>JAACJT020000036.1:4648837-4683952 GCA_009936485.2 Gymnarchus niloticus
AAGCGCCACTCCTCGCGGGCTGTCCACCCACCGGGTGGGGACCAGCTGGGGGCGGGTCGCGAGTAGGGGGGGGCTCAGGGGGCGGTCCTGTCCGAAGATGATCATAAACGTACTGTGAAGTCAAAAAATGCGCTTTATGATGAGGAATGAAAAGCCGGGTTATCTCCCACTTCCAGGACACCCCTAAAAATGTGCTCAGTGTGGATTTTGCATTACTCCGGCACCTGCATTGGGTCTCTTCCTGTGCCATGCAGATTCGATAAAGCTGCGGAGACTAGGTGGCCCTGCATGAGGGTTTTGCAGAGGAGACTGAGATACAGATGATAACTTTTCAGTAATTTGACACGGGCAAAGTGTCTAGACGCCCTCTCCCTCAGCTGGGCAGAATATAATCATAGAGGTCCTGACTGTCTGCCAAACAAGCGGACCTCAGTCACCTTGAATGGAGCTGAAACTTAACCCACTGCAGGAGGCAGGACATCTCCCCTAGTAGGCTTTCCCATTATTAAGTTGGTCACACCACTACTTATGACAAAGTGACTCTTCTCTATCCATGTTCTATAACCTCCCCTCCCAAGAAGCACAAGGCAGGTGATATCACGCATGTGATGCCAATCCACCACATGGCACATGGTCACACACAAGCATGCTCGGCTAACTGTGTGTTTTTGGACAGTGGGAACTAGAAAACCAGTATGACATGCAAACTCACACACACAAAAGCCTGGGGTGGGGATTAAACCCATGATCCTTGTGAGAACAGAGCAGAAAGTATCCCAGTACCGTCACCATGGAGATAACATGGTCTCCCATTCTTAGCACTGTATAGTAGCAGATCCTTTCAACAAGATTATTCAACATTAACATA
Source organism: Gymnarchus niloticus (assembly GCA_009936485.2). Lineage (NCBI taxonomy): Eukaryota > Metazoa > Chordata > Actinopteri > Osteoglossiformes > Gymnarchidae > Gymnarchus > Gymnarchus niloticus. The sequence continues at coordinate 4,649,706 of JAACJT020000036.1, forward strand.
TGAGGTTAATGAGTTGGAGTGCATTACAACAAATTCAAATCACTTTTCCACCGAAAAACGTTTCCAGATTTTTCATCTACTACATCACTAGAATGCAAATGGTGCATTTAATATGTCAGTTAAACAGATTTTCATTTGGTTTGAATTACATTTTCCAAGGCTTATTAAAAAGCTGGATCTGCAATTTAATCGCGTAAAAGATCGCTAAACTATATGCACCCAAAAGCTACATGTACCAATAATTCAAAATGTTTATCATACACTTTTGGAGGGAACTGAATTTAGCATTGTTTGTACTAACCATCATAAAGGGCGAAAATAAAATTAATATGGCGGAAATTAGTCACAACCTGGTCTACATCTTGGTCTTAATTCGTCAAGCAAATGAAGGGGGGGGGGGTGAAAACTTTTTAATTAATGACTGGCTTCATTATTTATCATATGCGTGTCTGTCCACTTGGGGCAAATTTAGCATCGTTTAATTATCTCGGGAGGCGCTGACTGACGGATGGGCCATCGGAAATCAATGCGGCTCTCCGCAATAAGTGTTTTACTTTATTGTTACTTTGGCTACACGCTCTGAGGCGTCTTCAGCTGCAAATTCCAATGCGTTATTAACCCCCCCAAATTCCGAAAGCAAGAGCAGAAATAAGAATCCAGCGAAGCAAGTAAAAATCAACGTCTTCGTCTGAGGAAAACGCAAACTGTGCCCGCGTCTCTACCATGTAAGAGACAGGCGGATTGGGCCTGGTAAAGCGGTCCCATCCCGACACCCTGCTCTTTGAGACCGAGGGCAGCGACTCTCCTTATGCGCTTATCTCGGAGAAATAGTGGAGAAGGAAGGAAGGAAGGAAGGAAGGAAGGAAGGAAGGAAGGAAGGCCTTTCAGTCTTCATGTGCGTCGCTCAAAGGCATTTTGACGTAGGGCCGAGACGTGTGGCTTTGTTGCTTCTCTTTTCTTCCCACGAGAGGAGAAAATAATAATAATAAAACTACTTTGCAGTTGAAGAAACGCTCCATTTCTCTGTGTGAATTTAGTCCAAGTAGGAAAAGTCGCGCACGGTGGGCTTTATAAAGATGATTTAATGGGCACCGCTAAACGGCACACTTGGTCGTTTATAGCCTGTAAAAAGTAAACCAGCTTTATAGTGAAACATGTATGTTGCCTAAGAGTAAAGAAGGCTAATAGACTGAAGATATTTTTCACAGGAGATCTCGAACCTATTTAGCAATCCTCGTGTAATCTGAGGGTACTCGTGATGCCGATTGTCACGTTTCTCGATGAACCGTTATTAAAGGCTTAATTGGTAACGAGGAACTTCTAATCAGCTTGACTGCACTCCGCGAGATAAAAGATAAGTGAAGTGGCCCGACGTAGACGACCCCTCGAGACTTGCGTAATTAAGCGACAGTAAATGTTCAAAACTCTTCTGAGCACTCGAAGAACTCTTTGATTTACCGGCAGGGTGCCCTGCGTCGGGGTTTGATGCAATCCGGTCTATCAGAAAAAGCAACTTTACTCCAGGAGTCCAGAGTTGTTTAAAAATCAATTTATACTGTTTTTAATTCCATTACATTTCCTTCTTCGCAACTAAGATGAAGATACTCATTGCATGTTTTTGTATGGTGAGATTTCCGTTTCATTCCAGAACAGCTTGTATCTTGCTATCAAGCATCTTATAAACTGGAGAGAGTCTAATCGTAGGAAGATTGCTACCTTTTTAATACATTTTAATATCCTAGAAATTAATTTCTTCTGCAGAATATCAAAATTCGAGGATCACATACGTATATGAATAAAATTCCAAAGAGTTAGTCACCAGCTAAACAGCAGCCAAGGATGGGGAGTGAAGAAGCCAATCATAGGTGAGTATTAAACAAAACTGTGCACATGCGTACAGCAATCCTTCCATCTTCTAAGCATGGTCAGGGTGGCAGGCACACACACATACATGGGATAAAATCAGACTCAAGGTATTTGGAAATGATAATGAGGAACTTCTCAAAACACATACAGCCCCCTACAGGCTTGCATCAAACCTGAATCTGTCTGTGAGCAAAGGGGACAGGGGCAGACACAGTACTGCCAAACCTGCATCCAATTAAGCAGAACACCTTTTAATTAAGTGAAAAACCCATGGGGGGGGGCGCCTCAACCCTACAGAGATGCAAAAATCCGCACTGGCCAGAATTCCATCATTTATCAAAGCCGATGTTCAGTCTACAGCCATGATTTTAAACTGTTGGCTGCAAGCTGTGGATTCACATGATAATCACGCATAAAGGTCGGCCATCTCGTAACCCTCCGGGGCTGAGTGGATCTTGAGCAGTGTGTTGCCGGAGGATGTACCTCAAACAGATGGGACACCCAGGTCTTTCACTTTACCGCTCCTGACACGATCTGTGACTGTGCAAAAATGTCCTGTCACGTGGCTCCATGGTCTGAAGATTGAAATGCGCACATCCACGGACGCTCCGGGCATACTGACCTCAGGGAGAGTGGAGTCTGGAGTCCATGTGCATCATGATAACTTCCTGTTTCGGTCCCAGGTTCTGTGTTCACTTTGGTCTCTTTGTTGTATTGTCATTCTTATGTGAAACCACCCATTGTGTGTGTGTGTGTGTTTGCGTGCCCTGTAACAGACTGGCACCCCATCAAGCATGATGCCATCCTCAAACTCACCATAATGTCATACCAAATCAGTGGGCAAACTGAACAATTCTATGCATTATAATCAAATGAAAATGAATCAAGAGAGACCCCACAGAATCTTTACACCAAAATACTCATTAAAATAGTGTCGCATAGAGGCTATTTCACCACAAAGGGACATATTGTAAGGCTGCCATTTCAGTATCTCACTGTGATCCCTATGCTACATTTCTCCAGGGAATGCATCTTTCCCATCCTTGCATAATTCAACCCCCTCTGGCTGCCCACGCTTCCATCTCTGTTCTTTGATTTATCGTCAAACGATTCTTCCCCTCTTTCCTCCTGTTTGTTCTCCGTCACATTTTGTGCCTATTTTTCATTCATCCACCAGGTGGAACTTGTCTTTTTACGCCTCGCAACGACGCCTACAAGGAGATGGATGCGCCTGGATGACGGGGGACTGGAAAGCTGGAATTCAAACCAGTCTGGCTCCTTCACCGTCTTTCACCTGGTGCTCTGTATGGGCCCAGACCTCCAGAGCACTCCAGATGAGAGCCGAGCAGTCTACACTGGGGGTGGGGGGCTGCTGCTAACGTGACATTCAAACACCCTGACAGAGTTGTGATGCAGTGCCTAGCTACGAGCGGCCTCAGCCCCCCCTTCCAGAGACTCACACCTGATTGCTTTGACGTCTGGGAGAGCCTGGAATACTGTGTAGCTCTGGGCTTCGGTGGGGGGGGGAAATGCTCCAGGAACAACAAACAAAATGACTAAGGTGACTAAGTCGTAGGCGATGTCATGGGATGAGAGAGATATATGTAATTAAGCAGGCTGGAATCACACTAACGTATGTATTACATTCACATAAACATAGATATAAACATTAATTAACCGCACAATCTGTAATGCATATGTAACATACACATAACAAAATCAGGATACTCCCACCCACCACAGGTTTTGAAGCTTCATTTACCATCAGCATTGATTGGTTAGATCAGGATACTTGCACCCACCATAGGTTTTGAGGCCTCATTTGTTCCATTACTATATCTACCCACAGCAACAGATGGGGCTTATTCCTGGTAAGGCAAAATGAATAATGTATGTTTTCTACAGCTGAAGCCCTGGCAGATCTCGTCATTGTTCAGCCATCGCACGGTGAAATCTAGCTTTCGTCAGCATTTAGAAGCAAGGAATTCGGAACTCAGACTGATTTTGTGCTTTTCCCTTTTCCGTGGCCTGGAAAGCCTTAATTCCTCCGCTTAAGCGTTTGGTACAGTATATGTTTGACACATGGTAGAGAGGTGACCTCATCGCTCCATATTGACTTTGTCTGAATGGAATGTCAATAGCATGCAGGAGATCAATTATTCATTGTTAGCTCGGCACCGCGTACGACCATCAGAACCATTAACCTGGTGTCGTGTCACTATATCTTTAGCATGTTGGGCTTTGTGTATGAAACTCGCCCTGGGCGTTTGCAGGGGAGAGAGAGGACCAATCCGGACATTGAGCTGTGAATCAGCTGGCTGAGACAGCTGAGTAAAATCTGTATTAAAAGCTTGAGTCTCCACATTTTGGAGGTATTTTGACCCTCGGTTATGTAAAGTTACTCAGAAGGGCGGAAAGCCTGATGCTCGCTTGTGAGGGGAAGGCTTTTCTGACGCTTGTTCATTCCCATCAGCCTCTGCGGCACACAGAAAGCCAGTCTTGGCAGAGAGGTGGTGCTTGGTTTTTGAGGGAAACATGGATGCCAGGAAAGGAGATGCCTGTACTTAACGACGCCCTGATAAATCTGTGTGCCTCCGTCTGACACGTTAGCAGACGGCTCAAACTAAACTACCTGAAAGCAACCTGTTTATATCTTTTCTTGTACAGCCTGTGAGAAAGCGGCTTTTCCTATATATGTATAGTTAACATTTTACACAGTATTGATCAGTATATTAACATAAAAATTTAACATAACATTCCTTTTCAGCATGCCGGCTCACGACTCATCCCAAGATACTCATAGCCGACAGTTTATCAGTTCTCAAAAAAGGCCTGAAACCAATCTGTTTATGCTGCCTCCTGAAGGAGAAAGCATTAAAATGTTAAGCCTGCAACTGTACCAGGTTAAAGGCACAGAATACACTAGGTATGTAGTGCTATTTAGTTGACAGCATAATAATACATAAGAAAAGCAGTTTGCTGAGAGCAAGCAAAAACCCATCTTCTAAATCTAAACCCAATTACCCTTAGGGACTGATATAGGATATAAAAGTACTCACTGAATGTTTTATGTACAGCTTAATTAGTTTCATTATGTGCTATGAGGAACAACACCCACAGTAAATCGTAGCTCGTTATCTCTTCCCTGTTTAAGCAAATTGAGAAATGCCCGCGATCTACATGTTATTTAGGCAGAGGGCAAAAATAAAAACTTAATATTGGACCAGAAAAAAGAAATGAAAAGCACCGTCTCTTAATTAGCAGGAAAAAATTAATATCTTCATTTTTATGTCTGGCCAGGTAACTTGCATAACCCGCATGCTCTTTAAACACAGGGCAACAAGCGAAAAACAATGAGCGATATGAACAGAATCTTAATCAGCCGGCCATCTATCCTGAAACTGCTTATCGAGTGCCTGTCCTGGAAAACTAAGGACAGGCGGCAAGGGGTCACCCAGGAGGGCATTCCAGATTAATCAGCATTACTAATTACTAATATGTTTCTAAATCTGGGCTGATAAACTCTGACAGCAGTTGGGCGATTTCTACCTGACACGTGTGTGCAAGAGAAAAACCGTCTCCCTACAACACACAGGTTATCTTATATGGCGACCCGAAATGAACATAGCATGCCTCTTCAGAGCTGTTAGAATAAATACCGAGGAAAATATTGCGAGTCCGATCCAAAAAGATGCGTGCGGGACAGCTGAATGGAGAGCCCCGCATTGCCGTGGAGAAGCAGAATAAGAAATCTGGCCATCTGATCGTCAACAACGTGCCAATCTGATGTTTGTTTATCTTCCCTCGCTGCACGACAGAACGTAGAAAAAGTGTGAAGATCAAACCAGACCTACTCATCGGGGGGGGCGAAGAAACAAAAACTGTGCTGCTTCTACGAAGATGACAGAGAGCGTATTTATAGCAAGCTTTACATCAGGGATAAGCTGCAATAAGCTAATGCCGCCTGAACAGGCAAAGACCCTGCTGTGTTTTGAACAAGAAAACATGCTCTGCGATGCACAGGGTTGGGGGACAACGTACGTGGCTTTCAGGATATTTGGTGGCTGTAGGAAATCATTAAGCCTTTGTTTCCAACCCCCCCTCCACAGAAAATAGATGCACACTGGGCCGAGGGTATCTGAGGGGGCATAAATGTTTGTAAGCAAACGAACGACACTAATGAGCGACAGTTTCCCTCAGTGAAGTGCAGATATTCATAACGTGTGCTCTTCTGGAATTCATACATATGAAGCGGAAACCTTTCAGCGTTGTATAAGAGACTGTTTAATATATACTCATGGCAATTCTGTCGCTAAGGGTGCTAAATAACAGCACAATAAAACGCAATGAATATTTTATAAGCAAGCAGGCACGCAGACAGATTGAGGATTACACAGGAAGTTAAAACCATTGCGTTTTTGCGTTTTTGTTGAGACTGTCACAGTCAGTTAAGATTTACAAGACTGCGTTTATTTCGTGTCTCCCTCAAACAGTGGCACTCCTTGTCCTGGTTAAAGTTTCTGTGTTGATACTCGAGGGAATCTGAAAGGACAACTTACAGCCGCATCGCGGAGAGGGTCTTAAAAATTACTCTAGGTGTTTCTGACTCTTCACTAAGGAAGCTTAATCAGGCAGGTCACGCCTGACCTCCCCCACCAACCCTCCCCCCCCACCACTGTGCCCAGGTGCCTGATGGGTAGACTAGAGACCCCGAACCCACCAGATGCACTGTCACTTATCTGCTTAGCCGTGGCGGACTCGTTGGCGTCTGTCAGTGGCCCCTGTCTGCCCAGAATCGGGCCGTTGAGAGAGGCTGTGACCCGTGCCAGTGCCCTGTCGCCTCCCGGAGCTACATTTGACGGAACAGAGTCCAGCCTCACCGGGAAGTCGCGGCTGTGCCTCTGTTAATGCTGCAGCCACAGCAGCGATTAACGCGAGCCAAGGGTGTTGTACAAACAGGCACACCTCGCCTTGGTTTGTATGTTTACACAGGAGAAACCCTGGAAACTGGAGGGCACTGAACAGAATCAGTCTCACCTCATCTTACAGCAAATTTATTTATTTATTTTTTGGTCAGTATGCATCCCCAAAATATTGTTATAGACATTTTTTTAATAATAACACATATGACATTATGACAGCTGTCGCACTCAAATACAGAATCTGCCTTTTTTTTCCCCAAATTGTTACGCCAGAGTCTTATGGGCATTTCAAAAGGGCTTACTGAAGGCACTTTGTAGCAGCCAGTAAAAATCACATCGTTTATTTAAAGTACTCCAAAGCTGAATTTTTGACACTCACACTTGTGGTCAAATTAAAACCACACTGCTGGCCACTGTGTACGGACAGTACCTCACATTAGTATTGCATTTCTTATTGCTGTGATGTCGCAGGATGAAAGGTGATATGTCTGTAATAAAATAAAGGAGTAGATTCTGGCATTACGGTCAGGGAAGGATGTAAGAGCGATGTAAGCAATGCAATGCTACAGTTCTGTTTGAAGCCACCTTAAACTCCAAGATAAGGTTTTATTATGCAGATTCTTAAGATCATGCGTGTATTGTGATGACTAAATGAGAGGCAGGAGCGAACCTACTGAGGACAGGGTACGATGAAGTCATTTCACATATGTATTAAAAAGTGAACTAGTTTCAAATTAAGGGTGTACGCAAACCCTGCTCCTTCTGCTACCTGGGATAGGGTCCAGTCCCTCGGCCCAGGATAAGCAGCTGGAAAATGGATGGATGGACATTCCAAAAGCTTTGCTCGCTCTCTTTCCCTCATAAGTATATATTTTGCACTCTGATAAATGAAGTTAGTGAGAGTTCTACCTGGGTGACTGGATTGACATCATGTAATTTAAGGCGGTCAGAATCAACGTGCACCAGTTGTCTTTGTAGTAAATATTTGTTAATACTTCAGCTCTTCTCCCCTCCACCTCAGCATCACCAGCTTGAGGTCCTACTCAAGAGGTGAGATACATCAGGTGGACCTACTCATCCCACACACAGTCAGACTGAACTTTGGCACCATGTTACTTCACATGGCGGAATCACTGATTACTTAATTATGGATTCCAGCTCCAACATCAATTATATCCTTTCCTCACACCCCAGCAGTAGTTTTAGTATCTTGCTTGCAAGATTTTGCTTTTAACATTCCGATAGCTCGATTACGTATTATTTATTATCGACTTTAACGCAGAACGATTAAACACGTAGCCAGGAGAAATAAAAATAACTGAGCTAATAAAAAAAGAAATTATAAGCACAGAATGGGCTACGTATAAAATACGAGGCTGTTCTACTCGGCAGAGACAATACGCATGCTTTCATTCCAGGCATGTGTGTGGGATTATGAGCTTCCCCGCAAGAAATCCGCTTCTCCTTTATGAATATAATATACGTTATTCATGTCTCTCTCTAGGCAGTTGCTTGGAAATGTTTGGTTCTAACCTTTTCCAAAAAGCTCATCCCTATCTTTTGACCCCATATAACCCGACTGGACTGGAAACCGGACTGGGAAATATAACCCAGCCACATGGGCAGCGTCAGACGGAAACAGAGGGCCGGGCTGCTCAGCTAGGAGAGGTGATCGATAGCATCTGAGGCCTGCCTGTCATCGGCTTAAAGACCGCCATGGCCGTCAGCGTCCTGATATTGTGACAGCTATGGACATTTTCCTGAAAGCATCAAAGGCGAGAGAGACAGCGGCTGGGGACCTGCCGTTGACTGCTGACTCCTGGTGCCGGTCCTCTCCTCCGATAGGTAAAAGCAGAAATTGGGGTGTCTGAGGGATGCTGTGGGATGATCCCTGCCCTGCTTCCAGACATTATTAGGGCCGTGCTTTTCATACAATCCGCCGATGCTCGGGTTTAAGTCGACCATTCATTTAACCGAACACAGAATAACGGAATCTGCTTAGTGATGGCACATTTCTCATTGGAAAAATAAATAATTTTATATTAAAATTTGTCTCGTCACTAGTCAAATCACAAAAATAATAATACTACTAAATAAAACAATATTGATCAGTTCATTTTTGCCCAGTCGCTTTTAACCAAAAACCCAGCAAACAGGGAACGTTGGCACAACTTTCAATAACGTTCTCAGTAGGTTCTTAAAAGATTCGGTTGCAACGTTATGTAACTAACGTTCCCGTAACGTTCTCACAACGTGGATCGGGAAACTTAACCAAAAAAGAGCGTTGTAGGGACGTTTTAAAAACAACGTTTTTTCAAAAACGTTCCTGGAACGTCCAGAAAACCGGACATGAACGTTCTAACAACCTAAAAGCAACGTCTGAAAAACGTTCCGCTAACCCAAAATTGTGAGCTGGGATCACGACAATACACCTACTTTTTACATAAGAATTCTTTAAAATCACGGCCGAAAAAAAGCAAGCGACGACAATCGCCGGCTCCTCCGCCGCAACAGGAAAGCTTCAAGCTAACGAAAGCAGCGACGTTCTATTAACGTTTCCTCAACGTTGCCGACGAAGATAATTCGGTCTGCCGTAACGCTCGTCATTATTACGGCGATTTCTAGAGAGGCTTAGCGCTTATCTGTTTCCCGAATAAGCTTCCCTAGAACCACATGGTGCTTTCTGGCTCCTGGCTTAGCTTTCATCCATTCTCCGAGAGCAGAGCAAAGTTCAAAAGAATTACAATAATCTAGAGACTTAAAGCTCACAGACAGCAGTATTAAGAGCCGTTTGTACTCCGGCTTCTTGGCAGTCCCGAGCTTGGGAGAGTGTGGCTATGTTGACACTGCGCAGGTTCTGAAGAAATGAGAAGTCCACTCGAAACGCCGCTAGATGAACGGCTGCGGCTCGGAAAGACCCGCTTTCCCCATGGTACCGGGCCAGTCTCCTGTTCCTCTGGGCTCCCCGATGTCCCTTGGGTCTGCTCCCCTCGCTCATGATTTCCTGGGCACACACCACCAACGGCATGTGTCGTCCAAATGTTTAGCCGAGGGGCGATTAAAATCAGACCAACTCCCGCCAAAAGCCTCCGCTGTGGAGATGCAGAAGCAGGAGATGACATGGAGCTTCATCTTCTCGATTGGCAATATCTTAAATAAGATTTTAATGACCTTTGTATTATGTATGTGACAGATTGCCAAATGAAATCGCATTTTCAACCTCGAATTGTCTGTGACGATTTGGCAATATATATATATATATATATATATATATATATATATATATAAAACCTCCCTTATACGTCACTTTAAAAAGTAGCCTTATTTAGATCTTCAAGTTATTCAATTAAAGCAAGTAAACGCGAAATGCCTCTGATTGACTCATCTGTCTTGAAGTTAAAGTTCTCCATGCCAGCCAATAAGAGAATAACCCTAAGATAAAGGAAAGGACAGTCCAAAGTCTGATGTCATTGAATCAAACCTTCTTTGAGGGATGAATGAGACAAAATATCAGCCAACTGTTTTATTGAACCTGTCGTCTCTGCTTTAATAAAAGAAACCGTCTCATTAGTTGACTGGTGGGAAAGAAGTTAAAAAAGAAACTCAACATAGAAAGTAATGATGAAAAGTGAACACATCTTCACACAGTTTAGATATAATGTGTAACGTTTGTCCATTAATTCATTTTACTGAGTATATCCAATGACATAGCTACAGATTTCTTTTGTCAAATATGCTTTTGAATTGCATACGTGGTTCATATGATCACCAAGGATTCTCTAGCCACGTAAGCAGTTCTTAATAATTCTGGATAGAAATAATTAAAAACAAAAAAAAGCTTTAAGCTACTATCACATTTTTTATTCCTCAGCCCAGCTCCTGGGATCAGGCAGCTGGTTAGAATATAGCTCTATTCTATTACCGTAGCAACAAATTCCAGCTTTCTTGGAGCTGTCCACGGCTTTTTTGAAAACAGTCTCAAGGAATCAATAGCAGAAAATGATAGGTGTCATCTCGACAGCCTCACAGTTGACACATCGCATCTCGTCACATTCTGATGGGTTCTATGACCCCGCCCCCTGCCCACACCCCCACGCCACATCGATCTCCACAGCTTTCGATGAGGATATGCTAGGTGACCTTCTTTTTAATCCCTCTTTAAATTGAGGTTTGACTAACAAACAACCCAGCACAATAGTCTATCCAAGAAAATCAAGACCCAGCATAGTATAGATTACTGCAGTTAAAGTGACCTCTCCACTACGATCCACTGCGATGACTGTTCTCACACCCTATAGAAGAACCTCGCCAACAGGCTGCCTTGGCATCCTTTCTCGTGGCCTCTCAAGCCTGAATGCAGCTTCTGAAGGTCACTTATCCTGTCCTGGGTGGGCATCTCCTGGCCCATGATGCCCTGTGTTATCAGACTGGGGTTTTGTGTTGATGCCTGCACGTGCTTCTTTACATCTACGTGTTGGCTTGCAAGAATCTCCTCTTCCTGGGAGAGAAGGAAAAACACCTCCTTAGCAACAGAATAATATAAAAACATACCATTGTTTTACTCGTCAGCTGACTTCTTTTGTTTTAGCTTCTCTCTGTCTTATTGTGACTGATGGGCATGTTTTTATTTTTTCTCTGTCATAAATTTTTACTGTGCAGTTTTTTTTTTTGAAAGAGGGAGTATTTTTGATTAAAACATGCTTGAGTTCTTGCCATCATTTTAGTGAAACCATTTGTCAGAGAAAAAGAAATTCTTATGAGTAGAAGACAAAGATCCGCTGCCTCAGTCTCATTGTGGAATCGGCCCTTATCATGGTCAACTGGCCGCCTCTGTTGCCCAGAGATTGCAGCGCGCAGTTTCCAACGCCGCTAAGCCGTGCCGGAAACGATTATAACACCGTTGTCTGGGGTGGGTCATGGTTCCACATCAGTGTCTCCGGAGAACCTGTGGTGTCCCTTTAACAACAGTCCCTCTAATCCGTCCCGCACGATGCCTGGGCCTCGCCGACGGCCCGGAACCCACCTCACCGGAGCGGATGCAACTGAGTGTTTTGTCTGAAGGAGTTAAATGCTGTGCAAGTTATGCTAATCTGTCGCCAGGTTAATTACACAGAAAACTTCAGAAAAAAAGAGAACTGGCTACTTAATCAGGAACGCAGAGTAACTTCAGCAATTACTAATTCAAATATTATTAAAATAGCACTGATGTAGCACACATGTATCTCTGCAACAGATTCATATGCAAATAAGAAAGTAATCCAAACGGTGCCTCAAAGCAATATAAAAGTAAAATTTAGGGAGAATTTATATACTGTTCTCTGGTATAGTCTAGGACATGCTCAAGGGGGATATATCACATTGCCTGTGATCATACTCTAAAAATGAAAACTGGAAAAAAACACACACATATCATGCAACCAGTGTATAATCTTAACATTATTTAAGGCTAAAACATAATGTTGTTTTACTGTGCCTAATCCACAGGCTTTTCAACTGCCTCTCATAGCACTAAGTCTAAAAATAACAAGAAGGTTAATTCCCAATTGCAGAAAACCTGTTCTAGCTGTCTTATTTTCAGCTGTTGAGTCTTTCCAGGACATTGCATCTAAACCTTTATGAGAGTAGAAAAACTGAGGTGCGCGTTCAATGGAGGATTTTATGATAAAACCGTGCGGAATTATTAAGTTAAACGGTGATGCTATGACATTCAAATGTACTGTTATTTTTTTTTTTGCTACCTTTCTGTCCAATCCTTCAGAAAAGCAGGAGCAAAAAAAAAACTGGGCGGAGATGCAGCGAGAGGGCGGAGAAAAAGAGACAAAGGGACCATTGCATAATCTTCGTATTTCGTCTTTGTTGACTGAAACACGAGTCGCTGGAAGACACATCACTTTGGCGATCCCCGATGGGGCTTGAAAATGCATCTATCTACCCCCCCATTGTTGGTCGAGGAAGCAGACAGGAATGACACAGCAGCTTAGAGAAGCTAAAACAGGGATTGTCTTTAAGCTCTCGCATCACAAGCCCCCGTCAACTTCACACTGTACTATGTGCACAGTTTTCCAACTGTACTTTTGAAAGTTGCTGACTGACCACGAACATACAGAATAATTCATGTCCACAGGGCTGAGGATGGACTGGACTTCTCTCCTTTCAAGTGTGACATCACCAGCCATGATTTATCTTACAAAAATGTTGCTAGTTTACAGCTAATCAACCAGTATATGAATGGATTGTACGTCTGTGCATGATAATCACAACTGGTAAAACTAGTAATAAACAAAATGTCTAACCAAACATTTCTCAAATTTGTGTTCATCTCCACTAAAATCTCTATTATATTTTTAATCATTTATTTCCCAAATGGGGAACTTTATTCATCTAATAATGTCCATCCAAGCATCTTCCAGGAGTGTGATGCGGAGGGTTCTAGGTCCCATCCCATGCTGCACAGGGTCTGAGGTGGGAGAGACTCTGGATTGTACAGGCCATAAATCAGTTTTTAATCATGTAATTTGAAAAAAAAAAATTAGGAAAATTCATCTCTATGCCAGTTACAGATTTCTCAGGATAAAAGAATTGTTTTTTCTTCAGATTAATTCCTTTTATGAAAACATTGCTTTTGAACAATCAAATATCAGTAGTGTATTATTTAGTATATTTAATTATTAATATAAAGTTACATAGTCAGTTAAATAATGATGCAGTGGATAAACTTTGATATGAACATCATATCTCTGTACACCCAGGAGCTCAGATTTGTCAATAAAATCACTCAAGGTACGGATGTCATAGTGCGCAGGAAGTCCAGGGAACCGTCTGTATTTGATCTTCAGTTCTGATAGGATGGGTATTGATTCTAAGTTTTCAAGGCAGCGCACGGGTCAGGCAGATCACCTGGTCGTGTTTTTGAACTGTCCCTGTTTTTGAACTGTTTGTCAGTGGAAGTCGGCAACTTCGAGCCGGGCTGGCAGCAGAAGGCCGAGGGTGGGGGGAAGTTCCTCCGCTTCATCCTTTCACATATTTGCTCTGGGTGCAGAGAACTTCCACAAAGAGGCTTCCTTGGCCTCCACATAGTGTGGGATGCTGCCTCCTGGGCACCAAGTTGGCCAGCTCTTTCGGTTTGCAAGGTCAGAATTACCCTGTGTGTTTTTCCCAGTGTTCATTTAGGTAACGGGTCCGATTGTTCTTCCAGCAGCATTGGACCACACCTGATGATTTCTCTCCATCTTCTGGAGCTCCATCCTATAAAGGAGACTGACAGCAGCTCTGCTTCCAGCTTCCCTGCGCCAGATGATCGTGGTGGTCAGTGTAGTGGATCAGCAGGGCTAGTTGGTACGTGTTGCGGACGCCTGGTAAAAGGTCATTAACGGTGGCCCGAACTGTGAATGTGGGGCGATCGTGGGTCTCGACGTTTATTTTACCCCCCTCAGCCAACGTTCTGATGGTGAAACATGGCAGGACCACAGAGTGGATTTTTGCATGACAGTCGTTTTCGGTGAAGATGGTTGGAAAGCCACTCTTGGCCCCTGGAGAAGGCGTGTTGACTGCTTCTTTGTCAAATATTGATGTCCTTGGCAGCTTGTTTCCTTTCTAATTTAAACACTACACACCATACCTTTGGGTGCCCAGCCCTGGCGTAACAGACTTTTTGGTTTAACAGATTCTCCTGCACCCAATGACAGCTGTTTCAGGGCGAGCGTCAGCATGTTTACTGCTGAAAACAGTGAAGAGCCAAAGTGAATTTTAAAATAGCTGATTGAATATCTAACTCTAAGAGATATTAACATATTGTTTCTGTGTGTAAACTTAGGTAGTTTTGAATAAACCTTTTCATTGCTTGTTTTGAAATGTAATCGACTTTATCACGTCCTGCCACATTCAAACAGTTTGAGGTCTGGCATGGAAAATACTTCAGAACATGTTTGAACAGCCATGTTTGAAGTGGATCTATGAAAACCAATATTTTTCATTCATTCCACCTCTGGAGATCCAACTGGAGCTTCAGAGGCAGTTTCTGTTGTTAGGCAGCTACTCTGTAAAATATAAAGCCTTTACAGTGTAAACTGATTTCTGATTCATGCTAGATTCACCAGGTTCTTTAACAGTCTGGGCCGCAGTTCGATCCACACCTCTTTCTACGGCACAACAGACCACAGCTGCACACCCGCGACATCCCAGATGTAGGTTCGCTCGGAATTGTGAGCTCCGCGTGCAAACCCGTTGCCCGTTTGAACCCTCCTTAAAATGCCAGGCCCCACGGTGGGCTGTAATTGCCGGTTCCTGAGACTCGGTGCCCTATAATTACTCAGGCAAACGCGGCAGATGACAAATTGGGGGAGGAATCTAATATCCTGGAGGTCACGCCGCCCGCGCTAACGTTTCTGGGGCCTGCACCGTTGGGGCCAATGCGAGGGGGAATGCTGCCCGCACAAAGGTTGATTGCAAACAAAGGCTGTGCATTTTTAATTTAATCCTCAGCCGAAACCTACCAAGCATGCGTGTGGAAATGGTGGCTGATATTCATAAAAGTTGACTTTTAAACTATCAGATAAGCTGATATGATACAATTACCTGTATAATAATAGACCAGAAATCATAAAAATTACCAATGATTTTATATTTTAATAAAAAAAATGTCACTAAAATAGGAAAATGATGGATTATATTTTAAATTCTGTATATGAAACATACCTTTTTGTTTGAACATATCTGTTAGTTAGAAACTGCCTAAAGGAAGCCATTCATTGGTTGCCTGTAAACCAATCACAAGGCAGCAAAAGAGACCTTATGCTAAATGGCATTTCCGATACCGTTAGTGGCAGTGAAGATGCCTTTACTAATGTACACCCCAAAAAACATCCTAATCTGCTGCATTAAAAGTCCTGCTCTCCATTCTGACAGCTCCATCAGTACAATGGTATGTAAATACAAATTATTGCAGAATAACAAGCTTTGAATGTTTGCTCCCATTATTTAGGAAAAGAAATTCTTTTGTTACAGTTTACAAAGAGCATACATACTATATATTAATTCCCTGGTAGCCAATCATTACCTACACTTAGCAGAATGACTTCTTGCCCACGGCAGGGACATTAAACGGCCGACTTCAATCTTCCCAAAGTAGCTGCATCTCTCATTTCACACTCAACTCAGTGAAGATAGAAATCGTCTCCCCAAGTCACCCCCCCCATAAACCAAGCAAATACTTCTGCGTGGCTGAATTGACAACATGAAACCCAGCACCGCCAGGATCATTACGATGCAGTGGGTTTTCTTCCGGAAACGCCAGTTATCCGCGACCCAGCCTGGGGATTCAGTCAGACAGAGATGGCATTTTTCAAAGTGCTTTTGAAATTAAAATAAATAACCCATTGAGTATAACATATCAATGCTTAACAAACTGAATATTATCCCTTTCAGCTCTAAAGCGTCCAGGCCGCCGGGATCCCTGTCATTTACCATATTCTCATCTTCACGTATGTTTTCCTGACAGTGACTACCCAATTGAAATTTTAAACTACTTCTTTCAAACGTCTCACCCAAAGGATGTCTTGAACATTTTAAAGCACTTTAACTCGAGGAGAATATTTAACAGAATAACCCCTCAAACAGACAAAAAAAAAAAAACCTCATCCCCATTGTTGCTTAGTAACTTGGTTCTCAGGTGATTTTTTTTTGAACGTACAAGGTCTTCATACGAAGTAGACTTCTTACCTTAGTGTAAGCTTGACATCAAAGGTTTCTTAAAACACCCCATAACAACATTATATGCTTATTATTGGATGCTACCCTCACATTACTGCAAGTATGGGTCCCCTAACAGGTGCAGCTAAATGTTCCAGGAAATCTATACCTAATAAATACTCAGAATTCATCAGGACCACATTTTTTCCAGGGGAAATTAAGAGATTCTTAAAGAAAAACAATGTTCTGTTTAGAGTGGGATATCAACACAGAAAATGAGTCCAGTGGGTGGTAAAGTGTTTGTATAGTTAAATATGAAAGCACAAGTGTTCTGCTTGGCTTATGGACCGCGGGATTCAAACAGACATTCGATGTGCATCTTGAGAGGTGACAGCGTTAGATTAAGCTTGGTGGGCGGGGGCTGAAACTCACCAACGTACAGTACGTCTCCGGTGGGTCTCCACACGTTACATTGGGTGGGTCCAGGGTCACCTTCACGTACTTGGTCATGTCGGTGGCCTCCGGTTGGCATGCCATGTAATCCCAGGTGACACCGGCTTCTGTGTAAACCTCCGACTTGCATACGTCATAATGCCCCCAAGCGGAGGGGTAGTGCTGCATGGCATGGCCCATGCCCGCCCAGACCGCCTGCAGGGTCAGCAGCACGGCCGCGCACATGGCTGCCTCCTTTCCCGCGCTTCCCGTCCTACGGCTCGGGGAACGTGTCGTCAGGAGGGCCGTCGGTCGAGCAAGCGAGTCGCGGCGAAAGGGTGAATTTTATACAATCCAGCTGCCGGTGCGGGGAGATCTTCGCAGCTCCGCCGGCATGCCAGCTTCTGCTCAGCCACGTGAGGTGCCGGAACGCCGGGGTTGAAACACAGCCGTCCAGTAGGGGGCGATCTTTACGGCTGCCTTGTGCACGCTGATAAACTGCTATCGGATTAACCGCGCCTTCAGGTTTGTTGTCCGTCAATCATCGTTTTCCACCTCCGCCTGCCCTCTGTAACAAAAGGAAATGAGAAGAAGAAATGAACGTCCTGCAGGGAGATTGCACTCCATGCTGATGGAAAATTAGCGGATGGCGTGATCAGGGATGGGCTTTGAGCCTGGCGTCAGGGAGGAGTTTGGTGTACACCCAGCCTCCATCTAAGAGAAAACCCGACTCTAAGTCCATCCACCTTTCACTTCTATCCCTGTGTTTGACTCTGGTGCCGCGATTATGCAACAAAAAAAGCGAAAATGCAACGATTTGCTTCTTCCTGCGCATCACTGTAGCCCGCAACACAACTAGCAATATCGCACAAAATACGAATCTCTCAAAGCCTTAATTTCTCAAATATCCCACCAGACAGAGGGTCAGCTCAAATTCAGAAGGAAAAACTGGAGGTTCATGAATATTAAATGCATTGTTTTGTCTTTTACTTTTTTCTCTCCCCTTTTTAACTCCCGATTACAAATGTGACTCCGGAAAATTTGCATATTAATCTCTGCTCATTTGCATAACTTGTCTGTGTTTATTGAAGACAAAACAGAATGATATAAAACATGTTTTTTGCATGTACCTCCAGCCAAATGCAAAAAGACCTACATGGAGCCTCGAATGTAAAAAAAAAAAAGAAAGGCACCAACATTTATAAAAATGGTCCAAATAGGTGTATGCATCCATCTTCCATAACCTCTAATCCCAGAAGGGGGCCAGCATGGTCCTGGAGCCTGGATAATGGAACACTGGGGCAGGGGTCCATTGCAGAGCTCATGCTATTGGCAATTCAAAGACAGCGATTCGCCTGATAGTACGATTTTGGATTACAGGAGAAAACCTGCACAGACATGGGAAGAACATGGAGAACGGGGCAGTAATCGAACCCACAGCCCTCCAGGTGTGAGGCATGAAAGCTGCCCACAGCATCTTTGATTCTGATAGCAGAAAAGCGTCAAAGCAAGAATGGTCAGTGGTCGTCGCTCCTTAGCATGTCTGCTTTTCAATATGGCCGGCAACTTCTGGCGGTCTTGTTTCCAAGGTTACCATCCATGGATCCTTGCAACACTTTCCCCACTGACCCACGCATGGGATATTCCGGCGATCTGCTTTTCACGTGGTCTGTTCGAGCGGTCCGGGAACAGGCTAGGCATCCATGTCGCCGGCCTGTTCCGTCTCTTTCAAAGTCATGCTCGTCCCCAATAGGCCGCGAGTGCTTTTTCTGTACGATGGTGACGGTGTGAAAAAGAGAGCCCTCAGACTACTCCATCTATTCCTTAAAGGCCAAGTCCCCCGTTCTCGGTGTGTCACTTGACAGACTTTCACGTTGGGGACACATCAGAGGGGACCCATTTCGGCTGGTAACATGCATACGTGTCACCCACCCTGGTTAAAGTAAATAAAGAACAGTGCTTCAGAATAATGTCCCTAAAAGAGGTCAACTGTTTTTTTTTCTTCCTTATTATGAATTATATACCTTATTTTACATGCTGTCCTTATTTTTAAATGCCTGGTTGCTCTCCCAATATACTTGAGGTTAAGTCGCTGCTGTGAGGCTACAACCACAGGGAGTTGTTGGGTCCTTAAGGACCCATACTGCCTCCACTGTTACCCAAGGCTACCCCACCCCATCCACACATCCTGCACCATCCCAGTATGCTATACTGGCTGACCGACAGTCAGTTAGCCTGTATTTTGCACCACTATCTGCAGGCTTGGCCCTTTGCAGTAATGAGCTGTAATAAAAAAAAAATCATATATTTGTCAGCATTTATTTTTCTAATGTTTAGTGCATGCTGGCTAATTTGCATACTTTCACATAATTCTGTTGACCTGGGGCTATATTCAGAAATGGCCTGTTTTAGTCTAAGGTCATTTCAATGTCTGGAAAACACAGATCCTCTGCAAGCCCAATGCAGGGTCATATCCAGACTAACTAGGGTATTAGTGAAAATTCATGTAACTAGTCTATATCCAAGTTATCCCAGATTTTACCGGTCCCACTTTCTTTGTCCGCATATTTCCCTCATACATTAAGGTCCCTTCCGTTTTGTCTTGGTTAACATTTAATCACCATCTTTCTGTCCATCTCCAGTCCTCTTCCCTGGGGTATTTAACTGAACAGTGATGTTAAATAACCCTCAAAATGCTGAAAATGCCACACTAAACACCACAAAAATTGTGAAAGAGACGGGACTGCGGCTAATTGGAAAGGAATGGAAGGTCATGAACTCAGGATAGTACTGACACCTAGTGATGGGACAAATGAGGCTTCAAAACCTATGGTGGGTGGGAGTAACATGAACTAATCAATCAATGCTAACCAATCGCCAGCATTGACTGGTAGATCTGGATACTCCCGCCCACCACGGGTTTTGAAGTTCATTTGGTGCCAGCATTGTTTGGTCATTCATGGTACTTGAACCCACAACAGATTTTGAAGCCACATTTATCCCATCACTACTGACGCCATTGGACTTTGTTGCCGGACTGTCTTATTTTGGGCACATTATAAGAAGACCCAGAGGACTGTAGAAGGCCATAACGCCTAGAAACGCTTACGACGGACGGAGAAAAAGACCAGCATGAAGGACTGTCTGAAACACCTCAATGGTGAATGTGCAATATAGAAGCATGCAGACCTGGACAAAAGTCTTCCGGAGGAATGCTGTCAATGTTGACTTAGCAGCAACAAATAATGGTAACAGCCTTAATCTGTCAGATTGAACTTGAGCTACAGGTATAGTTTAGCTAGCATAGCATTATTGCTATTTGAGGCGAGCACTGTTTATATGGGATTGAATTACTTAGCTTGTATTGGACTCTAATGCGATTAACAGTGTGAGATTACCTAACCTGGACTGTCCCTTTAATTATCATTGACAGGGTTGGTTTGGTGACTTAGTATTGAATAGGTTAACACCTGTAGTAATTCTTGTTAAAGGATTTTGGTGCTTTATAAAGTACACTAACAACAAAGAGGGAAGATATGGTCTATTACTGTGCATTATAATTGCATTTGTTTTTTTGCTATTAACCATTGTCTTAGTACTCGTATATTTACCAGGAATAATTCAAATGCTTCCTATATCAGGTTAATTTGTAGTTCTATTTGTTTAAATGAAATCCAGTCTCGTGTCCAACATGGACGTCAGTAAAATCCACATAAGCAACACATAAACTTGTTCATATACTGAAAATCGACTTTCAGATCAATCATTTTAGGACCTTCTAAGTATGATCATACCGATGAAATGATAGCTTAGCTCAGTTCGTGTAGCTAGCTATGTGAACCCCAACCCGTTTTGGGGCGATCTCAGTTTTCTCGTCATTAGTTTCTCTCAGAATTCCAAATATTAACAGATGCTGCAGGGTGCTAAGGGGGGAGAAATGATCCAAGAATAAAAATTTTTCACTGTACACTGTGTGCCCATTTATTAGCTTTTGGGTTTGACACACAAAAGGTAAAACAAGGAAGAGCGCACGCACACACACACACACTCGCACATGCAGGGGTCAGGAGATGGCCTCCTGGAGATCCAAACCCCACACTTTCATGCAGCATGACCCCCGTCTGAGATGATATGGCAGCACTGACAGGCGTGGGGGTATGGGCCGGCCCAGCCCCCTCCCCCCTTGGCTTGCCAACCGCGGATCCGTCAGTCTGCCAACCCTCTGGCCGTAAAGTGACCAGTTAATAACCAGAGGACGGATGGATCTGGGGCCCCAAGGATCCCGAACGGCTGCCGTGAGTGGCTATTTCGGGACATCTGGCGGACGCCGAGGTCCCTGCAGTGTGCGTGCGGCTTTATCTCTTGGTAAGATCCCATCTGCTTGGAGCCGAGATGACGTGAACTCTCTGCCCTACCAGCGCTGGACTTTGAATTCAGAACATGAGGTGGAGACGTTAACTTCAGATATGATCTGCGTGTGCACATGTGTGTGTGTGTGTGTGTGTGCATGCAGGCTCCAGCCATCATTGATCTCCCAGATGCTCAAGGAAAAAGAATAAAGCAGCCCACCCCCCCCACACCATGAACTCCCAAAGAATTGGCTGAACCATCTCCCTGCTGCTTATTAAGCCCCTCCTTTATACACACTGCTGATCCTAACATGCACCTCGCAAGAGATGCATCAGCTCTCACTTAACTCAACCCCCCCGTACTGTTCTGTGTGCTGCGCTTGACCCTCCCCCAGCCGTTTTTAGTTTTCATTACTTCTTTCCTCCAAAGCAATAAAACCGAAAATCAATGCAAGCGAGTTGTCAGGGGAAGAAAAAAAAAAGAAACGTATTTCTTTGGAAATCTTCCGAATTCACATTATTCAACCCTTAATGGAATTCAAGACATCCGTGAATAGAAGAGGGGGGAAAACGCATTCCAACTTAAGCTTAAAATATTGAACTTCAAACATACCGATATATTCAAGTCTACAGCCTGCCGCATTCAAAAGGGAAGACGATGAATGAACAGAGACAATCTGGTAGCCGCATCAAGGAACGTCGACTGTGGAGATATTCCAGCAGCAGGTCCGAAAATAGACACGGCTCACGGCTTCGCATAACTTTATAGACACGATATTAACGTGAATCACGGTTGTCAGGGCTAGATGGAGACTGATCCCCGTCCGTCAGCTGTGGAGCAGATGCCGATAGAGGGGTGAGATACGGGTCAGGATGTGAGGGATCAGAGGCCCGGGTTCGCTGTCATGTTTACAATTCAGATAAGTCCTCTCTAACCATTATTCTGCACTTGGATTTCATTATTGTGATGGAGCGGCCGGTGCCCTTGGTGCATGTTAACGAGGGGCTGCGTCCCCGCACTCGTCCTCAGACTTGTCGACTCAGGGTCACGGGCAGCGGGCCATCTCGCTTCTGTATTCGCCGAGTGAGCCACTGCCTGGCCGCACCCCTAACACCAATTTCCACACTGTTAGCGGTGCATCCACTTTGGCGAGATTTCTGCTCGTAACCTCTGTGGCCGATGCAACGAGGAGGCCGCGTGTCTGTCTGCTTTTAAACGTGGCTGGAAAAGTCAGACCCAGTAAATGGTGTAGCTCCATTTCCCTAATTACAATAAAATGCCATTATTTACTCTTATTTCCACTGAGTGTAGTTCAAATGTAGTGTCACTTCGTTTGTGTGGTGCTAAGGAATAACGGTGAAGCATTATCCAGTACAACGGTATCGCGAAGTGCCCAGCGGTCAATTTGAGTGAAGAAAATGTCACCCATAATATGGGCACCGTTAATAAAAGGGGTGTCTCGTCATCTTTTGTATCCGCGTCTTAAACAGCCACGGGATGGAAATGCCTGCCGACAGCCACCATGGGACTGCTGCAGTCATTTGTCCTGTTGAGGTGCACTGTGGTTTTTGGAAAAAAAAAAAAAAAATGTTTTTTAATTCATTTCTCCAGCCGTTTTAAGGCTGAAATGCTGAAAATCCATACCCCAGCTCCAAAACTCAATGGAGATGATCTATTTCAGCTCTCGCTATCCCACCACGATTGGATTGAAGTGTAAGGATATACTTCAGAGGCTTCAGTTTTAACCACTGAGGTAGTGTGAGGCCTCATTAAACCTCAAAACCTGTTAACGGTCTCACACAATCTCTGTCACATGTTAGAAAATGCTGCTGAATAAACCCCCCCTTCCACGTCCTCGGCGGTGGTCTCGTTCTCTTCCCCACAAGTCAGTCATAGATCTTTCTAAGGCCCCCTAACGGTCCTCGCAATCAGTAACTAAGACTACTGTGGAGCACCTTCAGCTTATAAAAGTACTACACTGTCTGCAGCATCCACTTAAATCCTTGTTAACAACCAGTACGACATAACACATAACAAGCAGACCAACCACCTTACATCTCCTCTCTCTGGTCAGCTGCTGTGGCCCTCGGGAACCATGGTGCCCAGCACATAATGGATGACAGAGCATTTTGGATATAAGGCTGCCTGTGAACTCACAGAAATGCTGTGGCAGTTTAAACTTTGCCACCAAACTTCCCAGTGGGGATGTACTACAACCACAAGTCCTCATTGAACTAACCACACAGCCTACCTGAGGATATATCAGGTTTAATATAACGCCGAGAAGGAAAACTCTGAGCTTTCATTAGAATTTCCCATTTTTTTAACTGGTTTCAAAATGTCAACGGATATATTTGCTCAATTAAGTGAGTATTCTTACAACAATAACTGTTTTTACGTTCCATTGGCTTAGGCATCCGTTGTGACGATTTAATTGATTAATCAATCATATTTAGCCACATTGCAGGCCCTGTGTAGCTGCTCCACGCACTTTACTTAAATATACGGTATATGCACATATGAGAATGGCTCATTATCCATGCATGGCAGACCATGATGCGGTATGCTGCAGGTAAGTCGTTTTAAGATGCCAGGCATACCTAAACAATGATAGTGCCGCCAAAGCCGACACGATTTCCGAAGAGCCCCATTCGAAGGCTCGGACCGCACGCCGCTCTCCACCAACGGGAAGCGCGGCTTTCGACGCCTTGGCGTCAGCTTCCACATGGAGGGTGTGGGTTCGGGGTCCTTGGAAATATAACGGCGTGGAGGGCAATATTGGTATCATAGTCACCTCCGCCTACCCACATCACCCCGAGTAGCGGGAAAAGATCCTTCACACCATGACAACTGTATGAAGATGACTTCATAGCTCCCCTGTCCCTCTACAACACACCATGACTATCAGCAGCTAAAGCTACATTTATTAAAGGTATTTTGATTTAGAAATTTTCAAAGATGAGTCCGTCATGAAAATTAACGGCTGGATTTCCAACAACTGACAAGACTTATCAGTTTAACGTCAGTTTGATTATGCATATTTCAACTATTTTTTTTTTTTTTTTACCTAAGAAGAGGAAAACGGAAAATTAAAGTACAAACTATGGCATTACCGCGCGCGAGCCCCAAAAAAACCAACTCACTGTGAGCAGATGATCGTTTAAGTACTTTTTAATTTAACAAGCGTTGATAAAACACAGAGAACACTTTCCATTTAGTGGAAACATGTTTTGCGCGAATTAACAACAAGCAACTGAAAACTGGGCGCTTTATCTTTCGGACCGGGAAAAGCCGAAGTACCCTTGCTGGTACAAAAAGATACTTATAATGAAATTTCCCATCGAAATTCAAGTTTTCGTAATGGAATCGCTGTGTCTACGCCGAAGCTCGCGCTCCACGACTTTCCGTAATCCGGACATACTGTTAGGCACGCGACTAAGACGTCATTATTACTAACGGGCGCGTGCGAACACGTTCCTGAATGCACAATCAAAGCCGGGATTAAATTCTTAATAAACCGTGATAACCCACCAGAGGGCGATAGGTAATTCTGCACTGAATACTGATTTGACCACCCTATTAGACATTAATAAGGTTACAGTCTCCTAATACAACGCCAAGTAGCTAAAAAATTCTAGGCATATAGGGTCCCAAATTAAGAAACGTGCAAATAATGTGACCGGATCACTTTACCTGCAGTGACTGTGAACTCATCCCAAGTCCATCAACAACAAAGGTAGAAAAACCAGCAAATTTGTATGCGAGAAAATATATTGCATGCCACCAACCAGCAATCCAAATGTTAATTGTAAGCCCCGCCAAACTATATACAGAGTACGCATTGTAACAAGCAGCACATCCTAAAGCAAAGCCTGATTGATTTTGCCTGCAAAGTAATGTCTCAACGGCGAGTCTGACACTGACATCTTCAGAGCAAGGAATACTTACAATCTAACAGATTCCTTGTGAAATTTGCGGTATGGTGACCCGGTCTTAATGAGTGTTCAACAAGTTCAGGAATGCCTTCTGGATTCGCTTTAAGATACGCGTGATCATCTAAATCTGATGAGCACAGGGACAGAGTTGCAAGAAAAAAAAAAAAAAAAGTTGATGATGCGGGAGTTTAACGAGCTGACTAAATGGAGAGATTTACGAGCTTTTCGATGGACGTCAGCCCCAAATGAATCGCCCCGGCGTCTCTTTCAGCTTGCAAAACGGACCGAAGAGATTTGCGTCAAAAAATGAGTGATCGCTGTCTTGACAGCTGGGTCAGCAGGACTGCCAAAGGAAAGTACAGAAGATGGCAGTACTCCACACACAAAATGGGACTAAAACCCGACACCTCTCCAAACGCAGGTCCCTTGACAACTTTAACGTCCCTTTTCTCCCTGTCGGTTTTTTATTTATTTATTTTTATTTATTTTTTTTTCAGGCAACTGTGTGAAAGTCACTCTTCGTATCCAAGTATTCGGCCCAAGTCAGCGGAAATATCATTCATTCTGAGGGTCTCTATGAACTCTTTTCAGACATTCAAAGCGAGCTCTGGTTCCGATCAAGGTGTCCTCTACAGGGCTCTGGACTCGATCGCGACCTCCAGGCACGCCTTCACCGTGGCAGCAAAAAATAATCTGACAGATCATGCATCTGGATAGCCCATTTGTCAGGTACACACTGTACAAATGGTCTTCTTGATTTTAGTTGATCAGAGCATCATCCTCGTTTCTGTCACGTTATACGTGTAGCTATTTTTCCTGGAACCAAACTTGCAACTCAGATGCAACAATAGAGAGAAATTCCGTCAGCACCACCTAACACTCTTGGCGGGATGCAGGAGATAAGCAATCTTCTCCAAATGCGACCTAATATCGGCACTGCCAGCCGTCTTCTAGCCCAACACTTGCGCGCTCCGCTGGGTCCTAAAGAGAACCTACACGTGAGTGACAAATTACCAGTACTGTACCTGGCTAGCTGTGCTCAACAAAGCTCACGGGTGATCTGACGAATGGTTTTCAACACAGACCTCTTTTCTGTGACGGGCTTCTCTAATTAGTCATCAAACAGTGCGAAGTGCCGCCGTTTAAGGAAGGCATGCATGAAAAGTCCTTAAAATGCATAGGCTGTTGTAATCTCGTGATTCGTTAACACCTTCATGAAAAGTATCGCATGCCAGTTGTATGTTTGTACTGTATCATAATTATCATGATTATAATCAAGTCATTATAAATGAAGTGTGACTGACAAATACCTGTCTCTTACGACACGTAGGGCAGTTCAGAATAATCGAATATTATTAATTATTATTAATTATTATTACACATGCACGGAGCCAAGGAGAGCCAAACGCCACTTAAACAGTAATAGATCATCCGTATGATGCTTCGATGTATCATCACGTTTCTCATTGCGTGTGTGTGTTTTAAGGGTGCTATTTAGCACCCCATGAAATCAATCGATTACTTATTTTAAAAGTTACTGAAATATTAAAAAGCTTAACCACGAACCCCCCAGTCTCACTTGACTGATCGGTTCGGTCTTGTCAAACAAGACAGTAACTATATGTAAGTGGCAGTGTGTGCTTTGTAAAATAAGTCGATTCTACATTCTCCGAAATTCATACGAGAATAATAATAAAAAAACAAACTTTCCGCTTTCCCTATTGACAAAAACTCGCAAACATTACGACGAAATCCAGCCCATAAAAATGGAGATTATTTGCGTCTAATAATTATTAGATTGAAAAAGACTTTATTAATGGATAATACTCAGTAATATGACAATGATTTAAAACATTAACTCTTTTCATAAATTACTGTATATTACTTTAACGGCAAATATATATTGCTCTGAATGTATATAAATGGGGAAAGCACCGTATGCTTCAAATGACGTTTTCAAACTGATCAAATAGTGTCACATAGTGAAAAATCTTATTCTAGCGAGTCAGTGTCTTTCCTTCAAATAATCTGTAATCTCCGTATGCGCACGACACGTAAGTGTAGCTACTAAAGACCAACTAGCGCCTATTCTAAAAAGTTACCGTGTAGACAGCCGGGTGGAAATTCACAAGGTAGCTGCAAAGCCATTGCTGCGTCACCGCATGTCCGTATTTTAAATGAACCAGAAAAAAGAAAAATCCCGGAAAAGTTACAAGAATTAATGTGCAGTCCATAGAGGATTGCTAGATTGTTCCGCAAAGCATCTGTCAATCCCTGTCGTCATGATGATGATGAGGAGGATAAATGATGATCATCATCACCGTCATCGTCATTAATCCTGGGTTTAATATACAGCCAACGTTGCTTCATTCACATAGGAGTCAGAATGCTGCGCAGACCCCTCCAGAACAACGCATGCCGTGCAAGAAATCAACATACATTATTCGTGTCACTATAACACCCCTACCCCCCAGAGCCAAGATATTGAGACACTAGATCTTAATATAAGCATTATTCGAAAAGAAAACATTCAATTATATTTTCATTTCCGTTTATCCTTATCATATATTTGCATATATTTTCCACCTATAAGAATAATGTTTCGTATTAACATTTATATTTATCCATGTGGATGTTGCTGAAAGACTTTTTTTTTAAGTTACCCTCTTGCCAACTTTTTCCTTTAAAACCGTACGATCACTTTTGAGTACTCGACTACCGCGTCACCGGTGTGAGTACGTTAATCTGCTGTATATGTGGTCAGGCTTCAGAACAACTTCTCTCCTCCTCAGTGCTGTCAGTGGAACAGCACAGCAGACGGAGGCACGCCGAGCCGCCTGATTTCCATACGATAATCTCACTCCGCGTTATGGATCTCGGTCTGAATCTTGGATTTCCAGGGCTTTATGAAGATGAGCAGCCCGCAGTCGCACGCTGTTTATTCGTACATGATCAGGAATTCGCATGCAGTGGTCATAACTCCAGCTGCGCGCATTTCCAGCGCCTCACTTTATTTAGCTGCTTGCGTCATAAATATCCCGTGATTACGAGATATCAGTCACCGCTGGAGGTGCTGGATCTAAGCGTCGTGCTTCTACTAATGACAACTTTCAAGAACTTAAAATAGCAGCAGTACTACACTGATGCCTGCACGAGTAAGGAGATGTACCGGTGTCGGTGGATCGGTGCTGATTTAACACTTAAACGCCTGTGATTCTCGGTGTAAAGTGTCGAATTCATGTAATGGAGCAGAAAGACATCATTGCTGGAGATCTACCTAACTGAAAACAAAAAAAAAAAAAAAACTGCGTGAAGCGAGACTACACGCCCGAAAAGTCCCTAACAAATAGAAAAGATCAAAACCACCCGGGCCACTAAGCATCTGAAGATTTGGTGTGTGCTTTCGCGAAGTGCTCATAGCTGTAGGAGCCACACGTCTCGTTTGTTACCCGCGGATCTGAAATGAGGGGATTCGAACCTATACAGTACCTCCATCGAGGCGTCTAAGGAACGTGGGAGGATATACAGCTTTTCATTAACTCCTTGCCCTATTCATCTTACGTTTAGAGCAAACTATCCAGGAGGACATCCCTCTTTTATCAAACAAGGCTACAACAGCTAAAAGCGTTATTCATTTGGCACGCTGTCAAGATGACAGAATGGTATAAGATCGGGATTTCAGTCGACTTACGTCTGCTCGTATAAGGGGCAATATTACACCCTACCGATTAAAGCCACATTCTGTTTCTTTGTTTCCGAAGATCATGTCATCCATTTGAAGACGGTGCCGCAGAACTTGAAAATTCATTCATCCTCAAACTACTTATCCTACTCAAGGTCGCGGGATAACCTGAAAGTGATCCTGGAAATATTTAACATTACAACAAATGGCATGTTGAATACGTGCTCTCTAAAAATAACCAGAACAGACCTCTGTCTGTAGCTTTCATTAATTCCATGGATAATGCGATAATGAAACTCGTAATGAACATGACAGCAAAGAACATGAAAAGTTACGGGCAACATGATTATTGTCTGCTACGATTTAAAGTGATCGTTTAAGGAGGATTCAGCTCGAAGGACGCATGCGCAGTAACCGTGACTTCTGGCCTGGTTATTCCTTACTGGGATTTCTGTCCTGTACTGGATAAGTAGTTGGAAGACCAGTGGATGGAACCTGCAGGACTGCTATGACATAAAGTTGCCCATTTGTGACAGAACAACAAGGAAATAATAATAATGACAATTAAAAAAAAACAAGGTAATGATAGAATGCTAGAAAGAGGTTTTAGACTGCATACAAGATTGAAATAAGCAAGGAAAATATATGCTTCGTTATCTTGTGATGACATTAATTGGTACAGACATCAGTATTTCAATTGAAAGTCCTGCAATGGTGAATATTACTAAGTAAATATGGGGGATATTCCTCAAGTGCAACACAAATGCTGTTGTCAGCCTTTAAAGTTGGTTTTTCTCCTTCAGCCGCCCATTCATCTGCAGTCCATTAGCTTTCCAAAACTGCAATGCTTTTCAGTGGCGATTACCTGGGCCAGTGATTTTACTTGTTGCATTTTGGTTTTATGAATCATTCTAAGTTTACTTGCCGTTCATTAATACTTTGAACGACTAGCTGGTTGTGAGCGTCGGGGCTTCACGTTATTCCAGTGGAGTTCATTCGGTTTGTCAAAATTTACTTACAGCTGGCCTACATAGACAGTAACACGGCCTTGAAGGCGCATCCTAATCAACATTATTTAATAGGACAAATTATCTATATTATTAATTAATAGTAGGGGTCCACATATAGCTATGAAGATTTTCGTTTAGGGGGTCTATGCATGGTTTAAGAATGGTTAAAAACCCAGCATAAATTTGAACATGTTTACGAAAGAGTTAACGAGTTTCAGCAGTTGCAACTTCCAGTGAGAGGTTAAGAAGCCAGGTGGAAATTTAGGACATTAAACATACTATAAAGAATTTCTCTTGGAATGGTTTGGGATTTACGTAACGGCATCAATGCACCAGTGACCGTCCTAGTTTTCCCAAAAGGTCGAACTTTCGTGCCTCTTAAACGCAAACTGAACACCCGCAGCTTCGTGGCATTACATCCGCGCCCAACAACAGGTTCACAGCGAACCAGGTTCACGCAAAATGTTACGTATTGTTACGTGCGCTGCATTTATAAACGCAAAATAAGATTTGCGTTGAGTCATTTTAGTTAAACAAAATTGCCGTAGTTCAATGAGAAATTAAATCGTTTCAAATATGAGCAAGCACAGTTTTTTTGCGAAACGAAAAACCGTGCATATTTTAACCACATATAAACACAGAAACTGCAATTCCTTTAAATGGCAGATTTATATGTTCTGTTCTTTTTGTCTCCTGTTGAATCACGTGTATCTGATAACAAGCTGTAATATCTTGCTGTGGTTTTAAATAACGTTAAGCCAAACGTGCTGAAAAGATTACATTTTGACATTTCTGGCTCACGCTCACATTCTGTGCACTGAGACATGTATAAGTTGCGATGCATCCATCTTCTATTTGCTTATACTAGTTGGTAGGATCATGGAGAGATGTGTAACCTACCCCAGGTCTCTCAGGGCAGTATGCAGGACAACACCCTGGCTGGGATGCCAGCCCATTGTACCACATCGTCTGTACCACTATCTTGCCTTGCAGTGTTTGCAATGTTTGCACACGTGTACTTTATGTTGTTATGTGAAGTCTTTTGTAGTCCTGTGCTCTGTGTAGCACCGTGGTCCTGGAGGAACGTTGTTTCGTTTCACTATGTACTGTACTAACTGTATGTGGTTGAAATGACAATAAGGGGCTACTTGACTTGACTTGACCATCACAGGGGGCATATGTGCATGCAGTCACACATTGTGGGTAATTTGGAGACACCAGTTAGCCTGAGGGCACATCTTTGGATTGTGGGAGGAAATCAGGATACCCAGGGGCAGGGCTGGAATGGTAGGGTGGCCATCGCCCTCTTCTGAATTTAACTCTGCCCAAGTAGACTGGTAGACAACCAATTCATAACTTTGAAACCTAACCTCAAGCCCACCTATTCCGTAGTACTGCCACCCACTCACAGCAATCGAGAAGCAGGGTTGTCCAGAGGAAGCCTGGGCAAAGACCGGGAGACCATGCAAACTCTACACAGTAGTAATGGAGCTATGAGGCGATGGTGCTCCACACTGAGCCAACGTGCCACCCATCAAGTGAAGATATGCTGTTTTAAAAACAAGAATGCCCACTGAATGGAGACACTCACTGTGAGCCTCTGCACCATATTGGATCAGACAGCCACCTCTCTCACGTCAAACCTAAGACATCAACATTCACCTCTCGATCTCGTTTGATTTCTCTCTGGCTGAACTTCCTACGAGTCACAACAGAAGCAATGTAAAATTGATTCTATGAACAATTACTGTATCATGCATGGAATTATTCTGATTTAAAGTCTGCTAGGTAGTTTTTATTTTCTTTACACGCAATTTAAAGTATTGTAAAATGTCCAAATGGCTATTAGTTGACAATTTAACTTGGGTAAATATCCCTGAAAGCAGAATTCCAATGGATGTAGGTCAAAACATGCTGGTAGCTGATATTATATCTGACATTTGTACCCAGTGTGACTGTGCCTTTGGCAGCAGCCATGCAGTTCTAGCTCAAGTCTGGCATATAATCATGGCAGAGCATTTAGTTCTCTATCAAGTGAGCGTGTTTCAGAACCAGGGACAGGCTGTTCTTCGGCTTTCTGAAATGTCTCATTAAATGCTTAAAACGTCTGCATCGCAACTTGTAAGGAGGAGGAAGTAACAAAATGCAACTAATCGATAACTACTGCTGATTCGCTTAAAATCCACCTTTCAGCAGACCATTCATGAGTCTATAGTCTATTATGTGCAGAAATGCCTTTTGCAAAAAGTGCTACACACTGACCATAATGGTTTTGAAATGCTTATTTATTTCCACAAACGGCATGCCTTAAATACTCCCGATGTCAAGCAGTGATATCTAAATACCCTGTTACTCTTGCACCACATTTTGGATATTCTAACCTTCCCTAACTAGGTTTCTACTCCATTGTGATTGATCTATTGAGACAGTCCTGATGCACACAATTACCCATAGACCCCACAGACTAATTATCAAACACCGCTAGCCCTTGTTTTCTGAATTCAGGAATGTTGATAAAAGTGAGCCTGCTGTGATGCTGAAGAGGAGGGATTTAAATGTGATTTTTTTGAAAGAACAGGTTTTTTTTGGCACTAAACATTTTCTAGGCTTGAGTTTGTGGCTGTGCTTTTGGTGTAGTCCTCTGTTCAATAATGTGAGTCGATAATTAGTGTTTGAAGAAAATAATTAAGGTCGCAATGCTATTTTCCATAACATCTACTGAATCAAGCCTCTTAAATGGCCTTCAATATTCCACAGATATCCCATAATGAGTTTTTCAAGATATTATCCCAGTCAACAAGGAAGCCTTTCTTTGCCTTTGATTGGCGTATTTAGACAAGCCCCAGAATGAGTTTTCCGATTTTGATGGCTGCTGATATTTTGTTTGTATTATGATATAACTTGCTTGTCAGGCAATTCTTGAAACACTGGTGACAGTTTCCAAGGGGGACAATGCGTCGTGGAAAAGGTCAGTTTGGAAGGCGCCCCAGACCTGCCAGAGAGTGAAGCTGCCATAGGTGTAAAGCAGTGACACTCTCCATGGTTGACCGGTAGCTATTTATGGAAATGCTTTTCCGATTCAGGTTACACCACGACATGTTCCTGATTTTCATGAGGTCAGCTGTGATCCATTTCTGAATTCTGCTGTTTAGGATCTGCAGTGAAACCTAAGGAGTTCCCCACAAGGGTGCATCATGTCCAGAAACCTTCATCCAGACTTTCTTTATGCCGAATTCCTCATCTCTTGTGAAAGTTTAACCACATTTGCCTTCTTGTTTTTTTTTCCCCATTTGTTCCTTCATTACCTCCCCTACGTTTCCTCAGCAACAATGGCAGAACAAAATTATTGGTGGTATTCATCTTCCTGTGAGTGAATTGAATAAGAGGTGCAGACATGATTTTGTTTTTTTTTTTTATCAAAGATTCTGAAAGCAGATTGAATTGTGGGTGTATTAGTACCTTGCTTGGCCTGGGGTGGCTTTTAAACAGTCAGCGTACAGACTGAACTCAAGCTGCTCCACCACAGACTCTGTTGGGTCAGATTTATTGTACAAGTAAGTCTGAAGACTTTAAACCATGTGTACTTTCCATCAAAACAACACATTTGAATATTTAGTTACAAGAAATCATTTAGATTCAAAGATACAAAATACTTTTTCCCATTTTGATTTTAAGAAGATTTAATCATATTGGAATTCCATCCATCCATCCATCCATCCATCCATCCATCCATCCAACTTCTAACCACTGGTTGTGGTCCAGGTTGTTGAGCAGTACACCCTGGATGGAATGCCAATCCATCTAAGGGCAGTTACACACACACATACACACACACACACACACACACACACTATGGACAATTCTTTTAGAGTTGCCAGTCAGTCTACCTGCATGTTTTTGGCCTGCAGGAGGACACTGGAGTACTTGGGGGATGCCCGCACAACAAAAAGAGACCGCACAAATCCAACACACAGAACAAATGCGAGAATCAAACTCCCAGCCTTGGAGGTGTCAGTCAACAGTGCAAACCCCTGACCCACTGTGGTGCCCAATAATGGTGTTAGTATATATGAGTGACAATACTGAAAATTATACATACATGACATGCTTTCTAAATACACAGCATGAGATTTATAGCCATACTGTACTGAACATCTTAATGGTCCTGTTCAGTCTCTCACTGCTTGAATTTCTATGTGCCTCTACTGATGCGAGGTGCTTGCTGAAGGTTTAGCCCCTGATGGGGGGGGGGGGGGGGGGGTCCATCCAGAGGACGCTCGGACCCCGAACAAAGACCGAAAAGCCGGAACGGGCGCGGGTGGCATAGGCACACCACACGCGCGCGCGGTGCAGGGGGGCGGGG
>JAACJT020000036.1:4684052-4696616 GCA_009936485.2 Gymnarchus niloticus
TTATGGTTCTTCTCTGGCTTCTGGTCTTTGTATGTTGCGGTGGGCTGTGGGGGGGGGGGGGGGTGGGGGGGGGTGGGGGGGGGGGGGGGGGGGGGGGGGGGGCAATTCACAAGTGAACGCAGCTGTCAAACAAACACAGATAAACGCGTAAAGCTGCCTGTGGCATAGCTCAGAATCCAATTGGTCTCATGCAGGGCTTTGGCGGTAATGGGCGATTTGTATGCAGCCGACTCAGTCCGTGTCCAGTGCAACACATCCGAAATGAGGCCCAACTAATGCGAATCCTAAACTTGCCTGTTTAGGTGCAATGCTAGCGATGCAGCCTTAAAAACAAGGCATCTCCTGCCCCCAACAAAATCTGGGCCGTTATTTAAGTAATTTGTCTGTTTCACTTGGGAATAATATGTATATTTAATACATTCATAAATGAAGAGGAAAACAGATACTCTCCCACACACACACACACACACACACATTCACAAAGACACACCTGTATTTTTAAGAATATCACCTCTTTTAGGCATATTTTAACTGATTACCACATTCGCGGTAATTTGAGAATGGAACAATATTCGTATCTAACCTTAGGCATGCTTCAGCAGAACGTTTAGGAGTATTTGTTCATCAGGAATGTATGGAAGCTATGGTGACCCTTAGCTGTATAAGTGGAATTTAAAATCAGTGGATGGATGACAGGATGGCACCATTTATAGGGCATGCCTGCTTGTCTCATAACCACATTCAGGCAGCTGAAATAGGAATGTCAAAAGGAACCGTGGTTCCTCAGAAATCTCCTCGCATTTCTCGAATTTCCCTTCGTTGCTTATCTTTGCCTTTTGATCTTGCAGCTCTGTTGCACAGTGCATACATTATTTTTTCCTCATATTTCTTTTTCTTGACTACGGTGTAGAGGCTAGCTCAGCCAGACCAGCGTGTTGCTTTTTGATTCCTCTCCCAAGAGTGTGCGGACAGCTTCAAAGCAAAGACCACCTGCCATATCTTTCATCATCTCTGACATCTCACCTGAAGCACCTACAACGGGACTAATGTGGGCACAAGGTATCTTTGAAAATAGCGATGAAAAATCTCCTCTCCTTCAGTACATCAGGAATTTCCCATGGGTAATTGCTGTATTGAACAATGGTTTTGTCTTCTCACAAGTCACAGGCAAAAATGACTTCTCTGTCATCGTCTTCAGCAACAAATCTAAAAAAAAAAAAGATGGCTAACTAATGTATACCTGTCCAGAACAGCTACAATGTGTAATTCAACTTTCCGTCTTCTGTTAAGATGCTTGTTGTGACACCATATGGTGCAAAATTTTAGAAAAAAAGCATGAAGTAATTTCTTCATCTTTCAGGCTTATTTGCTAGCATAAAATGAAGAGGTGGACTGATATTAAAACACCTAGCTGAGATCATTATGGCTACCCCTGTATTCGCTATGTGCTTTGGTATAGCATGATGACAGTCTCCTTTGGACCGTGAGAGGTCTTTCACTTTTTCCTGCATTATTATATAAATGACATGGTTTTATAAAATTATGACTTAAAAAAATCATGTTAGTAATTGTCAGTGTTCAACGAGAAAATCTGGTAAGCAGGTATTTGCACTCTGCTGAGGTGTCGGATTTGCACCTTCACCCTGAGTGGGGTACAGGGCCAGTGAAATGACTTTCTGTCATTATCGTGTGAAAGTCAAAATGGGTTCCTGAGGACCGAATAGCTTCTTGGTGTCCCACCGTCCCAGGATCCATGTCGGCAACATTAATAGTCATGGTTCGAGGTTCAGGCGAGGTCAGGCTTCAAAGCCATCAAGACCACCAAAGCGTTGTTAACTATACCCATTACAGCAGCCCCGGTATAGCTGAGCAACCTGCTTTTGGGAGAGCTCGGCGTGGAGGATTTTGTGACGAAATGGCAAGGTGTCACCCGTCTGAGAGCGTGACTCCGATTAGAGACCTCAGATAAAACCCCTCTTCCTGCCGTGAGATGGACTAGGGATACCGTAGAGAAGACTGTGTACCAGAACGTCATAGGGAGGTCACCTTGACTACAGCTTGTCTGAATAAAAGACATCAAGCACTTAAGATGATGAAAGTTTTATAATAGGGAGAATTAAACAAATGTCACAAAGGTAAATAATAAATGAATCATAGTCAGGCGAGAGCACGACTGGAAGGGCGACTTGCGAGAAGACGTTGCGTGTCTTCTTTCTAACGAGTGCGCTTGTGGTAGGGTGTCTGAACAGCACGCCTTTGCGAAATGAACTGACTCTCCGGAAGATTCCATTAACAAAGCCGTTCGATACTCACACATTAAAATAGGTATTAGAAATATTATACCTAGAATATCATCCTTGACTTGGATATGTGAAAAGATATTGCCTATTTATTAGCTGACTGATGACATTCACCAATATCATAGCATTTTGACATTTACATGTTGGTTCTAGTTATTAAAAAGAAGACAACCTATTATTACACTATACCTTAGGGGGAGGAAAGAGTGGTATTCATGGAATGATGTTTGGGAATACAGAACAGCAATACACAATTATTACACAATTATGTTTGACATAAATAGACATGCATCATATGTAGTTTTTTAGGTTCTGATCAACGTAAAAATTCTGGAAATAAACAGACACGTAAATGTAATTCAAAGCACAAATGAAATAATCAGCTCCCAAAGAGGTCAAATTTTCCCGGGGTGAGGCAGGGTTAAATACATCAGGTTTAAGCAGCCCAAAACAGATTTTTTTCCACTTACTATACGTGAATACATGTTTATTTGATAGTTTGGACGAGCACAAATTAGAAATTCATTACTGCCGCCATGAAAGTTCAATGCCTTTGAGTTTTTTTTTTCTTTCTCGAAAATTTTGAAATTTGTCACGTGGGTTTTAATATGTTCCTAAAGTATGTGCCCCCCCAGAGGTAGGGTCCACGCAGAAGGAGATGCAGGGGGTGTAGCCTGGCTGCCTTCTTCTGAAGATGCACAGGTGAAGCAAGGCACCTGCAGACTACACCTTAGGAACAGACTGACGTGAAAACAAAAGCTACCATTTGATGGAACCGCTTCACGCGTGATGGGTTATCACCTCCTGACTGTGGTTACAACAGGTCAAAATTCTATAGTTCCACTGTTCCATTTGTTGACTTTACTGTTGCTCTTATAAAAAGTGGACAGAAATTCCAAGCAACAGAAACATGGCTATCCATTTAGTAAAATGTTGAGTATAAAGGCTGTAATTTAATTTAACAAGCTTTACTAGTTTCCATTTTCCTGAGTGACTTTAAGCCTCGACAGAGATGTAAGTGCTCCTGCTACTTTGACTGAGATATATCAAGAAAACATCGCATTATAAATAGATTATTTTTGTATATGAGGTATCCGTACCTCCCGCTTTCAAATAGTGGGTCGCATGCTTGAAAACAAGAGGCTGGTGCAGCTGCTGTCTGTCACCTCCGGCCCCCGGGACGCCTCACACAAAGCAAAAATGTCACCTGCCTGAGCCGAGGGCCCCCCAGTCCCGAATTCATCAACACAAACGGATGCTGATGTCAGTCACCGAGGCGCCCGCATCCCTCGGCTAGTCTTGGGGGAGGCGGCGGGCGACGAGGCACGTTTTTATTGCTCTAACGCGTCGTCGTGGCCGTGGTCCTCCGGAGCACATTCTTTAGTCGTGTGAGGCGGTCCCGCTTCACGAAGTGTGCCTTCCATTGTAAGCAGGTTTCGCAATCACACGTACGAGATTTGACTTACAACCGAGATACGTCCGGATGGGCTGGTCGCAGGTGCATCTGGTCATAAA
The DNA here is from genome assembly GCA_009936485.2 of Gymnarchus niloticus. NCBI lineage: Eukaryota > Metazoa > Chordata > Actinopteri > Osteoglossiformes > Gymnarchidae > Gymnarchus > Gymnarchus niloticus. The sequence continues at coordinate 4,687,868 of JAACJT020000036.1, forward strand.
AAGACAGTCTTTATAGGTACTAAGGCTGTGAGGTGACCTGGTTGTAACTCCAAAGTCCCACAGGTACTAAGATACATGTGGACGTACAGCTTAGCACTGCAGGTGATAACGAAGAGAAACTTTTAAGTTCACTTTAACCCTAACGCCATACAATGAAGGTATGCCAGTTCCTAAAATAAATAACGCGTGTTGCTTAAAGTAACAGCCCTGTACTGATAAGGTATATGAAACATGTAATAACATAATTCATATTTTACCAGTGAGCCGCTATAATAAGCGGTAATGTTAACGCCGTCGTTTACTTGCTGTCTTATTTTACGGTCGTCGGATGTAAGCTGAAATTTATTTTTGGTAGCTTTCGAAGGTCAAAGACCGTCTGTATTCGGACAGGCAGCCAGAGTCAGTATATCAGTATATAATCCACACAAATCAGACATTAGCGATGATGAGTCGTCGCCTACAGCAGGTAGGTTAAAAGCGTGCTGTAAAAAATTTAACTGACATTGATTATCACCCATATTCGAAAGGAAACGGCTTTCCCCGTTGACGTTGCCATTAGGCACGTTTATTACCTCCGTCGTGTTCAGCCAACTTCTTACCCCACCGTCAGCCGTAAACCTCATAAACACCATGTTTATACTGAACTGATGAAGAGTTTACTCCAAGACGGCTGAGGTTCTAGATCATTTCAAATGGGGGGTGGGGGGCTGGGGCCCGGCTGAGGACAGGTTTTTCTTTTTTTTGGAAGGGCACATATGGAACAAAAAAGGCTGGGATTGTCAATAATCAAATTACAAGTTAATGAAATGAACTGTCATGTTAGGGGGGCAGTGGGGGGTCCAGGACTATTGACAAAAGGTACTTCCCCCTAGCCACCACTTAGAACCACTGCCACCCAAGCATTTTTGGTTTCTCTTTGGCTGGATCTTTGCTCAACACATCTGCCCATTAACCAGTCCAGTAATTATAGTCCTTTCCCAGAAGGTCTGTGCATGATATCACCCATATATCAATTACAGTATAGAACATTTATATTAAATTACTAAGTATGAATGTTAAATTCATTGAATTGAATTATGACCAAAATGACACCCAAGGACGATGTGAAATACTGGCTGAAAGAATGCCAGAAATGCATTGTGTGATATATTTATATTGTGTGATATATTTACTGGGTGTAATGTAAGAACTAGAGCCTGTGATCTGGGATGTTAGCTAAGAGGTGCACATGTTCTGTGGATTTAGTCCATTTAACTGCAACTTACCTTTAAACCAGGCAGACACCTTCTACCCTGACCACAAAGTCCAGAAGGCCAATGAGGCTCACGTGAGCTTCTGCTGTGTGACTTAAGGGGGGGCTTATATATTACTGCCGTAATCATAAATCATTTAACTGGTGTGTGAGTTAATGTGTGATTTTGTTTGGAATACATGATTCACTTTAATGTTACATCTTAATAACAAAGTAATCCCTGCTTTTTTAATATTCACCCAGGTAGAGTTTATTTTTTCCTAATTATATGAAAATGATTCCTTTTTGTAACCGAGTCTAATGTTGTCATTTCTCATTTTGCCATCATAATCCAATACATTCAGGTTTTACATTTAATTTAAAATTGATGTAATTAAAAGCCACTGGTGACATCTGGATGGGTCCATGTACTGACAGGCATTTGAGAGAGGAGGAGGCGTGGCAGCGGAAAAGAGGGTCAGGTAATCACTTAGTTCTCTGCCACACAGAGGGTCAGGTGACCACATACTTGTCTACTACACATATAGACCGGTGTGTAACGTGTTGTGTCGTCCCAGATATGTTTGTGACGTCAGCCACGAGGCCTCTGGTCTGCTCCCATGAGACAGTCCCCAGTGCTTCTGCGACATGACTCGCTCTTTCATTTTTCGGCTCCTCGGAAAGCAGCTCACGGTTTGACATCAACATTTGTGCTGCGTTAGCTCAGCCCAGCTGAGCCCCACCCCCCTCAACCCCAAGTCAAGGCAGTACTAGATGCAGAAAGTAAGCTCAGTCACCAAGCTGTGTGATAGGTTGTCATCACATTCAGAATAAAATGTCCCATTTTAAATCACAAGTCACACGACCATTTTTATTGCTATCAAAAAATATATGAATTATGTACACTCCTACAGTCAAACCATCTGCTTTCAATAAAAATGTCATTAAAGTGCCAGTGATCAGGAATCTACATCAGTAGCACAGGGCAGAAGGAAGGGTTAACCCTGCCATCTAGTACTAGCAGAGCTATACAAGATCTCTATGTGAAGGGTAGAGTAAAAGGGGGCACACTGCCATGTTAAACATGACAGATCATTTTTACAAAGATGGAGGCTTCAGAACGATACACGTCAACAAGGAGATGATGAAGACTGCACCATAAACAGCTGGTGAGCTCATCAGGGGAGGCGCAGATGAAGCGTAGTCAACTTACCCACCTCAGCACATCCTGATTTGCATTTAAAAAGTAGCTGAATCAATAAGGTGTCTCAGTTTCTTCCCCTTGAAGCCCCCCTCCTCCCCCGCCACACACACTGTGTGCGGAAAACTTAAACACTTGAGTCTTGGAGCAAACGACTTCTGCAAGTTCTTTCTTGTCACAATATAATTTTGCCCATTTCAAATTTCACGCAGTGCAGATTTGTTTTCGAGAAATGAAATATCGGCGAGGAAATTGACAGCATATCTACAGCTTCTCGTTCGAACTTCGCTGAACACTTCAGTTGTTATCGGTACCTGCTTTGTGTCAGACTGGCTCGGTACTTTGGTTCATGATGAGAATCAACATGTCGTTTGCCTTGTCTTCTCCTAAATGAGACACATTTGCTGTTTCAGATCCAAGCACTCACCTAAGGCGAGCAGGAACGTCCTCAAAGGAAGACTAGCTGTTTTGGAAGACACTTGCCCGTCCTAATTAAGCTCATTTTCCATGCAGAAGCTCGAGTAAACTAAACGTTTTCTCTTGTTTGATCCTATATGGTGAAACAACTTGCAAAGTCTTCACTAATTAGGCTGCCAGTAAACTGCTACACAAACACTGCACTTGCCATTTAAACGTAAGTTTGCTGACAAGTCAATAAAACAACAGATTTCAATGAAGATGCACAGAGTTATTTCTTAATCAAAACTATCTTTTTCCACCAATTCTAATAATAGGTAAACTATATATAAGATGAGAATACCTAGAATTTGCGGCAACACTAGGTACCACGTTATTTTACATTGGCCATATTTGATGGCTTATTGTCCAAAAATAGCAAAATACTAAAGAGGAAGGAAGATTGCAGAAGGTTTTAAAAATATCTTTAAGTTTTCTATAAAACTGACCTTGAGTCGGCGCATGAAGAAATCAATGGCTCTCATGCAGCCCACGAAGGTACATTTTAAAGCTCAGAATGGTCTCTCCTGAGCAGAATGGGAGAGACCCTGAATGTCCCTTCAGAAGGACGTGGGCCCTCAAACCCTCAAGTCATCTTGCTCAAGTAATCTGAGGGTCCATATTTGCAATTCTGCCAGAAAACAGAATAATAAAAAAAAACAGCAATATGGCGGGAGCACTGGAAAGGGCAGCTGATTAAAATTCAAGATTAAATCTTCCATAAGCAGGGAATATGAAAAAGTGAGCCCTCAATCATTACATTGGATTTAATTTTCTGAGCCCCCGTGCAGTCATACCTGATCTGCTTTACCTGGCTGGCATTTCCATCAATTAAAGCTCTTCTAGTCTGTAGTGCTGCAGATTTACAAAAGATCAGACCCCATGCAAATGAGGCACCTTGCAGATAATGAAACACAAGACGCTGGTGGTGACTGAGGACGAGCCATTTCTGGATGGAGAACGAATTTCCCTAAAGTGCAATAAAAGGGCGGCGGAATGGAGCTGTGGTCGCAGCGCACGATCCGTCATCGACTGCAGGGGCCGGCTGCGCGATATCGAGACACTTGGATGGATGGTATGAATATCAAAACGTATAAAGGCTGAAATTCAAGAGCTAGCAACACAAAAAGAGAGACACTCCAGTAAAATGGAACGATATATTATGGAACGAAGCCTCTGTTATGATCAATTACACTGTATTATGGCCATTTATAGGTCAGAAATAGTACAGCCACCAAGAAGAATGGCAGCAACAGTGTGAAGAACCCCTCGCTGTCCAGGATTTAGTGGCATCTCTGGGTTTGAAGAGCATCTAGTAACGAAATATTTCATTTTTTAAACCACTACGCCGTAATTCTAACACTTATGATGAAGTATTGCTCATGTCTTAAAGTTGTATATTAAAAAAAACGACGAAATACTGACATGCAAAACAGAAACCACGTTTTTGGTTGCGCTTCCTCGTCAAAAAATAAGCGGAAAATTGCAGACCCTGTCTGGGGTGAAACGGCTGCTGACACGCGCCGCTTCGAGATCAGTAACGAAAAGAGAGCAAATAAGAGGCTCGTCAGTAAAAGCCCCGATGACCAGAAGAGAGCAAACCGCGTCTTCTGTTATCTCGTGTTCTGGCCTGAGGTTCGCGCCTCCTAGCGACGGAAGCCAATGGTCTGCGCTGGTTTGCGACGCAGATGCATTAAGAGGCGCTTTGCCTCAGCGATCTGCTAACCGTTCTCTCAGATCCGCTTGAGACCGAAGGCAAGACACACGGCGAGCTTCCCATTTCCACCAGAGTCACGATGCGTTTAGCGTGGCATTTAATTGGGAGGCACGCGCGACGGCGCGCGTAATTGTGGAAAATGATGCGCGTGCAGTCACGCGCTGCTGCCACTCCATTAAGAAATTAACATCAATTGATTCCACAGTGGAAAATATTGTTTGCATTTTTTAGTCCCATGTATACGGGTAGCTGAAGGATAGATTTATGGAGCAGATAAACTGCAAAAAATACATTTGTTTTTTTTTGGGGGTACAAAGTGTCTCATCGTCACTGAAATGGTCCGTCACCTAAACTAATAGGCAGTGTGCCCTACCTGAAGACAATTTAATCAGGACCAGTGTATCGGTTATTTCCGGTGTAGTACATTTTCATCTCTTTTTCATTGTTAATAGTCATAATTCTGCTGTCAAACACTGGATGAGTGTATTTACGACCCGCCATTAAATGAATCTAATGCATTTATCAGTTCTTGCACTTTCCTCAGGCAACAGGAAGTCGAGTCTCAATACCCTATTAAGACATTCCTTAAGTTGTCACCAAAAAAAAAAAAAAGAAATCAGTATTCTGAAGGCAATTTTTTCAACATGCTGTCCTTTTCAAACAGTATCCATTGAGATCTGCTTGCCGGTATTTCATTTTGGGCAAGGCTGACGGAAATTACATGGCAAAGCTTAACACCAGAGACATGAAGTCACACATTTTTCACATTTCTCAGAAGGCCATGAAAAATAAATGCGAGTGTTTATTTGCGTCTCTATCCGGAGACGAGCACATTGCGAAGGCCCTTATTTCCCACAGATCTGCCAATTCAATACGTTGGACGTACCTCCTCAAAAACAAAGAGCTAGCGCACACACCCTAGCGCTCTTCTGTCCGCTCCTTTCGCACCCTGTTCTGCACTCTCCATTTATTTTTTTTCCCGTTTTCCCCAGCTTCTCCTTGAGGTCACCTTACTCAGCACAAAGAATCTGCAATCCATGGAAAAGAACTAGTTGGGCTCCAGCAGTTCTCACTTAGCATTTGTGGGGAGAAATTGCATTATTTATTATGAGGCGGCTAGTGATTTGCCAACTGGCTGTAGAAGTCTTCCTCTCCAGAGGCCGAGGGAAACACTAAGGAATGTTCAGTACATTTTGTTTCTCTCTGTGACACTCTCCCTTAGCATAGTTGCAGAAAAAGAAAAGAACTGTAGCTGCATAAGTCAGGAATATAGGTTGTGTTTTTTCCTGGTTTCCCTCTGACTGGAGTGTGTGGCCTGTTTTGATGTACAATACAACTCCAGAATGAAAAGCAGACAAGCATGGCATTACGTTGATTGCTGTTCCTGCTCCTGAAGAGTCTGTCTCCTCCCACTGTGACCCCACGTTAATGGCCTGTTCCCCGTCACCCTTGTTAAGCGAGCCGGAAGAGGCAGTCCTCTCAGACGTCCTCCGATGACTAACATCTTCAAATGAAACAAACTCTGTCTATAAGCCAGATGTTTCTTTAACCTCTATGTTTTTAATCCCCGATACTCAAAGGCCAGCTACAAGTGTTTTAAAAGGAATTTTTGAAATAATGCCAGGTGTTATCACATCTGTCCACTTTCCAGCCGCTTCTCCATTACTGGGTCAAGGCATTAGCCTGGAGTCTATCCCAGAAAGCACATGGCACATCCAAGAAAGGGACAACTATCAGGGTGCACATTCAAAGGGCAGTTTAGAGGTGCCAGTTCGCCTAACTGCATGTTTTTAGACTACAGGAAGAAAGCGGATCACAGGAAACCAGCGGGAAACGGGGAGAATATGAGAACTGCATTCACATGGTGCACGGGCGGGATTCAAACACTAAACTTGGAGGTTGGATCAACACGTCGACCCCCTGGGTCACTGTGCCACCACAGTGTTATTGCAAAGCTACAGTTGAGTTGCGTGAGCGCCGATTGTGCTCGGTTCCCCAGCCCTTTTCTGTTCATCAGTGCCTACCGACGTATTTGTGGCCGTGTGATTTTATGATCTTTTATCGTTCGTTGTTTTTATCGTTTCATATAGAGCTGATCAGCTATGCAGTTTTGCTTATGTATTATAAACACACAAACTCAGGCTGGAATAGAGTCGAGGCAGGGCTCTCTTTTCATTAAAAGTCGGGATGTCAGAGGCTTTTGCATGGCAGTGGAATCAACAACACTGTGAGACGTTCTTTGCTGTATTTCACGAGCGTTAAATAATGGATGGACATTTATACATGACGTCTGGCACTGCTTGGAAAGTCATGGAAATTCTGCTTTCGTCAAAAGTGATGTTTGTAAAATTATATACTGAGGCAACATGCTAATAAAGAGTGAGATAAATAATAAATAAATTATCTGTGCTGGATCAGAGGCGAAGTAGCAAGTGATGTGTGGGGGCTGGCAGGAGACAAACCAGTGTTTCTTTAGATATGCAAGGCATGTACTGGGTTTTCTGCAAATCTTTTAAATATTAAAGCGTCTCACCTGCATTTTTTTTTTTTTTCCCACTCTCTAATCAATAATGCAAGGCGGTCACAAATTCCCATCCTCCTTCTTTCTGAATCCTTCCATGAAGACGTTTGTATTCATGTGCATGTGTATTCCAAGTCTGATTTACAAGTTGTTTTAATGAGCTGTAACTTATCTTAATAAGGTTTTACACTTTATGTTTAAATATAAGAACTTGTTAGAATTGTTAAAAAATAAATGTGTTGCAAAATCAGACTTGGTTGTGGTTGGACAGGATCTGTAATAAACGAAGGTGCACTTTTGAACACTATAAAATCAGTTTCCTTAGTAAAATGCCAGCAAGAAAAAAATAGGCTTTGATTAATTCAATCATAGAATATCCAGCACCCAATGATACGGCGACATGTTTTAAAGGTTTCAGTGAACACAATGGCAGACCGATGGGCAGCGCTCACAATCGCTCGAACCATAGTTTGGTGAATCTAATAAATCCCCACTGGGAAAGGTATTTCGAAATGTGAAAGATCAATGAGTACTTTTAATAAGCTGAACCATGACACATTTAGAATTGTGAAAGAAGATCTGCAAAGAAGAGGACACGCATTGATTGCTGAAGATATTCAATTTAAAGATAACAGGGCAAATAGTTACCTAGTGGAATACGCATTATAGTTTATTATAAGAATCAAATTTTAATTTACAAATATTGCTAGTTCTTCATGCTCTTCTTCATGTCTATGCCTTGAATTATCTATGACCTCTACAGCATTTCTGTAGCCCACACTAGTTTTTGAAGGTCATTTGATACTGGGCTCTGTTTGGTTGTGTTTTTATGAAAAAGAACACTTTGTGATATCATTACTATCTATTAAGAATGATAAATTTTGCATTTTAACATGACAAACATATTTGATGGGGACAGGAAAAGACCCCGCATAGAAGCAATGACCTGTGAAATCATTTTTTTTCTTTATATTTATTTTTGACATTGATGTCATAGAGTTAAAAAAAACAAACAAAACAAAACAAAAACAACTGCATATGCATGACTATTCATGCTCCCATATTGTGAGTTTAGTCCAGAACTAGACAGTAATTTCAATAAATCGGTCCATATAGCAATAAACAAACCCATGGTGTTAGCAACCTGAACTGAGATCCAGTCAACGTGAAGCACGTTTTTGGTCCTTTGCCGGAATGTCAGCCAGAAGCCTGTGAAGAACGTTAAGCTCCACAAACAAATAACCTGGTAGCAGATTTTCAGTCTCAAAATCAGGTCTACACTGGATGTCTTTGGTAAAGGTTTTCTTCAGCTTTTCAGAGCCATATACAGATCATTCAACGGTGACCAGGTCAGGTACAATCAACTCCTGAGCATCTCTGTTTGAAGAACTATCCAATGAGAATAGCTCATGTATATTTTTTCTGTTCATTTAAAAGTCCAACATCGATTTAATGCATGACAGGTGCGAAGAGATGAATGACGTATGTTTTTCTTTGAAACGAGAGAGAACAGGCTCGACGCAGAACATGTACAACTTGAAACACTTAGGGTGTAACGTACTTGTATCTCCTTTTAATTCACATTATTTTACCCTATTATTTGTTAGGTATCCTATCCCCAGC
>JAACJT020000036.1:4696716-4709024 GCA_009936485.2 Gymnarchus niloticus
TAGGGTGTAACGTACTTGTATCTCCTTTTAATTCACATTATTTTACCCTATTATTTGTTAGGTATCCTATCCCCAGCAACGAACGGGAAAGATCACCTCAGTCAGTGTGACGATCGAGACACCAGTTTAATGTTACCTAAGTGCCTTTGTTTCAAATATTGACAAATGTGCTGAAACCTTAATCTATCAGCAGGACGTACTCAGGATGACACATCCAAGCAGTTGGCTTTTCTCTCCACTGGCCCGCAGTCCTGGAACAGTGTTAGCCGATGCAAAACCTTTGGAAAGAGGCTCATATTCACCACCGGCTCTGTGAAGCGCAGCCCGTTCCACTTCTAATTGTTCATTTGTATCGTGTTGACAGGTTTCTTTGTACCCAGAGGGTCTGCCACCATGCTCTGCCTTCCGCCGCACGTCACTCCTTTTAGGATAGATGAGACGCTACGAAGGAGCGGGACGTCTGACAGCAGAGGAACGATCTTTCAGTTACCTACATGGTTCCACAGGAGCTCACGACGGTTTCTGCAAATGAGACATCAATTGCGTCCTCTCCTTCTACCGGGAGGTTTTCTGGAAGAGCTCCATTAGTGATGTCACAGTTGCATAACTGGTACAACCCGAACAACAGCAGAGCAGCAAAACAGAAAAGATCTTTTGCCGCTCGGCTTCGGCATTTGTGCTTTTGCATGTCGGAATTGGCTCCTGCCAAGGATGTTTTTCTGTACATAAAGCGGACGTGGAATGTACACGAATGTAGGCGTGTCTGTTTGAAACCAAAATCTAAATTTGACCTTATTTGTAAATGTAATACCAAGGCAAAAGCACAGAAAATAAATAGCTTTTTTTGTTTCTTACAAAAATTGCCTTCACAGTCTATCCATCTATGTCTTCCAACCTCTTATCCAGTGTAGGGTTGAAGGCCTTCATGCAATCTTTTCCCCAAAACTCCAGTTTATATAAGAAAGGGTTTAACCTTCAGCTGAAAGAAATTGTCCTCCACTGTCTACTTGAATGGAAGAACTCGAAGCAAACACAACGGCGACAGAAAGTTGTTAACGTTAAGGAAAGAGCCCACCCTTACTTTTCTGTTCCATTCAAGGTGACTGATTTAATCCTCTATCAAAGTGACCTTTGCCTGAGATGTTTTGACTGTAATGATTTCCTGTCCCCTTCCCTCAGCAGTGCAGGCACAGGACACGGCGCATGAACGTTTCGTATCTTCCCCACGCTAAAACGTAAATGTGAGTCGTGCTGTAAAGAGACTCTCGCGTGACTTAAAGTGATGCTGAAACCATTGGGTGCTCAGCCTCTTTGACACCCTTCACCCAAATAAGTGTTCCAGCACATTTCATGTGCTTTTAAATTCCCAGTCTGTTTTCTATCTTGCCATGACCCAAAGGATTCAGGTTTGAAATACTGTCTTCCCTTACACTGAGTGCATTCTGCTCTTCAGACCCTGGTTCTCAAGTCGTGTTTCATGGGGACTGTAAATATACTGATTTCATTTAATCCAATTCCCCCTGCTCGATACGTCCATTATAAGGGCTTATAAGGGCTGTGTATCGCTTGGAAATATTCAATTCAATTTCATTTCTATGGTGCCTTTATGAAAGAGCACCGTCACAAAGCTCTTTACATAGTCTCAGGCCCAAGGTCCCCAGAGAGTAAGCCAAAAGTGACAGTGGCAAAGAAAAACTCCCTCAGGAGGAAGAAACCTTAGGAGGAACCAGACTCAATGTGGAGGCCCATCTTCCTCTGGCCACGAAATGTTATAAGTTATCTGTATAGAGGGGTCAAGAAAAAGAATTGAGGATTGTGAAGCTTGTTAAGTAATTAACTAACTGAAGCAGAAGTCTGGATACATGGAAACCAGTGCTCACGGTCTGGCCGTTTGGAAACCCCGTGTCGTAAGTGTACACCAGCAAAAAATGAACACCTCAAAGGGCAGGTGTAGCAGGAAACCTCTGTGAAAAATCACACAGTGTCGCAGAAAAGCGTGATGGAGCATAAGCCTTCTTTATTACTTATTATCTACAGATGCATGCTGGCAAGCTGACATTTCAGTAATACCGAATAAAACAAACAAACAAACAATAAACCAAAGTGACTTGTGCAGTGAAAGCGTTCATATTTCCTCTAAATGAGCACCTTGTTAATGCCGTCCTTTTTGGACAGAGCCCCCTTTTCCACCACAGGGAGGACGCAGTGACTCGTGTCCGGACTGCAGCGAGAGGCGGGGTCGCATACGTGAAGCTAGCAGAGCGTGGCGCTGATTGTTTAACGAGATCTAACGACCTGTGCAGCTACACGTCATTTAGCTGTGCATACGTGGCAACATTGGCGGGGGGGGGAGGGGTGGCACACAGGGCCGGAGCTGGGAGCACTTTGTTGCGTGGCAGCTTCTGAAGCGACGAGCATCCTCCATGCCTGTGGGCTTTTCATTTTTCACAATGGAACTGACAGACTTGGCCCTGAGCGACGGACAGTTTCATTTACGCAGCAGCCAAGAGAGCTCCTTACATCTAGGGTTTTGACATGACTGGGCACGTGTATGAAGATACACTTAAACTTCCTCTCAGAATTAACTTGCATCGTGCGTCTACTCTCAGGACCCATGCTACCTCGATATTAAAAATAAGTAACAGCACCAAATCGCCCGCTATTGAAGTGGGCACCCTTGATATGACTAAGCCATGTGTGCCATGCCTGATGTTATACTCAGTGTAAAGGCTTGCCTACTTGCAAGTGCTTCTTTAATGCCATCAACAGGCCACTTCTGAAAGTTAAACATCGTAATCTTATTTGTAACTCATGGAATTATTTTCCCATGGTGATTTTCTTTTTCCCTGTTGCCAAGTGTTACATTTTTTCTGTCTTAAATGTAGAGAAGTATCTGTAAGGCTCGCCATCGTCAGCTAGTGAAGGGATCCGCATGACACCGAAATGGGTAGGCGACCTTTTATTTGAGGGTATGGGAGAAGAGAGTGAGGCTGTGATCGGGGAATGTGGCAGACAGGGAGCAGGTTTTCAGGCGTATATTGGTATGGGAATTCCACACTGTTTACAGGCAGATAGTTAAGCTGGGATGGATTTAAGTTAGGTATGACTGTGACTCCTCGAACAACGGGTTTTCGTCACCTGACCGAGCTCCGCCCTCAGAAGTCCCTGCCCCCTTCCTTTACAGCATCTGTTATTTACTAATGAACTTGAACTGGAATTGGGAGATCTACGTTCTGCACACATGGGCAAACCGTTACACGTTAAGAAAGAGCGATGGTGAGAAAGGTTTGAGCACGAGCGACACTTTGCTGATATCAAAACCTGTTAAGCATAGCATCCTTCAATTGACTGAAGCGGGGATATTAAGCCGGTTAATCTATATGTATCATCGAACCATCAGAGCGTGCTCTCGACCGAGCGTGCAGAGGGAGCCGGAGGGAGGCTGGGTGGAGGTGGGCTGATGAGACGCCTCCCAATGGTGACAGCCACCGCTCCTCTGGGGTGGGCCCTCTGGAGGCGGTGGGGGGGGGGGGACATGCCGAAGACTGACAGCTTGATAGAGGCTTGGGGTTTTCTGCAATAGAAAGGTGACATCCTCCGTTTCTCCAGCAGAAGAGGGATTGTATTGCTTTGTTACACACCATAAGCCTTTTTCAAATAACTTTTTAGTACAGATGTGTAGGATGGGAAGATGCGGATGCTATCTTCGCTAACCGATGTATTATTAAAATAAAGTCACCCTGATAAAAAGTCTGTCGGCAGCTCAGAGGTCTCACGTCAGGCTGACATCTCATTTTAATTGATACATATCAATGCACGTGAGAGTGCCATCGCATTAACATATGCGCTGTCTCAACCGGGGTTCCACGAATGGAAGTTGATGCTACATGGAAAACCCAGTGCTTATCCATTAATAAAAAGGAATCGGCCATCCTGAATAAACCGAGCCAGAAAACGGAATTAATGAAATCGGCTTGCGAGCGTCTTTGAGCGCAACGCCAGCCCTGCCGCACAAAAGGGCAGGGAGCGGAGGGATCTGCGTGTCAGCAGAGATTTGGCTGCTGAGGCCACTCTTTAAGAGCATAACCCACGTATGAAAAAACCCGTTTTCAAAATCAGCCCACGCTTCATCAAATAAGGAACGTTACATGTGCAGGGTTCGTGTGGCTAAGGACTGACTCGGGCAAAGACTCTAAACCAGCCCCGCCTCGTGTCAGGAAAGAAATTCATGGGAAAAACATAATGACCGTGTCAGGCCTTCCCGCCATCTCTCGGCCGAAATAAATTAATAAAGCGACACAGACTTGTAAACGAAAATGAGCTGAGGACAAGCACCACACGTGCTGACTGCAAATAAAGCCATTTATCTCGCCGGATGTTTATTGTGCTCAAGAGCGCCACCACAGGGCCGATCGCAAAAAAAGAAAGGAATAAACAAAATTGGTCACATATTCAAGGCCTTAACAGTGATGCTCCCTTCCATGGGCAGGAATCGGTCAGGTCACATGCTCTGAGGCTTAATTTGTCCACTTTCTGTAGCCCCCTGCTTGCATATCAGAGGTCTTCTGGCATATCTCAAAGGTGCCCTGGATGGAGCAGTGAAGCACTCTTTGAAAGTGCGATGCCTTTATGTGGTTGCGTAAGACTTAAAAATAAAAAAAATCTGTGCATTATCAAAGCCAGCCATGAAACACAGGCTCCTGTCTGTTGATTTCCTTTCACTAAAACTGCATTTGTCCTTGCAAAAAAGTACTCATATTATAAAAATGATAATTTAGTATGTGGGAGACCCTTGCATCCAAAGCATTTTCAAAAATTTTTCTGTTCTCATTTACTGACACATACAGGTTTGTATTCATTTCTATTCATTTCTTCAACCCTAATCCTAACTATGACAAGCCTAACCCTTACCCAGCCCTAAGCTTAACTATAAAAATACCCAACAAAATACAAGACTTTTGACTCATTTGGTTTTTGATTGCATTCACAGATTTCTATAAAACTGAATTTTTCCTTGTGGGGACACGACAAATGTCCCCACAAGAAAAAAAAGTCAGGTTTTTATTACGTCCTGAGGACGTTTTGTCCCCACAACGTGATATTAAACATGGAACACACGCACACACACACACACACACACACACACACACACACGCACATGCTTTGCAGAAGTGCCGCCAGCTTGCTGCTACTCCCAAAGGCACAGTAGTAGCTCTCGTACCTTCACCTGTGTTCTCTCTCTCGGGAATGTCTAAATCCTTCAGGTTTCTGGGGTTTCTTTTATATAGGGGCACACCCTACCCTCCTCAGCCTACCCCACCTGCTTAGTTACCCACAAAGTTATTTTTGCAAAGAGGCTTTCTGTGCCACAAGGAACTGTGCCACCTTCATAGACACCCAGCAGCATTATGGGTAATTTGGGTAAACGGCAAGTATGTAACCCTCTGAACCATTCTTCCAGGGGCGTATTAAAGGAAATGGCTGGATGGCTGTTGTAGTTGACAATCCTCTTGGGAAAAACCACATTTTTTATTTAATTTTAGTGGCTAAAAAGGACAGGGTGCAATCTGTGTTTCCAACCTGAGGACTAGTGAACCATGACGAGTCAGTAATAATAAAATCATGAAAATCTGGAACTAGACCAGCATTAAGGTCTTTAGTGCACTTCCCGGTGAGTTGTATAGAACACACCCACTGTGCCGTACGGTTTTACCTACCCCCATTTGCGTCTATGTGTGTGGAACCAGGACACGCATGACTGCACCAATGAGTCCGAAACTGAACTTATTTTGTTTTGGATTTGGTCACGTGGATTGTCACACATAACAGAGAGGTATTTTTCATCGGCCAGCAGAGAAAGAAAGGAAACATGAGTCTTATCTGTGGCGACTGCGCCATTATTGAACCCAGCAAGCACGTTTCCGTTATCAGGATGCAGATAGCCACAATCTCTAAACAGACCGCATATATTTCTAAGGTCTGCTGCCCATGACAACTCGGCGTGTTAGACTGGACTGCAAAATCAAGTCCTCGGTTCAGTTATTAAATTGATTTTTGTTAGGCGATGAAGAATGAACTTCTGAGTGTCAAAGTTTCCGAGCAGAAAGAACCGGATAAAAGGCACCACCTCGCCCGTGATGTCTGAACTGAAGATCAAAACGAAACCGATTGGGGAGATAAATATACTTCATTTAAACTAAGTGAATGTCCTTCAATACATCGTAATATTTTGAGGTAGCATAATTTTGAATTTCACAACAAGTTCTATTTCCACTTTCAATGGATGACTTTGGGAGTTCTGCGCTCTTAGATGGCACATTCTGCCCGTTTTTGCATGGGTCTCCTTCAGTTACTCGGCTTCCCTCCCATAGTGAGGAAAAAGGGAAGGGAACAAGTGAGCTTATGAGAACTGGTGTCACTAAATTGTACATAGCATGTGTAAGCCCGGTGATAGACTCGCCTCCTTGAGCTTCTGGTGAAAGGCTCTAAGTCAATGTAACCCTGTACTGGAAATGAACACACCAATAGACAGATGGATGGATGTAATCCACAGCATGATTAAAATCAGGATCAACTAAGTTTAACCTTTAGCATTTACCATTGTAATGAAGGTTATTGATTGCATTATATTGGTTATGTAAAGGGAATGCCTAGTAAAGATTTCTATTTGAAGCTTTCTCCATGTCTTTCATATTATCCTCTTTTCATCTTTTCACAAGGATATTAAAACATCTGTCTTATGATATTCCCTGTAAATCCAGTAGGGAAATTACCAGAGCCAATCTTCTTCCTCTTCTCTTTTTCCCTGACCGATCTCCAGCCTTTCCGAAGGGATTATGATAGCCTGGCTTCCTTTTTCATTCATTTCAAAGCCAGGTGTCTGTAGTCTGCGTCACCTGAATTCCGATGGCACTGACTGACAGAGATGGGAGCATTTCAATTCCCTCACTGAGCTGTGATGAGTTTTCCTATTTTGACCTCCCCCATTCTCCCTCTCTGCCATGCACCGGGGGATTTGAGGAAAAGACAAGCGGAAGGCAAGCATAAATCTTGCGTTTATCCCTCGGGTCTCTGATTTGACCATTTGGTGGGCGCGTGCTTACCTCTCCAACGGACATCCACAGCTACGAGCCATTTGACTCCTCGTGGAAATCGCACCATTAGTTCTACTGACTGTTGGAATACATTAATTTTATCTGGATAAATGGAAAGTATAAAAGTCACAGGGATAAGAAAAAATGGAAGCTGGCGGAGGAATCTTCAGAGGCCTCCTTTTAGAAGGAGCAGAGAGCTTGTTAAGCTGCTTTTCCTGGCCTGTTCTAGTGAGAATATATAAAATGCCCCTCTGGCTTTTTACTGCTTCTCCATGCATTCATTTGCAGTCCAGGGGGTGACTTCAAGTTGCCAAATGCATCCTCAGGGAGATCCCACCTCTCGCTGGCCCTCACTTCAGAAATCATTTTGCCTTTTGGGTGAATTTCTCTGTATCTGCCAGAGCAGTGCCATTTTACACTTTATACTTCGAGTAAGTCCTGGGTACAGGGGTGTCATATTGAACACTTCTGCCAAATCCGGACTACACACAAGGTTGGAAGGCGTAGTGGGACGTGCTATTCATGGGGTGCAAATGTCACTCGAGAGCTTGCCGCGGGGGCCTGGGTGGAGCATGGATCAGCGTTACAAATTGTCCCGCAGTCAGCCTCATGTCTTAATGTTCCATTTACATTAACCTTTTACTGTACATTTAAGACATAAGAAAGGGGATATCAGTAATCTTATGTGACTGAGGGAGACAAAGAAGTGTTGAAAACAAATGGGAATTTTGTTATTTTTTTTCCCAACAAATGGCTGCCCTTCCACAGTTAGCGAGCACAGTCTCAGGTGAGTCAGTCAGGCTTGATACCGAAGTGTTGTAGCATCAACTGAAAAATCCCTGTCCATAACAGATCTACTTATGTATTGAAATTATTAATAAGTGTAACAAAAATTGGAATGGCAAACAGAACTGTGTGACACAGAGACTAAATAAAAACAAGTTCTGGATTGGCGTGAACATTTTTACAAAAACACATTGTAATATTAATGTAACCATATCCCAAAGGGTAATACAAGCCCTAACCGTAACCAAAATCCTAATCCTGACCAGAAACCACACCCTAACTCAACCTTAACCTCAAACTTAACCTTAGCTCCAGCCCTTAAGCAGGTTTAACTCTAAACCTAGTTCCAACCCTAATGTCAAACCTAACCTGAGTTCCAACCCAAATGTAAACCCTAAACCTAGCTTCAATTCAAATGCAAAGCTTAACCCTAGCCTCAACCCTAATGCCAACTGTAATCCTATCTCTAACACCAATTAGAACTTTAATCTAACTCTAGTTCCAAGTCTAATATTAAAACAACCAACAAGCTCTAACCCTTATGCTGAAGCTAATCCTAGCTCAAACCATAATTAAAACCTAAACTCTAACCCTAACTCCATGCCCAATGGCAAAACTAACTTTAGCTCTAAACCTAATCCCAACCAAAAACCTGGCTCCAACCTTAATGTTAACCCAATCCTAGCGCCAGCTCTAATGTTAACTCTTGCCCTTGCCCTATCCCTAACCGTAACACTGACCCTAACCATAACTCTCACTTCAACACTCATCCTAACAACAAAACTAATCTCCTACCTCTCTCACGGTTCTCCCAATAAGGCCAAACACCAGTACTGAATGATTTATTGCATAATTCAAGTTAAACTCCAAGCACCAGCAAACAAAATTTACAATGGAATTCAAAGCTTTTGTTTTGAGTGAACGTGTGAAATGTTTCTCAGTTGTTTTAAAAGCAGATGTGTGAATAATGACATCGATCTGAACTTGGAAACACCTGTTCACCATCACTCATCTGCAATTATAAATATTCATTGTCAGTTTACATGAATGCTGTCTCTCCCCCTTGCTGGCTTTTTAAGTTTTCATCCTCAAGGGCACTCTTTTGTTTTCTTTAAATAATTGGAGCTTATTTATCATAAACTCACCACGAAGAGACACATTTCGGTGTTCACTTCAAAAACACAGGGCAGATATTAAAAAGTTAATTTTTGCTCTAGAATATGTATCATTGATAGCATTAATTAGCCATAGCATTAATTATAACCATTTACTTTATATGGGTCATGGCCAAATAGCCGCTTTAATTTGTTTTGTTTTGTTTTTGGCTATGCCATTTATCCAACATTCTTCCATCCATCCATCTTCTAACCACTTTTATGGTACTGCATCCTGGTTGTTTTGCCTATATCTTTTTGATAACTTTCTAGCTTAACATTAGTCCCTGTGGGAGCCATTTCAGATTGAAGGACAAATATTAGCCAAATTAGATTTTTCTGCCATCATGATGTTTGTTACTTGTTTTTATCATTTTCACTGTGTTTTACTGGGTTAAAAAACACTGCTTGTGGGCTGCAACTGTAAGAAAAACCTGCTGCCTACCTGTTAACCCTGCCAACTGATGGCTTTGCCTGTAGAGCATAAAAATGGCCATTCTCTCATCTGAAGAATGCAGTCAGACTGTATCCGGCTGCACCTAGACACTACCACCTAGGCCTGGAAGAGGCAGACACAGCCCCTCTAAAAGACCTCCCGTAATGAATCCTCAGTAAGAGTCTTCTCATGAATGCCTGAGGAAGTCTTATATAGGAAGTTCAACATAGCAGTCCAGCCTGTAGCTGAATGGGTTCAGCTTTATGTCCCTAAAGAGCTTTGTTTGTATAAAAGTTGAAGAGCTGGACCACTTCAGTACACGTTCTTCTCATGCATCCCCTCCAGCACACGTCTATGTGATTTTCAATCTCTGATAGATGTAAAACCAACTTGTGTAAAAATGATGGGGAATTTTTGCATCCTTCTCACTTAAAGACAGCAAAATGTATGAAGCATCAGGTTATTTGCGTTTTTCTTCATATTTTAATGTTATAGACTTTTGTTTAGAGTTTGGTGCACAGATCATTTCATTTAAACAGTATATCTAGACACCTGCCAGTGAAACACCTCATTCCAAAACCAAGGGTATAAACAGAAAGCGGGTCTCTGCTCTACTGGAAAGGTTTTCCACTAGATGCTGGAATGCTGTTGGTGGGATTTACTGCCCTCCAGCCATAGCAGCATCATTGAGGTTGGGCACTAATGTTGAGCTATTGGTCCCTTTGTGTTTGTGTGGTTTATCACTCCAAAGCTAAACTCTTGTTGCTTCTAGATGTTTTCACATCTCAATCACTTTGCTTGCAGTTAACCAGGACAGAAATTTGATAGCGGATTGTTGGAAAGGTGGCATCCTATGGTGGTGCCACAAGTCCGTAACCTCTCCAGTGTGACCCATTTTACCTCCAGTGTGTGTTGATGGAGATTCCTTGGCTGTGTGTTTAATCCATCTGTGTCAGCAGCAATGAGAATGGTTCAATCAGCCTAGCCCAGTAGGATGCGAACACTCCTACTTAACTGGTCCACTATACTTTTATCCATATCATGCATTTTGATCTGAGTAGTAATTAATACTGTATGCCAACATGATCGCATACACTGATCCCATAACATTTATACAGGCTAGGACAAAGCTTTATCTCCGAAATATAGGTAAGGTGACATGCATCACTTCAGGGACAAAGTGTGAGATAATCCATTTGTCATCATTGCCCTTGCATTTGTTTACACAAGAAACTTATTCAGTGCAGTTCTTTAAGGTCCACTTCCTTGTCTTTCAACTTCAGCATCTTATATAACATGAAAGATTATTTATATATCAAAAGCACAGCTAACTTTACGACTGACATCCAAGCAAAAAGGACACCTTTTTTAATTCTTTCCGCATGTGGTCACTGCATGTATTGTCAAGTACCAGAATGGAGGGTTTTTAGCATTGCCATAAATGAAAAAGAAAGCATTAAGGCCACGCCCATTTGTTCCTACCAGGTGGCTGAACCTGACTGGTTGCTCATTTGCCGAAGTGTGTCCAATTGGACTCTTTCAGAATGCTTTTAAGGAGCTGATGGGGGGGGGGGGATTGTAAAGCAAATGCTGGACAAAAATTCTCAATTTTTTTAACCCTTTTGAAGTCAGGGTTGATTTTTTTGTCTTGATTTTTTAAAAACTTTTTTTACCTTCATATTTGTGTATATATTTTTAATATCAAAATTAAAGCTGTCTGCGTATGTTGCACTTACACACTGGAGTGAATCTTGTTGGCACAATCTATAGTCCTTGGAGACAGAGTGATATTCTATTTGCTAACGTAACTAATTAATTAAAGTGGGAGATGAACGACAAATTAATTACATAATGTTACAGCCCAGCGATTAGTGTTCTTCAATGGAATCCGCTGAGGGTCAGTGGGGATAATCAAAGACAAAGCATACCCTTGGCGAGTCTTGTAAGCATTTCTCCTCTTTCCAGGAGTTTCTGAACAACAGGATGACATATTTTCATAGTATAACAAAGCTGCTTTTCCTTTTTACCTAAGCTAAGGCTTCAAACATTAATCGTTAATTATGACCTGTGTTTAGAGCATTATGTCCCGGGTCTTGCAGCTATGGAAGTTCCAACTTAGTCACACAAATGTCTCCTTGCTCTAGGTTAGAGGCATTTTAATTATTTCCCCTATGGAAGCATTACTTGAAGACCTCTTGTGATGCATTTCCTGTTGACTTGACATATACTGTAGCATTAAACGGCCCATGAATAAGTCGGAAAACCTCAGAATTGCTGCAGGCGAGAGGCACACTTCATACATTAAAACAGCAAAAAACACTGGCCTTATTAACTCAGTGCGCCAGGAGGGATAATGTCATCAAGCGAGAATGTAACTCGGTGGAGTAGTACATCAATGTCCAGCTAAGCTCTGCTTTCCTGGCATGCTGTATCTCGACTTGGCTGTGCATCTTAGCCCTCCTTCAGTGAATGACCATTCTGTATCTCGACCTGGCTGTGCATCTTAGTCCTCCTATAGTGAATGACCATTCTGTATCTAGACCTGGCTGTGCATCTTAGTCCTCCTTCAGTGAATGACCATTCTGTATCTCGACCTGGCTGTGCATCTTAGTCCTCCTTCAGTGAATGACCATTCTGTATCTAGACCTGGCTGTGCATCTTAGTCCTCCTTCAGTGAATGACCATGCTGTACCTAGACCTGGCTGTGCATCTTAGTCCTCCTTTAGTGAATGACCATTCTGTATCTAGACCTGGCTGTGCATCTTAGTCATTCTTCAGTGAATGACCATGCTGTACCTAGACCTGGCTGTGCATCCTAGTCCTCCTTCAGTGAATGAC
>JAACJT020000036.1:4717032-4746486 GCA_009936485.2 Gymnarchus niloticus
AAAACGTAGGAGATAAGACGAACGGAGAGGGACGAGTTAACGTATTGGAAGGGGAGTGGGGGGTGGGGGGTGGGGGGTGTGGGGGGGTGGGGGGGGGGCGGGGGGGGTGGGGGGGGCACTTCATGGCTTTTTCCTCTTCCCAAATGCGTATACAGTCCATTCCTCCTCATTTTCTTCATCCTGACTTTGACATTAATCTTATGGCCCTGACTGCCAAAGGACTCCTTCACACATTCAATAATATCCAGGTCTGGCTTCTGAAGGGCCGGCGGAGCGTTTGACCACGTTTGCCGCCTGTCCCGCGTCATGCCTTCGCGGTTCAGCGCCGTGCCCTAGTCTATTGCCGCATGGCAACACAAAAATCGCAACTGAAATGCGACGTTTTGACAGTGGCTGATAGATCGTGAGGCGTTCAGCCACATCAGAGCTGGGGAAGCTTCCAAAAAAAGACAGGAGTTCAAAAAGCCTTTGCCAAAACCAGAGCAGACTTCTCGTCTGAGAAGACACCATTCTTTTAGGGAATGAGACTGCTGTAATGCACGGCATAAGCACACCAATCCTTCATGAGTCCTCAGAGATCGGCTCTGCTGTTGCATTAATCCAGTCCATACATCGGTCCATCCATTCTCCCATCCCAGAGTGTGGAACCTCCTCACAGGCTCATTGAGAGCTGTACTTTCGCTGCCCACTGTTAAACAGCAGTTTAAACATTTTAATTTGGCAAACTTTTCTTGATTTTGACTTATTTTCTTTTTTCTGTTCTTTGTGTATCCTTTTTTATTGTGTTTATTTATTTTTGAAATTCTACTTAATTTTCTGTAAAGCTCTGTTTACTATGTTGTGTGAAAAGTGTCATTTCAATGACTATTATTATTCTTAACCCATTCATGTATCATGATTACCACAGTGGGCAGCTATTTAAATCCCATTATCTAATATATGCATCGCTTTCAATTTAAAAGTTCCATGGAATCCTCTTGAGGGGATATTGCCCCAAGAGGAGAAAAAGTTTAATTATGATTCACTGTCAGACTAGTTAGTAATTTGATCTGTTATACTTGTAGGGAAATACTCAAATACATGCAGTGTACAATACGTGCATCATTTTAAAAAGGACAACTGGAGTAAAATCACTTCAGATTGTCTTTTAATCCTGAAAGAATAGAAAAGAATAAAAGCCAGTCTCTCAGCCAATCATAATTCATGTGTGAAAGGGTTATTATTATTATTATTATTATTATTATCCATGCATTCTCAATAGATAGCCGTGGCTGATTCGTCACGTCTAAATAACGGAGCCCGAATTTGCTGAGAGGTTTGGCTCTGTCTTGGAAGACTGAATGCATCTTCTGATTGGTGCTTCTGGGGGTATCCATGGTGACACCAAGTTCTGTCTGTTCTCTGAATGAGATGTTTATTTCTGCATTTGAGTTGTTACCCCCATGGAGGGACAGGGTGTATTTCTTAAACTGTGGTTTGACTCCTCGTTCATCTCCAACTTCCTGTTTCTTTCAAACTGCCATCTTATCCAGAGTGCCCCCTCCTCCGTGCCCTGTGTCTCCACTGTTGGGCAATAGCCTCCTCATGACCCTGTTCTAGACTTGTGGCAATGGGAGGCGGGCAATTAATTCAATTTGACAATATACTCGGTGCTTCTCCATTTCAGCATGTAGTCAAAAGCACACAGGTGTAACACCTCAAGAAACATCAGAGAGGAAGTTCTTCCCTAACTGTGTACTTCCACCCTGCCACGATTCGTATTTGGCATTTTGCAAACGGCAGGAAGGCTGGTGACAGTCTCCAAATGGAAAGTGCCACGGGACCTTCCACACAGAGCCGTCTCCAGTTCTGCCTGTCTGTACAGGAAGAGAAAACAAACAGGATCTCTCCGGGGGATGGAGGAACGGGGGCTCTGAGAAAGCTGCCGTTTCTTTTGTGCATAGCGGACCACCAAACCGAATCGGCAGGGGGTCACAGAGAAGCGAGAAAGAAGTATTTATTCAAATGCAAGGTTCTGAAATGGTTTTTCAGTCTGACTTTTGACAATTCTTTGATTTTTGGCTGTTAAACAAGGCTTAATAAATGACCTTATATATGTTTGTCATGTTTTTAGAAAACAAAGTGCATTGTATTAATACACAACATGTAAGGCCATTTGTAAAATTAATATTTAAGGAAGGAAATACCCTAACAATGATCTTAAAATATCCCCTATCCATACACATATAGATGACATAATCGGATAAGAACGTCTAACTGAAAAACTTTAAAACGTGCTTCATTCAAGGAAAGTAGCTGAAGGCAGTAAGTCTTAATGTATTGTTGTATTATATGGCAATACAGGTATGCAGTGCAACACCACAGGACAGGTTGTCATGGATGGCAGGAAGAACGTGGCTGAATGTGCCACAGCCGTGATGGGACTGTCTGTCGCCGTGTGGTCGGCACAACTCTAGGAGGAGTTCTACTTCTCCCCACATCTTTGCTGAGTTCTGATTGGGATTCATGATGCGGCTGGGTTGCTCTTTCCCTTTTCAACCCAAAAATCCCCACGTTTTGAAACGTTGGCATCCTGACAGTGTGACAAATCACAGGGGCAAGTGCTAAACAGCGGAATGGACAGGTGATGGATGGTCTCATAAGCGTGGCAGAACAGGCTAAGTGAGGTACTAATTGGCTCTGTGGAACTGTTTCTAGTCAATAAATTCAGTTAGGATTTTTTTCCCCTCTTAATGTGAATGGACGTGTGCGTTGATGGAAGCATGCCTTGTGTTTATGTATAAAAAATAACGTGCTCTCTAGTCTTCATTAAAGATCCCGGTACTGGGTAAAGGGTTCTTCTCTCGTGTCACATGGCTTAGGGACTGAACTTAGTTCTGTCTTTTTGTTATTTTAGACCTGTACCTTTAACACATATGACGGTTTGGAAATGTAAAAAAACATGGAGACTGTAAACAGGGTGTCAGAGAATGAATAAATATGACAGAAGAATCCCACTGCCTTGATATCATTCTCTAAATACGATGGCTTTCAGTAAAAAAAAAAAAAAAAAAAACATCTGCAGAGATTAATGGATGGTACCACACCTGAATTTGGGGCTTACAGGCTTACAGGGTGATAATGGATTTTAGCAGCTCATAGGCATTTCATTACAGTTATTATATAACTGTTGACTTCCTTTAAAAATCAAATGATTTGATACATCCTGTTCTTCAGTTGTGTGTGTGTTTGTGTGTGTGTGTGTGTGTGTGTGTGTGTGTGTGTGTGTGTGTGAGACTGTGCCCTGCCATTGGCCCCCCCAGTGAGAAAACCTAATTTCTCGCAACTATAAACAAAACAGACAATTTGCATAATATATCTATAATATACAAATCAGTCAAACAAGGAGAAGAAAGAATACTGAAAGGATCGAAACTCGGCAGAGAGATGGAAAAATCTCTTTAATCATAAAGCCTTGTCAGTTTTACCTTTGTCTTTTTACTAAATTCTTGGACCGCCATGGTAAAAATAAGGCCCCCTTTTTGCCTCACGCTGTACGCTAATGCATTAGCTTCTTGGTGCGACAGAACACCACACCTTCGGGTTCTGTTCTCCGTGGCTCTGCTCTGAGGACTTAATGATGTCAAGACCCGGGTGGCCCACGTTCCACAGGCTGCGATTCAATATCAGCAGTTCCTGCGTGCCGTCAAACCGCTGGCCTTCTAGGCAGAGCTGGGCTTGCGTTCCCCCATATATCGCCCATATATTGTTTTCTCCGGCTAAATAAATAATATGCACCACGGAACTCTCTGGCAAATAAACACTCCCCTCGACTCAGGTCCCCCCGCCGTCGTCTCCGTGTGCTGCAGCAGTCCCTACCCACATCTAATTATTTCTTTTTCTAATATCTCCTCCCGCGCTCTTGGATCGAGAAATAAGACAGGAAGCTGGCGTTCCTTGTCTCTGTGTGTGTGTGTGTGTTTTTTTTTTTTTTTAACGCAGCAGGGTTAGCATCTGCCACGGTTCACGTTCTTTCAGGTGCTGGGATGGACGTTTCTAGAACCTCAGCTAGCTTGCGGTAAGTAGGAGTTCAGTTTCACAGACCTTATGACGCCCTTGGAACACCTACATATAAAGGTCTGCACGCTCTGACACTCTGAAGATGCAAGATACAATTCTGTGTGACCTTGTTAATTTCTTACCCTGGAGTTTGCACTCCCCCCCGACGCTAATATTTAGACACCTTGAGTTTTGGTTTTAGCTAGACTGGAACTGCTAGGAGTAAAACAACAGTAGTGTGGACCTCAGCACAACAGACCCATATTGTATTAGCTTTCCACATTGACACATTACCTCGGTGAAAATGCTGCTCACTTTTTCGTTTTTCCATACTCTGTGCTTTTCCTTAAATAAGATCTTGCTGGCAGCGCTGTATATTTTCACCATACGCGTTTCCCAATGCGGTGAACACGACCCACGGCATCGTACATAACAATCTGACGAGTGGAGGCATGACAGTCATTGAAATGTTTGATGTTGACTGAAACTCTGTGTCCTTTTAAATCGGCTTTAAAAAAACACTGGGCACCATGGCGGCTGCTGAGGATGGCGGTGGTGGGGGAGATTGCCGACGGCAGACAGGCTTCACAGGAAGCTGCTGGTATGATGCCTGTCTGTCTGCAAGAAGCCGGGGGGGGGGCACGGCTTCGGGCTCGGGGCCGAACTCAAGGGTGCTGGCTAGGGAAACAGCTGCACCGCCGATTTTTCACCGTCCTGTGTGATTCCACGCTTAACGCTGCATGTCCTCCCTACCATAATCCAAACACCTGGACAGTGTTTAAGGCCAACGCTGAATAACCACTGTAACGTGCTCCCCTTATTTACACTGTTGGCATTCTTAAAGATAGCCTCCATCCATGTGCTGCAAGAATATTTCTACTTTTTATGTTCAATTTAGCGTCTCACTACAGGGGACTCTTATTTTGACAAGACAGACTTACAGGGGGTCACTCCTCCGCCACAACAGCCCCTGTTCCCCAGTGGCTAACCCCTGTGTCGATTGCCTTTGGAGCAAATTCAAAATGCTTAACGCATAACGGAACGTGTGAAGCGGTAAACACTTAATCATAAAGTATTTCAGAACCAGTCACTCCCAGCAGAGCAAGTGAGTCATTGTGAAATGCGCTGTGAAAAGAAAGTTAAATAAAATAAAATAAAACAATGAAAGATTGATCCCTTTTTTTCCACAAGAACAGCTGTCAGTTAGAAAAACCCAAAACCGTCAAAGAGATTCATTCCTGGCCTGTTTAACATCTGTCTGTGCCGGCGAGCTGCTGAAAAACTGTGTCGGGCATGAAATCTCCCAGAATACATCAGAGCCTGAAGTTTAATTTTGTTAAAGTCCGGGCGCATTACCTGCTCTCTTTATTCCCGTCATTTAAGGCGACTGGTGTGGTTGGCGAGTCAGAATAGCACATTGATAAAGGCAGCTGCCCTTTGGAGATTTCCCAGGAGGGACACAGGAGACAGGAAGCTAAAGTGTGGCTGGCAGAAGGTGAATTTGCAGGCCATCATTGTCCCCCAACCCCAAGGCCAACTAGGACTCCTCCATTATCTGTTAGACCTCTTACACGCTGGGCCACCTGGAAACATCTGCTGGAAGATTCCGCGTGTCGCCACGGTTACATTGCCATCGTTTCGCTTGAGTCTGCAGCCACCGATAACGGAAGGTGAAATTGGGGGTCCGGAGTCAGGCTGCCGTGTCAAAAAAAAAAAAAAAAAATCTAGCTGTGACACAAGCAAGATACCAGTTCATTTTCGAGTTTGAAAAGGCAAGTGATCGCATAAAAATGCTCTGTTCGGAATCCACACATACATGTTTTGGGCGGAATCTTTAAAATACAACGAAAACCTAAAAAAATGGTATATCCATTGACAAGGAATGCTAATGGTAATTAAAGTAAAAACATGGTACTTTATCAGCCATTTCTCGTGGATTCTAGCTGGGCGACCAAGGAGATTGACAGGAGCTGATGGACGAATGAACCTCGCCTGTCGACAGATAGTTTAACTCCCCATACTTTTCTCACACGCAAAGCCATTACAATAGAATGCTCTATTCTCCGCGGCGTGCCGTATAAACTGCCTATATATGCCTACTCCTGATTCTGCCATTATAACCAGTGATAGGTCACCCTACAGCTTCCAGATCAGTGCAGTGGGGGATCCTTACAGCATCGGCGTGGGCGTTTGCCGAAAGCGAAAACCCGGTGATCTGGCAGAGTTGAAAAATGCTCTTTGTGGCTCTACAAACACCACCGGCGCTCACTCACCAATATCCCGATTCAATCAAAACGGCATTCTAAAAATACCCTCAATCTGGTGCAGTCAACTCTTGATCTGTGCACTAATCACAGGCATGCCTGCTGGAAGGTGACCCTTTTAACGTATTGTGGATAGCTAACGCTTCTACCTTAAAGGCCCGGAAGTGACTGGGCTCAGATTTATCAAGAGGAAGATCAGCTTGCTGTTTTGCATGATGACCTTTCACCTGGATATAATATACTATATGCATTTCCAACAAAACTTTGCTTAACATTAACTCATTGTAGTGGCAGAACAGTTTGGTTAATGTGAACTATTCCACATACAAAGCTGGCTAAGAGGAGGCAGTGAAATAAATGAGACAGGAACAGGAAGTATCTTTTCAGGGTGCTAGGCCATCGCATTGACATCCATGCTACATGTGAGTGGTGAATATAGAGATTTCCTGTTCTTGGACTTTGGAGTCTGGTGGCACAGGAATGAACCGGCACTAAAAGTCCAAACTTTCGAGCCGTTCCTGTAACTTCTGGCTCCTTCCGGGAGAACCATAGCAGATATCAAATGCCCTCGGCAGCAATGGCAGCAGATGCTTCAGTGAGTCACTCAGACTCCGTGGCCGTTCTGGCCTGGTTCTGAACTTTGGCCTTCACACTTACTGCACTGCAAGAACTTCATGTACTGCTGCAAAAAGCGTATTGTAACTTCCCTTGTAATATAATTTTCAACCAGCCCAAGGAGTGGTTAAACAGTTTATCTACCTTGTACGGAGAATGAGAAAACTGCTTTTGGAGTCTTCATAGGACTGCTTTAAAGACACGTGAAATGCTGTGGGGGGCTTTGCCCTGGCACAAAACTGAAATTAATTGCATGACTTCCTGGGGGTATGTTAATCGCATGCCCGTTGCCACAGGAGACCCGCTTACGCAGTCACGCCAACCCGTGAGGCCTGAGGTTGCTGCTTGTCACCCTCCGGCAGCCCCAGCCACACACGGGTATTTGTTTTTTCATTATCACAGCAGTACCAAGTTTAATGAATAGGCCTGCAATCCATTTGTGTCGTGATATCAGCACTGCCGACTTTTGTTTAAGGTACAGAAAAGCGTGCATCAGATGATTCGAGGCAGGCGGTGGAGGGTGGTGTTTATTTGTTTCGGTCACGCGGGAGGGGGGATGACATGTTAGGCGGGCCCGGTGACAAACTGGGGTCATTCGTGCTGTAGGTGCTTGTGCAATTCATCCTAATCTGTGCTGTAAAGTGACATCTGTCAGTCTGCCCCCCCCCCAACCGCAGGCGGGCGCCTGGAGGGCCATCAAGCTGTGGGGCTACATATGGCAGGAGTTAAGCCTCTCCTCGCAGCTGTGGCATCCAACTCCAGACTCACGTCTCTCTCTTCCACTGAGAGACAGCGACGCCAAGCTTCCACTCCTCACAGAGACTGAAGAGAAGAAGGGAAGTCATTGATCTGATGGCAGTCCTAAGATGGGAAGACAACGGTCCAAGAAAAACATCCGTACGAGGAGGAATTGGCTGCATTAAAGCTGCAAACCTGTTGATGATTTTACCTGCTGGGATGAAAAAAATGATCTGGTTTGCATAACTTGCTACTCACAAATTGTTATAAAAAGAGAGGAAAAAATAGTTTACAAATTATAAGGAATACCTGACTCTGACATTAAAACTTTTTTATGTGCAGATTTTGTCAGACAAGGAAGCCTTTCAATGTAAGCATTAGTAAATCAGTATATTGCTATGTTTTAGACTTTTATTTTGAAACAACAAAGTAAAATTATTGCTTAAACATAAATATGCTAAATGCGAAAAAATTGCAGAAGAAAAAATACAACACACTTACAGCTGCCTTTAGCATCTGTTTATAAAATTCCCATACTTAACGGTATCTTTCAAAACTTAAATGACGTAAACAGAGTATAGTATACACTGTGACTAAATGTTCCAAACTTTTGTTTATATGATGCTACAGTACTTGTTTCATGTGGTTTACAAAGATATTTGAAACTGCTGCCATTTCAAGATAAAAGCCTTTGTGGTAACTTGGATTGATTTATACATTTTTTTTTTATGTAGGAGTGCTGTTGATGCTTTTACTTTGTTCAAAATTGTGATTCATTGTCTTTCCTGTCGATTACCATACGAATGCATAATGGTCCTTACAGCAGTGTTCAGTTCTTGGTATATGTGAATGTTTTTCTCAGTTTGTGCGTATATCCACAGGTTGGAGTTTGTCCAAGAAGAAAAATGCTTGCTGTAATGGAAATGAGATGCCACAGTAGAATTAAACTCAAATGTACACGAAGGTCAGCTGTGAGTTTAAATGGGTTAATACTTTAGCAACCCATACAAACATGATAGGTAAATGGCTTTGAACAGAAGAGGATGCAAGAAAGTTTTAGCTAGGTTGGATTTAATTGTCAATAATGCTGGAAAATTAATAGACATTAATATGAATAAATAGCTTGGCACAGCGAACCATACTGATGATCTGGACTGAAAGAACAAGAACTTGAAAACGACGCAGCGAAGTGAAACTGCAAGTGTACGAATCCGCACACTTGATTCTGGAAAGACATCTCTTTGATGTGTTGGCATAGCTGTACCTATATAAGCGGTTTCTTGATGGGCCAGCTGAGCGTCATTACTGGGAGTACCATGGTAAAAAAAAATGGAATTTTTAGGTAATGTCTAATCATGCACCGTGCTCACTGAGGTTAAGTGCAACAATATTAACATCAGCACACAGGCCGTTTTGAAAATGTAAAAATAAACAAATGAAATATCATGCCAGATCTTTGACTTCAGTTTCCATGGATCTTAATGCTGACAAAGTATTTGGGTGCCCCTGTAGTGGATCAATTGAATAAAGTGAGAAATTGGGGCATTGATATTATCGGCAAATCCGGTTTCGCTTCTGATGTGACATCGTCATTTCAGGAGGTCTCTGGAAGCTCGTGGAAATTTGCATACAGTCTAATCCCTCACCTTCACGACTGTATGGCTGAGTATGACTTTAAAAAGCATTAATCACTATATATTTAATGAAAGAATTTAATACGCCATATTTAATAGACTAAGAAAGGCTCAGGTGAGTAAATGGCACAACTTGTTCTTTTAGAGAGAAAAATAGAGATTTCTCAGATGGAAAAGCTCCATAGTTTTAAAATCTTTCCATTCAAACCTAACTACCATGTCTGGAGTTAATTTTCTTTATAACTTCTACAGCGTGCCCTACAATATCAATGTGTTTAAAAGTTTGAAGTTGAAAAAACAAATTATATATATAAAATACTCAATCCCCAAAGCACGACTGGAAAAAAATCCATCTTCTGAGTATTCTGGCACCTTTTTAGGGATTATTTGCAATTTTTAGCCCTCTTTTGAAACCTTTAAAATAAATTAAAGCTTTATAAAGGTGAATTTAATTTTTTAGGGCATTTACAACAGAGTGGATTTTTCCTTGGACTTTTTTTTACACTTGATACAGCCAAAATGTATTGATCGGCCCTAGTGTGGTGTACCTCAACTATTTAGAATTTTTACATTTGTAACATCAGTCATCTGAACCATCAACTATCCAAAATACTGCCGACCGCCGCCCCCCTCCCCAAAAAAAAAAAAAATGTTATAGTGTCTAATTTTGCTGCACTGATTGTGATGCTGAAGTATTACCCATGCTGCTGAATGCATTTGTTTCCAATTATTTACTTGGAGATAAATGTACTGTAGCACAGAGGTAATTCATTTCTCATTGCAGGAGTTAAAAATCAAAAGTTGCTTTTAGCTACTGTTTGGACTCAGGAGAGTTTCCCGTAACCTTGATGCGTCATTGTCCGTGTTACCGCTGTCTGTTGTGAGAGCGCTAGTGTGGTAGGAGTTAACAGAACAAAACAGCCAACATTAGCTAGCTAACAGTTAGCGGTTAGCTT
The DNA here is from genome assembly GCA_009936485.2 of Gymnarchus niloticus. Classification (NCBI taxonomy): domain Eukaryota; kingdom Metazoa; phylum Chordata; class Actinopteri; order Osteoglossiformes; family Gymnarchidae; genus Gymnarchus; species Gymnarchus niloticus. The sequence goes on from JAACJT020000036.1 coordinate 4,727,278, forward strand.
TCACTCAGTCTTTTAGCTCAGTTTGTTTTTATCGACTCGGTTTTCTCAGACATGTTTGAGTATCCAAACTATTTGATTAACCTCACGAACTTTGGTCTCAGTTATGGTATTTTGGATAATCTTCCATTATATAAAATTTTGCTGTCTTTGTCACGCCCACACCAAGCCAGCCACGCCCAGCTTACGCTCGTTCTGCATCTCCTGAATATTGAAATTAGCTGTGTACCACTGAGCAATCTGTAAATAACCTAAATCACCTCACTGCAAGGTATTATGTGTTTCAGCCCCTGCTGAGTGTGTATCATCTCTTTGTAAGTCTACCTGTGCCCGACCTTTGCTGCATCTTTGACTTTGCCCTTTTGCCTATCGTGTTTTGGATTTGCTTGCCACGATGACTGCTTCTTATGGATTTCAACCACTTTCACTTGTGACCACGACAATGTCCTTGGACTTCTGCAAATCTTGTCGACTCTGCTTTTGACCTTGCCTGTTCTTTGACCACAAATGAAGAACCCGGCTCTGCACTTGGATCCAGCTTGCATATTCATTACAGTCTAATAGTTATTTAATATGGAGCAAGTTTTTAAAGGGTATTAACTCTTTTAAAAAAAACATTATTAATGGCAGTTCTTAGTAAAAGTATATTGCTGCAAAACCATGAGAATACGGTGATCCGATACGAGTCATTCAAAAAATGTGGCAAGGAACACAGCTTGACTCGTGCCTCAAGTGGTTTTCATATGGTTGGCTTCAGAATTTAGCTAATTTGTTGACTGGGATCCTTTTGATTTCAATGACAGAGGTTAACTATTTGGACTGGACATGTTTGTCATTGTAAGATTAAATACACAGGCCTGTGTGAGGTCTCTTAATTCATTATGAAGGAACATGAAGATGGACACACTGTCCCTCACCATCGAGAGCACGATAGTTATGGGAAAACACAGACTGGGAGGTATTGAAAGGTACAGAGTATGTCACAGAGCATCATAATTCAATTTTTCCAGAAGTGGAAGGCAATAAAAAGCTACCCAGAATCTTCGATGGGTACGTTGTGCTCTAAAACGCAAACCAGAGGGCGCAAAAAAACTAGTGACTAAAGTCTCATGGAGCTGAAATATCTCATAAGCTTGGTGGTGGAAACTGGGAGACCCCAATAACGTTGGTTTGGCAAAAGTCTAGCCTGTGCAGTAGAGTTACGGGGAGGAAGCTAAGTTTGGGGAAAAAGTGATATTTCATTCAATTATATTTATGTAGTATTTTTAACAATAAGCATTGTTCCAAAGTGCAAATTTGAGGCATTTTGGGTATGGATAAATTAGGAGGCTCTCAAATGGAGTAAGACAGGAATTAAGCAATCTGACCTTCAGTAAAAAAGAGCAAGTCCCCCTTGGATAAGACCGTCTCGGCCTTTTAGCTTGCCGGTGGTAGCGTAGTTGCTTTTCAGCGGCAGGTGCTGGTTAGTTTGTCTGAATGTAGGACGGAAAGGATAGACCACAACTTAAACAGATCGTGGCGTTCAACCGGTTGCAGTCTACAGAGGGACAGAAACTGGGACAGCCATTCATCTCTCGATAGAGCAGTGACCTCCCCCCAAAAGCCATCGTGACCTTTGAGTAGCTCATGAGTGGAAGTCCTTGCGTAGACTCGAATCTTCAGATTTCTGTGTGTCACTGGCCCCTTAGCAACAGGCGGAGCAATTCTGCAAGGAAGAGCGGACCGAAACAAAATCCTAAAGATGTTAAAAAGGCAGTTACAATGCATCGCTAAAGACTAACAGCTGTAATGTCTACACAAGGGGGAGCATCTCAGCATTACGTGCTAAAGTATGCATGGGATGGGAATTTAACTGTTTGAATTTTTATTATGTCTATGAATTAAAAAAAGTGAAAACTCCATATAAAGTCTTTCTGGTCCTTGTTGTCCCACAGTGTAGATACAGTTAAGTCCATAAGTATTTTGACAGCGACGCAGTTTTCGGAATTTTGGCTCTGAACGCCTCCATGATGGATTTGAAATGAAGCCGTGAACCACCTGCCCCCTGAAAACAGCTGTCATTCCCAAACAGCTCATATAATATTTTTGTTAAACCCCTTGAATTTAAGCTAAAAGTCTACTCTTCAATCGTATCTTGATGCTTGGCTTCAGATCCATCATGGCGTCGTCCAGAGCCAAAACACTCCCAGACCCAGATTCCCAGCTCAGCCCACATCACCATTCTTTACCCCAACCGAACCTGAAATGGCTGCCTTCATTCTCAATTTCTGCACACTGCTTTCAGTCCCAGGCTGCAAACAAATCCTTGTGTCACATGACTCCATGCAGCAAGTGTCACAGTTTCACAGTATAGCTAACTTCTATAAAATCAGTTTACCACACCATCCATCCGTCCATCCATATTCCAACCCCTTATCATGGTCAGTGGCAAAGGTCCGGTTATTAATTTATGGTAAAATGAAGCTCTCACATGATCATATCTAAGTCCTAACGGCTGTAACATTTTCTTAGATGATTTCTTGGTTAACTTATTTATAGCTACATGATAAATATCTGGGTTTTATATATATCTATATTGTTGTCATCTTCTGTAGCTCTGCCTGATATCACTATTTGGGGAACATCTACACGATACTTAATCACTGTTCCGAGTGGTTCTCTGTTTGCACTGTAAACTGGGTCGCTGTGCACACATTACATGTCACTTTAGATTAAGGTGTCCAAAAAGTGAGTTATCGTTACTATTATCTGGCCCTTGTGAAATATTTCAGGTAATCTCCTTCTGCTGAATAAGCCATGCATCTTTTCTGCCATCATCGACACTTGCATACATAACACTTTGTATCTGCTAATTAAGGAAATCATTAGTCGAGATTATCTAATGTCTGCTAAATAGTTTATATTACCTATTAATTACCGGTCCGTGCATTAATTTAGTGAGCAAGCAAGTAATTACAGATTTAGCTGAAGTGTTAATCTATGTGGCCATCAGTCGTCGGCTGCTGCAGGGATTTGTGGGTATGGCATCTGATTTTCTTTTCTTGCCTCAAAAGAGTTGCATCGCCTTTCTGTGAGATCACGATTAAATGTGGAAGCAATGACAGAGCTTTGGAGCCAGCACCATCCATCAACTTCTGGCTAATTATGGATGAAGACCAAGACAGGTAGTTCTTTTTTTGTTTTGTTTTACTCAATTAATAGTAGCTGTTTGGTATATTAAGCTCCGATGTATTCGTTATAGTATTTAATACCATTAAAAAAAAATCATACTTACTGCATAAATTATTTATTGCCGATCATTTCAATAATCTGTTCTGCGTTTTTTGCCGTGTGAAATTTTATCATTTTGTGCCCACTCTGCAACATTTATAATAGCTGATAAAACATTTTATAAAGGAATGGATGATTTGTGCTGAGTTGTACAGGTGAGCTTTATATGAGAGCGAGCTGCTCCTACGTGGATTAGCCTTTCTATAGATTATGACGTAAAACACAGTTTTAATAAAAATCTGCGCCCTACCCAATGGCCCTTAACCTTTGTTGGCCTTGAACTTTAATACCCATGAGCCCAAGTGTCAAAGGTGATGTCCTTCCCTGTCTTAATGAATGTTAAAATGGCATCCTCGCTCAAGTGTGCAGCAACGTCATAATGCATGAATATGTCTTAATGTTCTGAAATATTTGCATTTTAATGTTGCCATTAATGCTAGGCAACATTACACGCCAAAATGTCTCATACCTTCCAGTAAGTCTTATTATCTGCATAATCAAGGGCTCTAGAGCATACAGAGTTGTATTTTTAATAAGAAAATATTTAATACTTGTGACTAAATATTATTATTCTTCACTTTATTGTGCTCTCTATATTCTCATATTTATATTTCCAGTCAATGAAATTTGTCATGCTTAATAAAGACAATGGCACCTCTATCATGGGATGAGATTGGCTGCTTTTGATTGGCTGGCATCTAGCCGTTCCATACCAATTATCTTCTGTAAATAGACTAAATGGAATAAATCAAATAGACATTTAACTCTGGGCTTTCTGTGCACCTCACCAATCTCTTCTGCTGATGAGTTTAATCCAGCTGCCAAATGCTGTAGTTCGTCATGCAGAATGCCAGATACAAAATGCGACAGTTTGTGGTCTTGAAGAACCTAAACAAGGGACACGGTGAACCACATGTCCTAGGGGGCAATTTTAAAATGCTCACTTTGTCTTTATTCATTAGCAAAATACAGTAAACAGAATACAGATTTCAGCAACCATGTATGATTCATTAGTGGAAAATCTTGTTTGTCATTACATATGCTATAATGAGGGTGTTTTCAGTGTCGTAACTACATAATAAAATATTACATTTAAAAAGTGAGTTTGAAAATGATCATTCATGTTGCCTCTGCTCATGTGGCAGTTATTGATCACTACAAACAAGCTACGTATTTAAAAGACTGATCTGAAGAAGGCTGGTGATCTTACACGCTGCCATGGCTCCGGATGGGCGTAAAATCCACCCCGAGAATGACAAACCGATTTAACGTCTCTGGAGCCAGGGTGTACGGCAACCAGCAGTTCATCAAAAACAAAAATATCATTAGCAGAGTGTGAAACATTAATGAGTTTATCTTTTATTTATGTAAAACAACCACAGCGTTCACATTTTTGAAGGTGCAGGCAAAGCCAGGAGGGGAGATTTCCAATTTGGTTGGCCCCGAAATATTTTTGGAAGTTTTCTGTACATTCACATTGGTACGGTTTTCTGGCCAGCATCCCCACCCTTTACCCCCCCCCCGACGTTCAAATAGCTTCTTTACCACCAAAATGGTGCCAGTGCCCGACCGGTGCTGGAACCTAAGCCCACTGCCTTCAGGGCCAAATTTGACATGAGAATGTCACAGCGACCCGTACCAGTGGCAACACAAAAGAAGCACAGCAAACCACACCTCCTGTTCCCAAGCATTACTCCTCCTTTTGACAGTATATTCTCATAGGGTACACTGGATTAGTCATCAGAAAAAAAAACTAAAAGTTATAATCCGAACCAATACATGGGTAGGCCTCACGTCACGCTGCTAAACTGGCATTTCGCTTTAAGGGATTGCGGTATTCTTTTCACAGTTCGAACATTTTTTTCAGATTGGTACATTACACATGGCACACAAAGTGGAAACAAGAAGACGATCGGCATTGGGTGACATTCAAGATTTTTTGGGGGCAAAAAGTGATGTCGGGCCATTCTATGCCAAAGAAAATTCAGTGTCTTTACCCACTTTAAAGAGGTTGACAGAAATTCAGACTTTTAAAAGATTACAACGATAGTAATGTTTGCTAAATTACAGCAGTGTGTGATGTTTCTCCTGCCCATGAGCACTTTATGTCACCAGTTCCTGGTTCCAGGCCAGTTCATTTTGAGTGCTGGCTCCCAAACAGTTTTTTGGCGTGGGCACTAGTTCCTTTGCGGTGAAAAAAATGTGAACCAGTTCAGCAACTGGCAGAGTAGTGGAAGTATGTCAGTGGAAAAGGAGCTGTTGTCTCGTGCCCCAAACCCCCCCAATCGATCCCTGCACAAGAAATTCCCAACATTTTTAAATATCCTCTGAAATGCATTTCTGCCCGTGGGTGAAGGTTAGTTAAATTCAGAAGTCCATCCATCCATTAAAAAAAAAAAAACACTTAATCGCATGTGTGGTTGCAGAAATGAAGTCTTTTACTTAATATTAAAGGTTCCCAAGCCGTTAGACTCTAAGCAACTGCACAACAGTACAAAAACATACCAAATTACAACATTACAAACATAATTGCATGCACAAACATCACTGTTCCTTGGTAAATTGTGTTTTTACCGACTTGGGGAAAGCACAGATGCCATCATTTCACTGTGGAGTAACAAGATCATCACAAACTTGAGTAAAAATGCACATTAATGAATTAACTCTGTTGAAATTGTGACTAATTAAGCATACACATTGCTAGATCATCTCTAAATGAGCATGTTTTCCAGTACTGCATAGGGACTTGTCTTGATATATTTAATTTTATTGTTGTAAACACATAGGGTGAGATGAGACTTTGAAAACCATCGCTATACCCTGTCAATCACTACTTGATTTAACCCGGTAAAAAAACAGCCCCTGGGAAGAGGTTAACATCAGCAGATACTTGTCATGCATGATAGTTCAGCCCACTGTGGATTTCAAAGACTCCCGGTGACCAAATGAGAATGTTGAGTTATATTTTTATTGAATATTTTAAGATATGTCTTACGCATTGATCCAGCACATATTCTATCAACACTTGCTTTCAATATTTAACGACTGGTTGGTGTATGTGATTGTTTATAAAGGGGCATCTTCAAACATGACATTTTTGCAATGATATTTGTGTGTCATTCAAATAATTGCCTCTTTACCTTAGAGAGCTCACACTTTTAAGAAAGATGATGTGAACTAAATAAGCAATGAGACAAAAGTTCTATGTTTTGTACATTTTAACTAATCCTAATAAGAGTTAAAGGCTAACATATAGAATTTCATTAGTTCATAAGCAATACAATCTGAACAACAAAACGGTCAGTAAAGGAATTACATGTACTACCACAAAAAATGACGTAATCTCAAATTATGTTAAATCTCAATCTTCGTTAAATGATTTAACCACTTGGTTGCACTCAAACCATACCAGTTTTTCAGCAAAGAGACTCATTATTAGACTGATTTCGGAGAAGGATTTCTGACTTGATGTTTAACTGAAATAATCTTGATTTAAGCATATACTATATTCCATGACTTGATTTTTTTAATAATGCAAATTGAGATAACTGTCCAACTGTATTTTGTCTGGAGTACTATGTACCTAATTTAATTCATTGTATCCCTGGCTAAAGCAGGACTTGATCGACTTCAAACCGTCTGTCCATGGCTGTTTTTTGACTGTTGATATGGGAACAGAGTTCTACTTGTTTTCTTATTTACCGCATCATTTACCGCTGAGCAGATCCAGACTTCCGTCGGCTGCTGTATCACATTGTTGGTTATTCTTGTTGAATGTAGGCCAGGTTCAGCAACAAGATCCCTCATGGCACCTGAACATCTGACCTCTGAAATGATCATAATGGTCTCGAAGCTCCCAGCTGCCAGCTGGAAAACCTTTGGACAAGATAATTGATTTAGAAATCTATATAAAGCACTTCAAATCAAAACAAAAATCAAATTGGCTTCGGCTTTAGATGATGATGGTTTTGTCTCCCCGTAGAAGCATCAGGAGGGTCAATCAGAGAGGCCAGCCTCCCCAGGTCACTGTCCTCTGCTTAGCAACCGTTTGACCCTTTCTTTTGTTTCCTGGTAAATGGGACGTGTGCCCACACCCAGCATGGTGCTGTGATTTCATGAGCTTGAACGTGACTTGGCCCCTGGGTTGCATGGGAACCGTCAACCTCCCGTCATCCTGATTGCCAGATGAGAAAGCGCATGCGTGGAGACAGTGAAACGAAACGTACTTTCATTTGTTCTGCTTTCGTTCGGGGAGAGAGAGTGTAAACGCAGCGAAACATAGCTGACCCTGTTCTGTGGAGTGACTGAATATCTCCACAGTCCTTCACCTGGAATGATCCTGTTTTTTAAAAGCTGCATGTAAAGTTAAATATTCTTCTCAAAGCCAACAAGCTATTGACTGTTGGGTCATCGATTTCTCTCATTATACATGAGGCATGGAGTTGCTGAACATCTGACAGGAAAAAAAAAATACATTAAAAAGGCTCAATGCATGCAATTCCGATGCTAAAATCCACCAAAGAGGTTCGTGTCAGAAGCAGCTTCAGTCCACGTGACTCTGCTTCAGAGTAGACATGGCAAACTTCACGACTGGGGCAAAGTCTTGGATTTGTACTGTCATATGCCTTGGAAGCTGGGTATGGAGTGTGATGGAGGAGGCAGCTTCGGAGTCCAATGGGGAATAGAGGTGCGAGGAAACACGCCTGGGGCTGTACCATACACACATCGGGACCTTCTGCCTGGAAAATGGTGTGGAGAACTTTTCTGACACAGAACAAACCATTATCACAGAAACACTTCCTTACCAGCTCGTGCCACCCCCTCAGCCACGAGACGCGGAACTGACAGCCAGTGGCCTATCTGATAAACAAATTCAAACAGCTATTTATTAGCCTTGCTTATTTAGTTTTCTAATTATATCGGAGCTCAGATGCTGCTACCAAGAAGAACATCAAAACTGCAAAGTCTAAATGCCTTTATACACAAATGAGCTGCTGTAAATTTCATTGAACATTGTTCCACATCATCATCATTTCATCTTTATTATTCCCAGCTAAATGAGCCCCATTTTCAGTGGCACGGACGCTCTACTTTGCTCGTCTATCCGAGCGTATCCATCCATAGGAGCTTGTGTATGTGGGCAGAAAGTGACTCAGGTGTGGGGTCAAACGCAGAACGTACCACTTTTTTATAACACCTGGACATGACCTTCAGGCTAACATGAGTCTAACAGGCCAAATTCTCCTGTCTCCACCCAGACATGTTCTTCCATTGCCCCCCCACCCCCCCCACCCCACAATACATCAGCACATTCATCACACCTTATGCTCTCTGCACCTTGAGCTCCATAGGCTCCCTGGGATCCAGGCTCCCTACGACCCTGATCAGGGTAAGTCGGTGGAAGATGGATGTATAGTCACTATTACACTGACAAAGCAGAGAAAACAAAACGATAAAAATGTCTTCTCTGCTCAAAGCAGAGAAGATGGTCGTATTGTAAAGTAAGAAATCATGCCGAACCATTATTAATATCATATTGATTATGATAAAAACACTGCTGAGGAAGAACGTTTTCTGTTTAAAACGGAAACATAAATCAAAGCAAAATCTTCTCAGTAGAAAAGTTATAATGCAATGTAGGGTTTGTATACCTACATAGAATGCAATTTGTAACACATTTCACGTGTATTTTATCATCCTACACGGTCAAACCAATCGCCTCTCAAAATAAAGAAATAGAATCTTTTATAGTATAGTTGAATATGTATACATAGTAACTGGGCTAAACAATTTGTGATTGTCTGGTTATTAAAATAATGAACGTTTCATAAGAACCATTTTAAAAACTTAATTCTAACAAATATCTGTTGATGTTCCAAGCATTTTTAAATGTTAATTTATTGTGGTAGTAATGCACAATGAGACTGACTTCTTCTCAGAAATATACGTGTAAATATTCAGACACTCTTACTTCTAGATTGTCATTTTTTTTAACTGACATATGAGAAAAGGAAAACAAATGATGTCTTCATGATTTTCCCATCATCACTGCTGCTTACAAATGAAAAGGATTGCTTTGTTTGTGTTTTGCATCACTCCCTGGCGACCCGCGTGCCGTTACAATCATTTCTTGTTTTGATTTAGCTGTGTCTCCAAGGTGCAGGGCCAACAATTAAAGTTTCATGGCCTGTGAAAAATCCTTTTCAGCATCTGGTGAAGGCAGCTACACTCCCATGAAAGTTAACAAAGCAACAGACTTGCAAAAAAGAAAGAAAAAAAAACATGTTGGTCAGGCGGAATTTTTGCTGTGGACCTGCCAGGAGATCCACTGTGGGTTATCCTGCACGAAAATCCAGAGTGGGAGGTCTTGTATCCTGACCTGATGAGTCAGGTTCTGTTTGGTACCTTTAAGCTTAGCCTGAATCAATCCAACAGAAATATGGTATGAGACATATACAGCTGAGAGACATTAATATTCTGTCTGAAATAAGCTCAGGTCCTCCTGCATCCCTGACCTGGATAAACAGTTAAAGGATGGATGGATGGATGGATGGATGGATGGATGGATGGATGGAAGACATAACTAGACTAGTTTAACATGCTCTAGTAGTTCTTTTGGTGTTTCAAATGTGTTATATTGAACATGAATACACAGTATTAATTTTCAACAAATTCACTGTTTTTTCTTTTTCCAATGTTTTTAACCCATTCCAACACAGAGTATTTAATGATTTATGTTGCACAGATTACAGGTTACAGGAGGCCACATAAGAACTTGATATAGTACAGTTTATCCCGATTTAAAAATTCTGGGATGCACTGCACAGGTAATGTACATCCTTTTCTCTGATACAATCACATCAGCATCGTGTGACAACAGACTTGAGTCAATAATGTATATCCTTTTGAGTTTAGCATCACTCCATTGATAAATCACGCTGTTTTATAAGAACTATATAATGATTTTTTTATTTTTCTTTCTAAATTTGGACAGGGAGCCGTTGGTCATCATTATTTTTTTTCCCCCCTGTATAATTAGCCATCACTCCATCTGAAAGGTTTTAAAAGAGACCCCAGTTTACACTGATGAAAGCTGACAATCTACAGTCTAACATTACCTCGGGCCCTCTTTAAAGACACATTTTGCCTGTGGTTGAACAATAGGTCAGACACTGAAGTATAACAAACACATCCTGTTTGTGTTGTCTAGTTTCGGTCCTGAAGTATGTACATTTTCTCACCGCAAAGAATGGACAGCCTCAGTACTCTATGTATGAGTACTCACTTGTCTGTTTAGTAGGCTCAACAATATTGTCTTGTATTACAATAAGATCAACAGCAGCCTTGAGCATAAAAAGACATCTTTACATACAATTTGAGTCTTCGCTCTTCTACTAATGAAATAATGACTGTCCATACATGTTCCAGCTGCATAACCTTGTAAGGGTTTCAGGATGGATCATGCGCACCGTAGGGTATTAAGCCGGCCTCTCACATGCATTCACACCTGTATACGCTATGGTACATTTCCGGACACCAGTTAGCCCAGTTACATTTCTTTGGAATGTGGCAGGAAACTAGAGTACCCAGGAGGAACCAATGCAACAAGAGGAGAATGTGTAAACTCCACACACACACACACACACACACACACACACACACCACCCTGGCAATGTGAGGCAAGAGTACTACCTACTGAGCTGCTATGTTGTCCCAGTAGAGATTAAACTTACACGTGTGCTATTTTACGTCACAGAAATCGTTCAAGTGGTTAAGTATGGCTAACACAGGAACGTCCATCCCACGCGTTGTTAATCTTTTATTACACGTTACCAGCTAAACCCACTGGCTACGATCATATTTTTTTTATGTACGGATGGGAAATTCCCTAATTCGATCTGATCCACAGGAGCCGAGCACATCAGAAACGGAGCTGCTTTAACCAGGAGTCAGTGTGGTTGTCGATGGCGTCGGTGTACGGATTGCCTCTGTGAGAAGTGGCAGCCGAAGGAGTCTAATTCTGCCAGCTTCACTCATTTTGTCAGTTTCGTTGACGGTAAATTTTTCTGCAATGCCGACACTCCCATGATTGTCATTACTATAGGGCAATTCGCAAATGACTGATGCTGAACCTCCCAGTATAAGGACAGTAATAATGATCAGAGGTTCCTTATTATCTGGATTTTTATACACTGCAGTCATGCATGATCTGGTGAAGGCTGAGAACCTGGGGTCAGGCATGGTTAAGGATCACACCTTTACTTTAACTCGGGCAGTTCGGCAGGAGCCACTTTGTTTCTTTAACTAGACCATTAAATCAATCTGAACACCCCTTATGTTAACTGTATCCAGATCAGTTCATGTAACGCACTCAGATTCACCTTGCAAAGTTAGTCACAAGCGAAGATTTAATGGGTCTGAAATGTTACAGTACATTTGTTACATCACACAAAACAGGTTATATCATATAAAACTATTCATTAAGGTCTGGTAACCTGCCTACTTGTCCCATTATGCCCCTGCCTACCCCAGCCTTTCCTCCCTCCTTCTCTATGTACATGGCACTCTATTATATGAACTTGTACTGCCCGGTGGGCTTCCCCTTTTGAGTCTGGTTCCTCCAAAACTTTCTTCCTCTCTCTGAGGGAGGCTTTTCTTGCCACTGTCACCCTAGGCTTACTGTCTGAGGACCTTGGGCCTGCAGCTCTGTAAAGTGCTTTGTGACTACGCTCCTTGTTCAAGTGGTCAAAAAATACAGTTGGAATTGAATTGATCTATTAATGATTTTTCCATCCATCCATCCGTCCATCCATCCATCGATTAACTGTGAAAAATTATTTTGACTGAGAAATTTAAAGAACCAGCTACAAAAACTACGGATACTATTGTTGTAAATGTTTGGAGGAGGTACATAGAAACCTACCATACAGCCATGAAGGCTTGTCATGTTTAGTTTTCATTTGGAGTTTGCTGGTTTGCTTGTTTTAAGTATTTGTGCAGAGAAAACTTGTTAAACAGACAGTAAAATTTTTGTTTCTGTTACTTCAGCAGACCCGTCCTCCCATACTCTCTGTCAGTAATCTCGTTTATTAGGGAGCAACTGGGCTATGATGTATGATCACTGCAACTGAAATTTGTTTGAGGAGGGATAAAAAAATGATTTCTTCTGGCAACAATAAGCTTGTGTATTTCAGAGGTAGGGAAGTAGGGGATCTGAAATGAGTTTCAAAGAATGAGAAATAAACCAAGACTGAAGAATACAGACCAAATAGCTGTAAACAAATATACAAATATTAAAATAGATAAATATACAGATATTAAATGCATGCTGTTACAGATTGTAATAATATGACAATACATGTTTATTTTATTCAAATGTCTTGTTGGTCAAAAGTTTTCATGTTTGAATCATGCATGAATATCCTGCCACTCGAAACACCACAAACCAAAAGATGGGAGAAAAATGTTTCTCCTTCACCGTGACATTAAATGTGCTGGCGTATACATTTTAGTGTGAGGCTAGCAAGTCGTCCTAGGCAAACTGACTCTTAATTGTCAGTTTCGTTTATTTATTTTTTGTTTAACACGGCAATATGCCGGATGTAAGTTCAATTAAGGAATGAGGGTTCTTGCAAGGCACTCCTCTCCATGCTTAATTAATGCTGATTAAAGTGACATTTTAGCACCCATAAATCTGTTCACATCAGAGGCTGGGATTAGCAAATAAGATTTTCTGGGCTTCTGAGTAAGAAAGACTTCCAGTAATCTCATGCTCTCTGAGGAAGTGTGTGTGTGTGTGTGTGTGTTGAGTGGGAGGGTGCTTCCCTTTAACATTTTGCTCCCATCAGGTAAAACTGATGCAGATAAGAGCGCCGTATTAACATTACGTAAACAAGCCGCTCCGGCATGCTAGCTGGGGTGTCATCTGCTTTGCGTTCATGTGTGTTGCACGGAGTAGTGAAAACCTTTCCTGTGTACAGGTAGGCACTGTCATCTCTGGACCACGGCGGTTAGCTTCCTCCCTATTACTCATAGAGGATTTTAATACCATGCCCTGCCCCTGCTGACCAATAACTAGTACAAGCCAGTCTCCCATTGACTAGTAGCTCGTGGTGCTAAGCTGACTCCCGCAGAGCCCCCGCCCACAAGTTGACCAAAAGCCATTGGTGACAGCATTTGTGGGTAAACCTCCACAGAGCTGCCAAAAGCGTCGACACGCTTCCACTGAGGGTGGGGGGCCTTGCCTGTCTGAGACAGTAAACAATGACACACAAGCAGGGATCTGACTAAACTATGGAGGCACAATGGGTGGCACTGTTACCTCCTCCCCCCCCCCCCCCCGGAACTCTGACCAGGATAAGCTTTTATAAGTTAAATGGAGGCTGATGATGAGAAAGAGTTATGTCTCTTTAGAATTTCTTCCAAATAATGTGAGGCATCCTCGAGGCCGAAGTCGTGCACTGACCCCATTTACAAAGGGCTTGTTGTCGCATATGTGAATTCACCTCTTCACCTAAACGTACACAAAGAAATAAAGATTCACTGTTCATTATCAAGACTCAGAAATTATACGTTTCATTCAAAGTAAAGACAGCATGCTGACCCGGCTTTAATAGTTTAGGAAGGAAAAGACGGAAGAGTGAAATTCATTCCTGCTCATTCAAGGGACATTCATGCCACCATCATTCTAACGCATGGCTTAATTTAAGAGGACGGATCCCTATTCAAACAAAAAATAAGAAAGCAGTGCACAGATTTAGGAGTTCTTGCAGTTTCTGCAGGCCATCAGTTTATTAAGCTATTAAATTGATTGCACAGGAAAGTAGCACTAAATCAACATTGTGTGATTATTCATTTCTGTAATTAAGTGATGTCAGCGTTAACAATGAATAACCTAGCACTATGTACTTAAGGGGTAATTTTGTTGTATCCCTTGCATAATGCTTGTTAATTTATACATTTTCCAAATAAAATTAAGTTTTCAAGGACAGAAAAGTACTTATAGATTTATGGTGGGGGACAGTCATGTATACACACCGTTCATACAGTATGATACGTATCTAAGCATATTTAGTTTTATCTTTTTATATTTGTAAGGCTACGGAGTGTTCAGTAATGACCCAGGGATGGTTGCTTCACTCACATGTAGACGAGATGTCTTTTCATTTAAAAAAAATCACATTTTTAGAATGTGATTTTCTACAAAAATGGCATGTCTTTGCTGAGTTAACCCTTGCCAGTTCTCCTTCTGCTGTCAGTTAGTCATAAGGAAAAATAAGTAAATAAAATAAAAAATAAAAACATGAAATGCGTCTGTCAATGGAAGAATATCATACTTTGAGTACAGAAACAAATCTATTATACCAATACTGACAAAGCTCTACTTACAGATTTGAACAAGAAACATGATTGACTAATGGAAAATGGGTTTTCCTAAATGGACCGTACCCGACTCATTTAATCTATAAAATATATATTTTTTGCCAGAAAAAAGACAAATGGAAATTCTGGTTCTTGTAACTGTCAGTTAAGTTAAAGTGTCTGGAGGAAATTTCAGTGGTATTTTTTTTATACCAATGTGCATTCAGGTAGCATGAAAAAAAAAACCTTAATAGAATTGTGGCGGGAAGTACGGGCCAACGTGCTGTCAGCAGTGAACGCAGACGATGGGCGTAGGCTGGAGTCCCGGGCTGTGGCACCACTAACCGCGGCGTCTGGAAAATCAGCTCGTGTTGTGAACGACCAGGAAGATGCTGAGTTCTTCCTCCATTCTTAGCAGATTAATTTCTCCTCTCTTTTTCCTCCTCCGTCAGTTCAGCTGGGCATCACTTTGCTTTCCTTTTGTTGTCCTTTAGGGGTCCTGCTCTCCTCACTTGCCCCCTGCCTGCATTCAGCGACTGATGATACACTCTCAGCTGGGGTCTTTCATAGGCTTATCCACTTCTGTGATTGTGGGCAGCTGTGTTCTGACAGAGGGATGTAGTCTGGTCTGATTCACGCACGGTACACCTAATGTGAGAGTGGGATTAAGGATTAACAAACCAGGGGATAGGAATGGACACTTTGACTTTGTCATAGAGAATATTCAAAGGGATAAAATAAGATTAGAGGACCTACAATGAGGTCTTGGCCTTTTGGTGCCACAAGACACAAACAGGAGACTGTATATATTAGTAGTTATTGTCTCCAGGCGAGATTATCTTACAGGTGGTTTCCAGTGTCAGAATAAAAGCCCCCCACCCCTTTCCCTGGCCGCCTTTCAATGCATCTTAAAGCGTTCTTATAGATGTGCCTATTTATCTATACATCATTTTCTCGATTCTATTACTGACAATCTGCAACCACAGCAAGATGATGGGGGCTCTGAGGCCGTTGCTAGCATTGCATAAATTGATTTTTATAGCTGCGGTGGTCTGGGGGGGGTGGGCCGTCCACGTGATGCCGTGTTACTTGCACAAGCGCAACCCATTTAGATAGCTTTCACATTTATGTACAGGATTTACTGGGGCAAGCCAAGAGCAACTGCTGCATTCGGTTGTTTATGACATTTTGTAGTATTATTAATAAGGCGTTTTTGTTGAGGGGGCGGAGGGGCAGACGTACTTGGATGCCTGCAACCTGGCAGACATTCGCCCTGGGGTAGATGGGTAAGGTTGGAAAGAAGGGGTTGGGCTTAGGACAGAGAGTTTGTTTTTATTCCCCGACGTGAAAAGCTGTGTGCCTGTTTCACTTGATAAAGCCAAAATCCTATGCGTGCTTGTAGGCTGTTGTAACTTTTATGATTAAAAAGAATAATGACATCCCGAAAACAGTCATAAACAAATGAGGATTACAGATGTGTTTATGTAAACAGAGGGAGTTAGGTACGTCACCAGCTTACACATCTTCAGGAAAAAAGAACGTTGTTTTTTTTTCCCCACTCTTCTCGTTTCAATGTCTGCAAGGTATTTTTAACACACACTGCTGACGGAGGGTAAGAATTGTTGTTTAACTCCCATTGATGGCAGAAAGTGCATCCTGCAGAATTTTCGAACCGCTTCATGATCATTTACGCTACAACAATCTATACATATTATAATGAATGTATAAAATAAGTTAAAGACCTGTAAATCAAGAACGCTGCCCATGGCTGTGTTTTGGTCTTGCCTTTTCCAGCCTTGTCTCTTGATAAAAACAGCAAGAATGTACGATATTTCAAATCATTATATACATTTATTTTGCATCGTGTGATGAGCCGGAAGCACTAACCCGGCAGCCCACGTCACCTGTAAGGATTTCCTGGCAGTATATGTCTCATTTGCCGTTTTCATTCAGGTGTCATGCATGATACGTGCCGAAATCGATTCATTTACCAAGTTTTCCGAAAATTAGATTGCCTGTAATTGGAAGAACGTTTTTCGTGCTGCTGGAAAACCGTAAATGGTTGAATTTTAATTATTGGATGGGGTGTTACCTCATTTACAGTTGTGGTGCATTAATTTCATATTTCAGAGCAATCAATGTTCAAAAGAACCCACCCACCTCCATCCACACACATCAATCTTGAAATCTCCTGCCACCGGACAGTGATACGGTCAGAGCTGGACTCCATTTTAGCTTCCTGTTACTGGCCTTTGGAAAGAGGAGGCTTGTCTCCTTTCAAGTGGTATCAAGGAAGCCTGCAGAGACGAGTCGTGGGGAGAGAGCATTAGTCAGTGGCTCCGGGAGACTCCATCGCAAAAAGATCCGACTTTGACGGAGTTAGATTCAAACTTCAGATCTCAGCAAAGCTCTTCTGGAAAAAAAAAAAAAAACACAAGGTGACTTTATTGGATTCTTGGGCTGTGTGTGGCTCTGCAGGTTAGGACACTTTGTCTGAGTACAGAAGGTCACCATTAGGTCCTTGAGCAAGGTCGTTCACCCCGATTGCATTAGGGATGCTAGATGCTGGCTGACCCTGCTCTCTCACCTATATATGGACAGCATGATGGGATATGTGAAAACTACTCAATTTCCCAAGGGGATGAATAAAGTATGACTATGCTTTGACCTTTTTAATTACTGGTATTTCAGGGACAGCAATCCATCCATAACTACTGATCTAGTCGAGACTTGCTGTAAGGCAGGACATGCCCCAGCATGCAGTAGCAGGAATTCAGAGGAACACCTCATGGAAATGTTGAATATTTTCTCAAAGTTTTGATCATTTTTTCCCTAAAGGCAGCCCAAAACCTTTTCCTTGTTCAAGACTTGCCATATTTGACCTATGATGACCTTGCAGTGTGTGTACAGCCGCATGCTCATCTTCGACATGGCAGATGGGGGGAGGGGCCTATCAGGGATTGTCATAACCTGCATCATGCTGCCTGAGGCGTCACGACGCTCCTGCCCAGATTTCCAAATGAACACCACAGTCAATAAGACATCACCGCTCCTTCCCTCCTTCATCCTGTCTGGCATATTAAGTCAGTAGCCCGTTGGCACGAACGCCAGACATTTCTTATCATGAGCGACTCCGGTTCTGCTGGATGCCTTCTTCTCTTGGTTACTAGATTGTAGCCCTGTATGTGAGAAACTGGTCCCAAATCAGTTTCATTTTGGAACGGAGATCGCCTCCTTCCCATGTACACAATGTTAAACGGGGTTGCATAAAAAGAATTCCGTCTAGCCATCTTACAAAATCATATCCAGTACAGTAAAAAATTCTGACAAGGTTGCTGGATGAATACCCGCCCTGCCAGTAGCATAAAATGAATTTTCCTTATGCAAGTTCTTTTTTTTTTGTGCAACACGTAGACCCCCACATGCTCCTCTTAATGCAAACTAAAAGCTGTCTAATTCTTGCCATCTGCATGCATGTTTCAATGTATTTCCATGTAGTTTTGAGTGTGCGCCTATGAGAACTATAAGCAGAACCCACCCGAACCTGTTTCCAAAAAAAGTGATGAAAAATCCTTCAGCTTTGCTTCTCCGTTTGCCTGCCTGAGCTGGACTTCTCAGTGCCTGGATGTACGCCTCTCCACATTTGCAGAGGTCACCGTTGATATCCGATGGATCGTTTTTCAGTTTGCCCTCATTGGTCTGACGAGCCACGTTGTATGGGTCTTTAAACTCCTCTCCCGCGCCTTTGGTACACCCCAGGCTGGGGTGGTACCTGCGGTCCTGCACGAGCTCCAAAGATGATCACGGCCACGGTGTATCTGATTTCCACTGCCGTCGGGCTGCAATGTTGTCTGGGCTTGTGGGTGCAAAACCTCGCTAATGGGAGGCTACTGACCACGAAGGACTTAGCTATTAGCACGCATCTTTACAGGAAACATGAAGACATAGAGAGAAATTTATCTTAGCGTTACGGAAATGGAAAAAAAACTAGGTGCAGAATGTAAATGCATCTCAGGTTCACTTCAGGATAAGAAATGCAGGTTGAGACAAAGCAACTCCAGAAGGCTCTCAGCGAGAGGTAGCACGTGGTAGCCTTACTGGAGAATTCTAGCCTTTCTTTCAAATATTTATGGCTGAATCTAGAGCTGGCCAGACAAATACAAATCCCCATGGGTCCCTGTTCCCCCTGTGTGAGCAAGGCCTGAGCCACAGGTCCCAGCATGGCTCAGTGGCTTTTAAAAGCTCCTCTGTAAAAATGAATGCATAAAAATGGAGTTGGGAACCTGGTGTCCACGGGTGTAGTACTAGCTAATTGCTTTTGAGCTGTTGGATACCTTTGATCAATCTGCTTTTCTCGCCTGCTGCCTAAAAGTCCCGCGTGTGTTACTTCGAGATTGAACCCCACCTGCAGGATTTTGTCCGCTTGCCTGTTGAGACTTGTGACGTTTTAAAAAGGCACAAATTGGATTGAGTCAATTTGGAAGGGGCCGGGGGGGGGGTAGGGTGTGAAATCGATGAAAAATTATGCAAGATAATTTTATGTAGTGAAGACATTAGTGTGATGGAGGAGTGTATTTTTCT
>JAACJT020000036.1:4766374-4784224 GCA_009936485.2 Gymnarchus niloticus
GGCACTGCTGCATGCTAAAGGCAGCATAACCAGTTACTGAGTGAAAGGAGTGATTCCTTTTTCTCTGCCGGCACTGCTGCATGCTAAAGGCAGCATAACCAGTTACTGAGTGAAAGGAGTGATTCCCTTTTCTCTGCAGGCACTGCTGCATGCTAAAGGCAGCATAACCAGTTACTGAGTGAAAGGAGTGATTCCTTTTTCTCTGCCGGCACTGCGGATTGTAAAACTCTCTCTGCTATCCCAGTCACACGCATGTCAAATATGCAGTGTGTGTTGTTTGTTTAATGTTGTTCTAATTTATTTATTGTTCAATTTGTGGTTAAAAATCTGTGCCGGAACTGCTTATAAAATATTCATAGACCTGAAAAATCAAACACAGGTTGAATACTCCTAAACACTTGTGTTCTAGCAGTTTCCAATAATACCTTAAAGGAATTGGGTTCATTTCCTGCAGAAGTAAAAGCCGTGGCCTGTATGTAAAAACCACCTCATCGTAACCAAAACATATCGTAAGATTATAGAAATATAACCAACAAAACCCCGCGCACATGCTCAGCATTACGCGGTACGGGCTAACGTTATATCAACGTTAATAAAATGGAAGGCACAAAGAAACTAGTATTCCCAAGTCCGAAATCAAAAAATTTGAACAGTTGTGTTGCTACAACATCAAACTGGATGCTTTGGCTCTCCACATAAATATTAGGAGTCTAAGACGGTAGGCATCCATATTGATTTCATCAGATTTTTCTTAATGTTTGCATGAGTTTTTTTTTATTATTATTCTTTGCCAGTGATTGAAATATCCTGGAAATTCTGTCTTTACTGTGCTTCTCTAATCTCCAGCAAACTGACACCTGTGGGCTAGCTAACCCAACAAATGATGCTCGCTCAACATTGAAGAGACGCAGTCAGAAAAAAAGAAATGATAAGAGTCAAGTTTGGTAACATTTTCGAAAAATTGCGAACGAACTCACCAGGTTCTTCCTCCATGTTTTCCTCTTACGCGAAATAGCTTAGACTTGAACGCGGGTAACCAGTCTTTAGGAATAAGGGTCCATAATTAGAGGACAGATGCATTTTCATAAAATGTCAGCTTCTGTTACATCGGACAAAATCGAATCTGGCTGCTTGTTATTAGCGTTGTTATTTCTGGTGATAATTAGGTCTATTTCTCAAGAACATTTTAGCACTCCTAATACTCCTGTACAATATGTCTTTTTCCAGTATGTTTCCAGACTATGAAAACTGAAGATAAATTCTTCATATTCTGAGATCCTCCTAAGTTAATGACTTTAACTGGGAATGGTATTATGGTGTATGTCAGTGTGTCACCACTAACACTGGTAATATTTTCTTTAAAAATCCATTTTTTCAGTAGGCTGCTCAGCATTGCTTTTTTCAAGCCTCTCTGTAACTTATTTGTGATTGACAGCCACTACCCCTTAACACAAATGGGAGCCAAAACGGGGATACATTAGCATAAATAACAGGGCCTATTTGACAATTTAGCAGCTGTGCCCTGCAGGGGATGTTCTGGAGAGCCATCCTGGCAGATCTGGAATCAGTGAACTGCCTGATATCAGGTTTTTTCTTAAAAGAGCATCGAAAGGTGGTGTTCACACATAAACTCATGCTGCATACATTTTTCTTTAGGTTTATGGGTTTCTTTTCTATTTTAATTTTTGTCCCCAAGTATTTCTGGAAGAAGAACATCCATGTCAATCATAACTATGCACTAAAGTCTCTTTTTATATGGATAAAAAAACCATTGGGCAGCCCAGCAGATAACACTGGGTGGAGGATCTGACTCATGTCTCCGTTCGTGTGTGGAGTTTGCTCCCCACCCCCATTTGCAGTGTGTTTTCCCCCTCAGGCCAAAGACATTGCAGTTAGGAAACAGCATCACATGGAAGTTGATCCCCAGCCTTGTGCCCTTTGTCGGCTATGATAGGCTCTAGGCTCCCAGTAACCACGGCCTGATTAAGTGGTTAGCAGCTAAGCTAAACTATAAAGCTAAGAGGTGCTCGGTGTAGAACCAGTGACTTGGGGTGGTGTCGTCACTCTCATTCACTGGATGCAGGTAGGAAGCTGAGTCAGTAACAAACGTCCCTTTCTAAAACACAACAGAATGTGTGCATATTCTGCTCCATGAATGCAGTAACGTTCAGACATTCTAGGTGCATTTAGGGTAACAGGACAAAACAGAAGCCTGTGTGGATTCTTAAAATGTTGATCAGGGCCAAAAGTTCAGGAACAGCGTTGAGTGATTCTGTTGGATTGGGATTAGACAATCAGATTCTGCGTAATATTAATGCGAGAGTGACTGGGAAGAAACACGTGTGTGTTTTCGTGTCGTCTGATATGTTTGTTTGTGTGTGCGTGCTGACAGTTGACAGAACTGTATGGCTGGGGGGGATTGCTTATGTATAAAGGTGAATCATAGTTTAACCTTGAAATTGAATTCATTGGTCAGGAACGGATTAGACAGAATGCAACTGAAAGTGCCTGCTCTGTTTGAAGTGTATGATTTTTTCTGTTTGTTTTGCTATGGGGCTGAACTGATTTTTGAAGTGTTGTACAGTGCAGCTGGATTGTTAATAATGTTTCATGATAGGACTTTTTAAAATCAATTTTAAGATCAAGATCACTCCATGGAGGGAGAGTCTCTTTTTATTATAAAAACCTTCATTAAACATGGCTGCTGCTCTGCTGCGTTGGTTCATATCTGGATGTTTCTCCACTGAGGCTTCCACAGGTGCTGTGATTGGGCCTCTGTAATTATTTTGGTGGAGACAGTCTTTCATACAGAGCATGCATTTTGCTGACAAGCTTCTGCTGGATTAAGTAACAGTATATGGAAAGAAGTACTCATTTACTCTCGATTATAATTTGGTGTTAAAGAAACATCTCTATATCTGCTAAAAATAGGGAATTTTTAACATCAAATTATAGTACACATATAGTGTATATATGATAAACATAACGCCATAGTATTGCCTTACAATAAGAGTTAACCCCTGTCTTGTAGCAGAAAATATACTTTTCACTGGTTAAAAAGTAAAGTAAAATTGTGACATATGTACAGTATGTCAACGCAAAACACAAACTTGGTTCTTGGATTACATGTGAAGCGTACTTTTGATGTGTGTGTGTGTGTGTGTGTGCGTCCCGTTGAAATTAGACTGGGAATTCATCGCGACTTAACTGGCATTGATGCACGGCGCAATTTCCCGCCTCGCCGTTAGAGAGGAATTAAGCGGCGCCTGCGAAGCGGCGGCCGGCTGCCGTGCGCTCCACCTGGGTGTCTCTTCCAAGGGGACCGCGGCGGCAGGTGCGGCAGCATTTCCAATGAAGTGTCCGACAAGACAGATGAATCTTCTCCGTGATGCCTGACACGTTTGACGTTGTTATGCGTGATTCATGGGGCGACGGCACTCTCCTGCAAAGAAAGAAACTTCATTCGGCGTCGCTCGGAGTGCAGCAGCGATATTATTTTCTTGATCATTATTCCAGCTACATATTGGGCTGCATAGCAATGCTGCGCCAAGCCTCTCTCTCAGCATGACAAGAGAAAGGCGGCAGAAACTATGAATCTGATATTTCCTTCCCCAAAACTCTTCGTTAAATTGAAACGCGACAGCAGGTGATTACCCGAATGTGGAAAAAATCAAGGTTTTCCAAATAAAAAAGACACATCATTGAGGTGACTGTCCATACCTCATATTTAGGCATCCGACAAATTTTACAATGTGCGTAAAATGTTCCTTGTTACGTTAATGAGAATGTTGATCTAAACAATGAACCGTTCCTATTACTGACTGACTTACACACTTATGGTACTTACTGTTAAAAACGTTAACAGTATAATTGCAAATATGGATTTCCAATTAAAACTCTCTCTCTCTCTCAAACACAAACACATTATTCTGTAAATCTGCAGTTTCCAGTCGATGACACTGGAATTTGGACACATTAGTACAGTGCGAGACACACATCGAAAATGGTTGACAAGGGCCCAGGGGAGCCAGATTAATTTATTAGGGTTGAACTGGAAACTGCTGATGATATAAAAGAAAACAGCAATGACTTAATGAGCAGTTTAGCAAACGCTAATCGCCGTTCCTCTTCTGAGTCGTAAAGGCAGAATGCGTACTGAACATAAATGTCCTGATTGTTTATGTAGCACCTTCTGGTAAATGTAAGCTCACCCAGTCCAGTTTTTTTTTATATTTATTTATTTGCCAGCTGTACTCTATCCTCCACACTCACGTGGCTTTGCAAATATTAAGGTGCTGTGCACAAACTCTCCTTTCAACCAAAGACATTGACTGTGAACATGCTATCTTCTGGAATTACATATATAAACATACTTCTTTGACTTCCCTCACTTCCTTTCGTCCAAAATGGTCTGTGCCAATGATCCACGTCACAGGGGCTCAGTGGACAGTACTGTAGACTCACACATCAAAGGGCCACAGGTTTTACTCCTCTCCTGGTTCCCCGTGTGTGTGCATTCTTCATGTTCTTGATGTATGCGTGCACTCTGCGTGTTCTATTGATGTGTGTGTGCAGTGCTCATTTTTCTGATGCGTATGCCGTCTTCAAGTTCTCCTGATGCATGCGTAGCTTCCACCTCTGGGTGCTCCAGATTCCTCCTACAGTACAAAAAAAAAAAACATGACACAGTAGCATGAGAGCGTGTGCCCTGTGACAGACTGGCATCGCATACCTACCTCTTGCTTTGTGTATTCTGGGATGTGTTGCCAGCTCAAGGCAACCTTCTACTGGATAAGTGGTATGAAAAATGGCTCGACTGTACTGAAATATATGCAAAATATTGTAAAATGGCTATAATTATACACAGCATGTAAGTCAAACATTGAAATTCTATCTTGGACAGAATATAAAAGTAATGAGCCTTTCCTATACATGCTCTACTGTGGAGCTCATCCAGTATTACTTATGCATACCCTCTGAAACAACATCACCTCATCTTAGGAAGAATGCATGCTAAATGATAGCTTCTCAAAAAAAAACTTCAGTTTCCTGTATCACATCAAACAAAGTTAAAGCCAATGCAGAATAGGAATCAACCAAATTATAACACAAACACTGAAGTGTTTAGTTATTGCCAAGGTAACACTCCAGTTCAGCAGCCGCTGTGTCTTCAGACACCAATCAATTTCCGAACCGCGGCAGCCTATTGACATTGCGATTGATTTCCTGATTTATGTACCTGCCTCCTATTGGCTGCCACTGCTGGACACATCATTTTCCTGAGTGCAAAATCATACACAAATATAACTCCTGCTGACCCATCTCTTTGTTTGTTATAGAATTGTTGGTGTGTTGCTTTGCTTTTATAACATATTCTTTTCAATTTATAATCCTGCTCTGAAAGGAGTTTTGTACGGGGAAAAACATTCGGTACACAAATATGTTTGAATTTTTTTCATTTACTTCCTATAAAGTACACGAATATTTTATCTTTTGCTTACTGAATGTATGATAACCACAACCCTCACCTGGAGAAGCCGTGGAAAAATGAACGAAGAAATGAGTGAATGAATGAGCGAATGAATGAATGAATGAATTGTGGCTAAATATGGAATGCAGTGATTCTAAGTACAGATACCTCATTGTTTGTTTATGATGGTAAAATTTTACTGTAGATTTGCCACAATTGAAGCCTGCTTTGCACTGTGGCATCTGAAAACCACGAGACGAACCTCGAAGCATGCCTATGACCATAGCACATTTCCCCTTCCAAAGATCTCCCTGCAGACCGTGAACAGATGGTGGGAAATCTGTATGGTGTAGGAAAAACAGCATTCAGATGGCGGTGCTGAAACCACGGCAAATGGTGTCTGGTTGGGCCTAGTAGAAGACAATACAACTCAAGTCATGATGCTGATTACCTGACACAGCTGAGCTGCCTTGAATATTGAGCTTGGCAAGAAACCAGGCATCTTAATTTTGTTTACACCACTGTATGAACATTGTTATAATCCCAATTTTCATATAAATCACAAACCATTCATTCCACTTATAAACAAAATTGGCATGAATGATTACTTATCACCCCCAGACGCACAAAGTAGCATCAGTGCTTAGAAGGTGGATGGATGGATGGATGGACAATCACTTATGACTTCCATCCAGGTTTTCCCGGCATTGTGCTTCTAGGTTAGGCTCCAGGCTTACACTCGGCCTGTACTGTAAAAGTGGTTATGGAAAATGGATGGATGGATGGATGGATGATCACTTCGCATCCCTCAGAGTCATAAGTGATTGGTCTCACAAACGATCTTCAATTCAATAAATATGTTTGTTTACTTATATTGTGTCCTGGGCTTCTGTAGGCTAGCATCTCATTACGCTGCTCAGGATGGTCGGGATGCCATTGCTGCTGGACTGGTTTTACCGCACCGCGGATACTGCAGAGGTGATTGAAACTGTGATGAGGCCCAGGTTTCGAGGATTACGAGATGCATCTCGAATTAACGGGACCATGCAATAAATACAAAATGCAGGAGGACGGAAGAGCCCTGAGCAGACCACTGGGCTAAACTGGAGGGGCGACAATGAGAAGAAGGTGACGGGAAGACTTAACGAGTTGCGTCAAGAGATGTGAACCATCAGTCGATATGAGACCCAAGTGTAATTTTTGTGTATCTTAATCCAGACCAGCCGCAAGTCCCCTGTATCAGCGAGTCAATTTCTATGATCCGCAGAGGGAGATAGATTTTCAGATTGTAAGTTATGTCTTAACACGGAACACATAATAATTTACCAGCGAAGCTAAAAAATGAGCTGCCAGAGTTTGCTCGTCCTTAGACAGGAATGAGGTTCATCAATGTTTTACACGCAGCTCAGGGGAATGTGATATCTTCCGAAGGGTGAAAATTTTTATTCTGTAAAACTCGGACCAATGAAGAAACTGTCGGAATAAAGGCAAATTCCACAGTGGAATTCTGAGGGGTGCTGACCTTGCATTCCTGCCTGCAGGGATGAGCCAATCAGATTTCGGGGTGAGCAACTGAAGCCCTATCACTGTGCCCGCTGACACTATTCCTGGTGAAGAATAAAATCAGCCATCTATAAAGCGAACTCAGCTTCATTTCCCCATCCTCTCATTTCATCTTTGGTTTTGAATTTAAACTGCCAGTGAAAAAGCATACATAACCAGCTTCAGCAAGCCTAATTATTAATTAGGTGAATTTTCCTCAGTTAAATAGTTCTTAATGCTTAATTTGGTCAAACAAAGTAGTTATGCGAAAAAACTGTTCTTAAGTACACTTCCATCTGACTCACTTTTGGTACTCAAATAAGAAAAAAATAAATCAGAGTTTCTGATTCGTCTTTTTCACATTTTACAGTTTTGAAATGTCTAATTAATAAATAACAACAACAATAATCATCAACATCATCATTATTATTATTTCCATATTGATAATCATGTAACTACTTGTTATCAGTATGTGTTATTTCCATATTGATAATCATGTAACTACTTGCTGTCAATATGTGTTATTTCCATATTGATAATCACGTAACTACTTGTTATCAGTATGTATTATTTCCATATTGATAATCACGTAACTACTTGTTATCAGTATGTGTTATTTCCATATTGATAATCACGTAACTACTTGTTATCAGTATGTGTTATTTCCATATTGATAATCACGTAACTACTTGTTATCAGTATGTGTTATTTCCATATTGATAATCATGTAACTACTTGTTTATAACCTTACACAGTTCTATAGAGGGGCTTATAAACATACTTGTAGCCAGTTCAGCTTATGGTCAGAGCACTCCGATAAAAATGAGAACTGTGATACATGAAATGTAGCTACAGCAGTTGAAGTTACAAAGATAGGACCGCATGACATTTATTATTTATTCATATTTCTCCTGTGAACCAGAGCCTCATGTTGAGCAAGCCCACCTGTTGAAGTGTCTCTCATCTCGACATGAGCCGCGGTGGTCTCTCCTGGCAAGGACCTTCTGCGGCGAGACGGGAAATTTTGAAGCCGGTGGTTTATGGGAAAATAATTTAGCCATCTGTGAAATTATTTTCTCAAGGTGCTTTAAACGCGGGAGTGGAAGCAAAGGTCAGACAGAGAAGGTTATCGACTGAGTCATAGCATTGGGATCTGACTCAAAGCACCTCTGGTAGCTGCTGTGACTCAGTCCTGGAAGAGCCAGCTGTGATTTTTTTCATTGTGAGGCAGCCTCACTGACATCAAGCAAAGATGAAACAAAATGCACCGCCTGCAGATTTGGTCCCTCTGTGTGTTTGTGAGGGACGTTTGTGAACTCTTCCTTTGGCTGCGTGCAACAATATTCACAATACTGGTTGTATATTTGGACAATTCCCTTTATTCACCAAGCGTTTTATTTTTTACTGACCATCCATCCATCCATGCATCCATCTATTTCACAGTTCCTATCAAGCACAACGTCCTGCTGGGTCCTGACACCCGTCTCAGGTGGTACAAAGCAGGGCATGGCCTTAGACAGGATGCCAGTCTGTGAGGAGCTTATTGTTCCGTCTATCTGTCATTCGGTCTATATCTTCCAAAACGACTTTCCTGCATAGGGTTATGGTGAATCCGAACAGAAGGCGATGGAACACCTTGAAAAGTATATGCTTGTCCATCACAGGGCACACGCACACAAGCACATAGATGAGGGCGGGCAACCAGCTGGACGTAAAGAGCCTCAAAGACGAGTTCCTGAAAGATGTGAGGCATGGGGGTGGGGGGGGCATTGCGAGAAAAGTGTGCAAACGTGTTTGCCAGTCCCAGAGGGAAAATCCTGCAACCAGGGTGAGGGATGGGGGGATTCCTGGTCTTTTTTCTGGCCCGGACATGTTTTTGTTTTTTTACAAAAGTACACGCGAAGAGTCACGTGCGGCTGGCAAGCCTCTTGTGATCCACCCTGACACAGACTCTGCCAGACAGGAACAAATGCTTTAGTCTGTGTAAATACTATGGGAAAAATGTCTGCAATTAATCGTCTGCATGTTTCTCAGGAGTTTTTTGTTTTCCTGAAGACAACTTGTACATGGAAATGAAGAGAAAACATTTCTGCCAGTTGACAAATGAGATGTAAATGCTCTAGCTGGGTGTTAAATGAAAGATGGATGAAGATGATGATTGCCCAAAGTATTGATTAAAAACCCACTCAACTCCAAAGCAATCGCTTTACCTTTGGATGCCCAAACAGAACGAGCCATTGTTTTAATTCCCCATGCCCCCGTCTTGTTTAATTCAGGGAACTCTTCATAGTGGCACACCCCCAGAATGAAAAACGCGCAGGCTTTGTTTAGCACCTCTAGGCCACGTGATCTGGCGCTGGAGGCATCCTGTCTTGGATGGCATGACGCTGATCTGCGGCGCCCACGGAAAGAAGCCCGGTGCCTTTCACTCCTGGGGCCGTGCTCTGGAGAGGTGCGCCGGTGTGTTTTAAGTTGAGATGTGGAGCAATTTCCATGGAAACCATGGTCAGAGAAATAGCGTGAACTTCCTGGCTGGGGACGTGCTGGAGGCGCCGCTGAGCTTCGGCTTAGCAGATACAGCTAACGCTCCGGCCTCTGGGGTGTTCCAGACACAGTCAGCCTGGTTCAGAACATGGAGTTCATATTATAGGAGCTCTTGTTGTGTTCTCCCGTGTTTGCATGAGTTTCCTACAGGTACTCCAACTTCCTTACACAGTCATGCAGATACTTGAATTATGAATTAAATGGCATCCCCTTCAGGGTATTCTCAACCTTGTGTGCTGTGCTTCCTGGGATAGGGTCCAGCAATCCTGACCAGGATAAATGGTTAAACATTGGATGGATGGATGGATGCATGGGTGGATGGATGGATGGATGATAAGGGCCTGCATGCCATGATGGACTGGAATCTCATTCATTTGAGTACCCCAGGCTTCTGCCCCTTCTGGCCTATGCTTCTGGGGATAGGCTCTGAGTTCATCATGAAGCTCACCAAGACATGCAAGGTAGAAATGAAAGGATCGATATTACATGTCTTGGTAATACACTTGATACATATTACATGTCTTGGTAGTACATGGCACTTGAAATCACATGTTCAGTCCATTCATAAATCTCATATTAAATAATGCCACTTAATAATGAAACCATCACTGAGAGATCATATCAAAGTCAAGATTAAAGTCTTTATTTGTCATTTGCACACTGAGGTGGAGACATACGTACAGTGAAATGTTTGTGATGAGGCACAGATAATCGGACATACAATCCCACATACTGTACAATACACATGTACGGCAGATAAGAGGGAAATGATAAACAATAAGGTAATAAACGGTAGAGGGATGAGTAGCATCATTCATAAAGGGGCTATCAATGTAAATGTCATAAATTGCTATTAACAGACACTGTATCACATCTCATACAAACAGAAGAACGATGGATGTTGTTTTTTTTGCTGTCTCAGTAAGTAACCCTCCAAAGGTGTTAAATAAGACAGCTACTTGTTTCTATACCCCCCATACTCACATCCATTCTGTATTAGATGGTAGGACACCAAAATGAAACGAAATGAAATGAAATGAGGACACGGAGAGACCTCAGAAATACGGTTGCATCGAATCTGCCTGGGCTTTGAGCTGAGAGCAGAGACCCATTGGAAGCTTTCAGTGTCACAGCAGTTGGGGGGTGCCCACCATCCTACCACAAAGAGAACAGCTTTCGGGTGACAACTAGAGAGTGCCGCCTACCACAAGGCGACCTCTCTGCACAGAATCATATGCCTGATGTCACTCCCTGTGTGCCACTCTAGACTGGTGCAATATCTATACTATGCAGAATCAGCCAATATTACCATGATTTAAAATGCCATCATTGACAGCCCTGCTGATCTATACTAGAGGGAAGGCGAAAATGTGGCATAAGGCTTCACCCTGAGGGGGTTTGTGCTCTGTTTAGGAGCATGCCAAAATAGGAAGCTTAAATATAAAGAATTTAAATGATTTGATTTTGGTAAACCACACAGCCACCGTAGGATGGATCCTGCATCAAACGCCACTGAGGAAGGAGGAGGCAGCCGAGACTGCAGATCGCACTTGATGTCGATACTCAATCAGGGAACGGCCACTGCTGAGGAGGTTCCCTGCCTTTTGGATCGGAGATGATAATGATATTAGGCTTCATGTGAAAGCTTTCTCAACTCCCATAGGGCCACAGGCAAACAAGAGGGCTTCATTTTTATAACGGTCCTCATGTCCCTGACGTTTCATACAGATCATTACTCTGTAAGTGGAGAGCCTTCTTTAGTCTGCTCATCTTCCAGCCACTCGTCCGGTGCAGGATCGCCTGGGCACGAGGCAGGGCTACACGCTGGATGTTGGTCAACCCCAGCCCATACATCCAGACAACAGCGGAGCAGTCAGCTCGCCGAACTGCATCGTTCTGGACTGCTGATGGAAAGTGGAGTAGCCAGAGGAAACACTGTGTACATCACCAGCACCCGGAGAACTTACAAACTCCTACAGATGAAGGTGCAGTCTTCCTTTTCCGCAGGATGAAGGGAATTGTGTCTAGACTCCTGCTAATTTCCAAATTGCCGTCAATGTTTGGGCCCTTTGCCTGTTGCCATGGCTCTTTCATTTAACAGTGGGATTACCAGACAGCCCTCTGTTCGTTCTGGACCTTTGATTTTTCACAATCAATAAATGCCTTTGATTCATGGGAAACTACCTGATTACTCCGAGTGGCGGAGGTTAGGCTTAGAGAGCCATGACTCTGTAAAGAGTGACGTGAAGCGCCAGGTAATTATTTCTGAACTAGCAGCTGTCAGAACTGCATCTCAGAAAAACTCAGACAGATTCATTACAATTTGTTCCCATCCACTGCACACATGAATATAAAACCATTATATCTTTAGCTGTGAAAGCTAACAAAGACTAGAATAAAAATGTTAAAGCAGGGGGACCTGTTCTTAAAACGTGCAATGGTGACTTTAAATATCCATGCACCCATCTGAGTAATTCAAAATTATCAATAAAATTAACCATTGAATTCATCTATCAAACGATGATTCACTTTCATGATCAACAATTTAATGTTTATATACTGTATATATCTGTGTAAATAAATGTATCTTCTGTACACATCTGCATTTCTGTTTGTCTAACTTCCCTTTGCCTGTCATTGTGATGGAATCTTTGATTCTACAACTTTTCCAAAATATATTTTGTAAAGAATTTATATAATGGTTATTTTGTCACCGATGATAATTCTTTTAGGTGCAAATATATTTATGAGAAGATTTGCTAAAAAAAGGTGAATATTAAAAGTTCTAGAGATCCAGAGAATAACAGACACCTTGACACATTTTAATTTAATATAAGACATTTTAACATTTTTAATTAATGTTTTCCACCTTTTTTTTCTGGCTGACATGTTTGAGCTTCAGGAATTATGAGCATACGATATTACCTGGAATGAGAGCAAACCGGGACCCATGAGGCCGTACCGTGTACAGGATCCGGAACCACCCAGTTCAACCTTCCGCATAGCTGAAGCAGACACACACAGCTATTCAGAGCAGACACGTGCAACAGACATTTAGCTGCTTGACTGATAAGTACTGAAATATGCATGAAGCAAAATCTGCACGTAATTTAGTCATCCAGTTGATGGCATTGCACATGAAGCTCTTTTATATTACTATAAAGGGCTTCAGACTGTAAGATATATCGATTGGTAAAAATAAGGAAAAAACTGTGACTGGAAATCAAATTGCAAAAATATTCATCTATATGTCTGCTATCTTCCATACTGCTTATATATGAAAGCATGACAACAAACCAGGAAGCACTGGGTAAGGCAAGGAAGGAGATGCCGTTCGAACAAAGGGCACACAAACGACAAATTCACATGTTAGAATCTTAGCATTTTATCACAATAGCATTGATGTATGAATGTTTTAATACAGCAGCAAATTTATGGTAATGCTTTAAACGAATTAGGAAGAGATTTACTGCTTAAGGTGGAAGTCAGTCCAACAAACAGAAAATAAGATAAATATATATTGTATGCTATTGCTTTGTGAGGCTGACTTGTCAGATTACAGACCATGGCAGTGCAGATATTCCATAGCTCAGTAGGTATGATTCACATCGTCCTTAAACTGGCTCGTTAAACAGACAGTTGATTGAGTCCCCAGTCGCCCCAGTCTAACGCAACGATTTTACACTCATCACGCAAGGCCCTGAAACAAACAAGGACTCAGGAATGTGCGTGGACATCTTCCCAGCAATAATCCGCTGGTTTCGTAATGGCGTGTGTATTCTCTGAATCTCTCCATCTCATGCATTCTCTTTATTCATACTCCTGTCATACCGCACTCCCTTATCGAAAACAAAGTGCAGAGGGGCGTGAAAAAAAAAAGAATAGATCTGGGCCAAACAAGAGATAGGGCTACCTTCTGCATATCCTGTAAGAAATGTTTGCCAGTTACAAAGACACATAAAGAATTAGATCCAGCAGTAGGCCAAATGAGGAGGGAAGCAATCGCAAAGAACTGTACTATAAATCTACTAGAGGAACAAAACGGCAAATGTAATATTATATAGAAAGCATAAAAATGAAATAGGATTATAAAAGTGTTTGCAGAAAGCTACTGTAAATGGGATTCACACTGTACTGGCATAAAAACAATGCAGCTGACAGCCAGAACTGAAACAGAAAAGCATCGTTTGTCCATAACCGCTTATCCAGTACGGGATAACTGTGAGCCTGGCGCACAAGGCCTGCACACACACAGACACACACACACTCACAAAGGGATATTTCAAGTCACCAACATAGCTAAGTGCATGTTTTGGGTGGCGGAACCAATCCTGAATACCTGGAAGAATTTCAGCAAAAAAGACACAAGCTGCATGCACAGGGAGTCAGAGGAGGGATTTGAACCCCCAACGCTGCCGGTGTGAGATTGCGGTGCAAACCACTCAGGCAACATGCTACACACTGAAGAGGACCCGCTCACCCCATTGAAATGGTTCCGAAGCAGCATAGGGCACGATGCAGGAGAGAGTTCCAGTGAAGAGGAGGCTTAACTTAGCTCACCAACCAGAATCACCCAACAGGAGCTGAACCAAAACTATCTTGCTCTTTTGGTTGTGGATATACGTTACCGCCTTTCCTGCCAGGTGCTGTTCCGCAATCAGGGGTTAGCTCTGTAGCTTATCTGGTAGCTCTGGAAAGGTGAAAGAAGACTGGCCTCGAGGAATAAATGGGTCATGCCTCCATTTAACGGCAGATCAACTGTTTTATTGAGTTATCGAATTTATAAATTTACCAGTTGAGTTAGAACTCATTTTTTACACTAAGCCACCAGTTCACTGCGGCCTTGTAAATCTGTTAACTTAGATGGCAGGTATTTGAATTTGCCCCTGAAAAACGAGCAGAATCACTACAAAAATTCAGACGTTCTCTACTATCCAAAATACCATCATCCGGATTCAAAAGAACAAAACACTTTTATTGCAACTTCATGCCACAAATCCTGAAATCAACACAATAAAAACCTGCCGATTATAGTATTTGTGTAGCACTGTCATGCAGATTAAGAATATAAAATGAGATTTCTAGACTGACAATATAACAAGGCCGATATTCTTAAAAAGCTGTCATAAAATCTTTGTTTTTATTCACAATTTATTAATTTTTGACCAACCCGAATTGAAAAGGTTTAAAATCTCAAAACATTTTCAAAAGCCCATGCATATAAACACTATGTGATTTGTAAATGCAACTCCCCAAATTCAAAAGTCCAAAACATAATAATCAAGATATTAAGGAAACATAACATGAAGCAAAACTGAAGCATACACAACTTTTCATGTAAGCAAACCATATTTGTAATTTACACTTAATGCCCAATGTGAGCATATGTTCGAGTTATCATCTCTAGCCTAGGATTTCCTCTTAGAGACCTGCAGATAATGTAGGAATGGCTATCTGTCACTTAATCTATTTGATACTTCTCCCTTTAATGGAAATCCTTCAACAGTAAGTACGCTGTTCAAATAAGGAAAAAAAAATCCTGAAATGCCTTCATTTATTGCAAGGTTTACTGATTTACAGACCCCTGTTTCCATTCTGCCATTAACGTCATAGTTGATTGGTTGCCAGCTATTTTGTCTAATAGCCGTGTGACATGTTTAATACCCCTTAATTAAAGTTAGATTATTGCTTGGCTGTGCTCCCCTGGGATGGCTTTCATAGAGTAGGCCTGTCTGATTTATCTGGAAAACCTGTTTATAATGCAAACTTCGCTGTTTGTTAAAAAATGTGATATTGTTTTTCTACCAAAACCCAAATGTGTCATTTTTTACAATTAATTTTTAAGAAGCAATAAAAGGGAAATAATTTGCTAGCTATGTATTTTACTGACGATTAATGCTTACGACTGGCAATGATTGTTATAGAAATTCTGCTATATTGTGACATTTAAGTCTAGTTTCTGGTCATTTTCTCTGGAGGCTCCGTGGCAACTTTGCTGACCTTACTGTCACCAAAACATGACGGGGGTCCACCAAACAGAAGTGCGACCTTGACTTGTACATTATACAGTGACATCAGTCAGTGACGCATCAAAATGAAGTATCAACAGTGCAACATAGCAACTGATCTTCTATGGCCTGCAGAGAAATGACATTCAGAATTAAATTATCATCAGATATGAACAAAACGTATAGTATTATAAATTAAAACAGCAGACAATTATATACGGAAAATTTGAATCTTAATATTAATTTTGGATACATTTATTTATTCCCAGTAATCATGTTATCGGTTGTTTGACACCAAGCACAATAGGGTGAATTTCACAAATTCCAGATATGTTTTAATTTGTTCAATTTAATTTGTTCAACAAAGCACTTTATTCAGTATAATTTACATTTTGCGACTGTTTTTAACCAGCTGTACCTCATACTGGATCAGGAAAACAGGGTCTGGTACCTTTGGTGAAAAGCACTTGGAGCATTTTTGAAAGGCCTTGTATGTATTCATGATTTGTTGCTGTCCTCCGGGAACAACCTTTCAGAAGTCCTGATTACGTGGAGAGATGCTCTGCATATTAACAGAATAGCACCCCAGAGAATTTCATCTGCCCAGACAGGAAAATGCAAAAAGAATTGCAGACAGGGTAGGAGCTTGAAAAGGAACAATTGCCCCATTGGTAAGTGAAAACAAAACAATTTAAACTGGTAACAGAGAAATAATTAAACTTGTGCCATCGTCACATGCATTTGTAATTTCGACTTGCATGTGATTTATGCTGGGTATATCACAAATAGCATCAACTAACCCTTGTTAGTGCTTGAAACCCTTTAGACCTTATCAAAACCTTCAGGCCATTCTAACTAGTCCATCTGAATTCATAATCAGGCCAGAACACTAACTTGGTAGCACGTTTTCAGTTATTTTACATTGCAGATAAGCATGCTGCTGTTCTAGAAAAATATCATTTAATTTTTATATACTTTATATACTCTGGACTTATCCCCAAGCTTGAATATTGCTCTCACCCTAAAGGTATCCCCTTCCTTAATCTTGTGAGAGTTGGATGGTACCAGCTGATTGTCCTCTTGGCTACCAGTTCCTCTGAAAGTGTCCCATTATCATTCAGCCTTAACAGGTGTACCTCAAAGCTCAGTTCTTGATCCTCTGTTATTCTCATCTGCCGGATTCCTGAGGTTTCCTCTATCAGACTCCTGGAGTTCTTCTTAGTCTTTACCATAGCCATTCTTTGTTACAGATAACTGTAAAGTTTGCAAAACTTTATATACACCACTGCTTCTCTATTTCAGGCTATGTGAATATATTTAAAGTGAAATTACAAAAATGCAAAAAAAAAAATCATTCATGCATTAATGTCATATGTTTTTTTTTTCTTGCTTTTCTTGTTTTTTGCATCAACATTTACATGTGATGGTAATTTAAGAATACTAGCAGAACTGGATAGTACTTTAAACTGTGATAGAACTAAGTTATATAGAAGCTATGAAAACAAACTCAGCAGATCAAGACTATTACATGCAAAACACAGCCCAGGCAAACCAGGGCAGGAATCAGCTTGCTTA
Organism: Gymnarchus niloticus; assembly: GCA_009936485.2. Lineage (NCBI taxonomy): Eukaryota > Metazoa > Chordata > Actinopteri > Osteoglossiformes > Gymnarchidae > Gymnarchus > Gymnarchus niloticus. Next base: position 4,783,514 of record JAACJT020000036.1, read on the forward strand.
TAGGCGGTTAGCGGGTACTGAACTACACTTCTGACTTCATTATATATGAAGGCGGCCATTGCAGATTCTCGCAGGGTAGCTCGCGGCTAACTGACAATATCATCGGTTGTCTTATCAGCAGATTACATTAAACCTGCTCTGGTCTCATGGGAATCAATGCCCCCTCTTGCCTGTCTGGTGTCTGCCCTGCATGCATCAATTTATTGGAATCATGTCACTTAATTCCCTGTTTTCCCTCAGATGTCATTTCATAGGAGAAGCGGTAATCACAAAGGTAGAATATTTATGACATGCTGTGTCTAATTTTTGGTGCACTTAAGTGTTTCTTCAATAGAGAAACAAAAAAAAACAAATAAAATAACACATCACCCTTTATTCCAGAAACATGGAGAATTACAGCGGTGGCCAGCAGTACCCTGTCTATGAGTATTAATTTGGAAATTTGCATTAGCCTGGTAGGGTGAATGAGCAGTGTGGACACACTACATATGTGAACTCTGATTTATTGAGACAATTTTTATTGGCTACAGGAATATTGAAGATGATGAGAATAAGCTTAAAAATCCTAATACTGTAGCGTTGTCCCCAGAAATAAAATAGCGTAATTTTTGGAATAAATTATTCCTGATGAAGACGTCTTGGGATAGTCCTCAGATTCCGAAGGAAACCCATGGCGAAGAAAATGTCACGGGGGGGGGGGGGGGGGGGGGG
>JAACJT020000036.1:4784320-4798149 GCA_009936485.2 Gymnarchus niloticus
GGAGGGGGGGGAGAGGGGGGGGGGGGGGGGGGGAAGGGGGGAGGAGGGGGGCAGTGAATCAACCAGCAGTCAGAGGTCCCACCTAAGGAAGAAAAAGAAGATTGCAGGTATTACTTCATTTATCACCTCCCTCTCTGGAAAGCAGATGTAGCAGAAAATCTATCCCTCTCAGTTTTTTGCGTCCTTCTCTCCATCTTTGTCATCAAATACTCCCGAGATTCCTGCAAAGGCTCGGGAGAAATTGATACATCAGGTTCCGGTTTTTATGGAGCAAGTGCTCAGTGAATCGAAAGGTAGGTAAACAAAGGCCCTGGAGTTGGATGTTTGCCTCAGCGTACAGTGTCCACTGTCCAAAAAAAATGGGAAACATCAGTTAGGATGCAGGCTTCTGCCAAACAGGGGGTCATTGACTATAAAAAGTACGTAAATATGTAAACCAGGTTCGCCTACTAAGTAACCAAAGCATCCTTTCCAAGGTGTCTCCTGGATCTGTTGTGAGGTTAGATGGGTGGATGAACTACCTCATGGAGTATGGCTGAAGCATGTTACTGATTGGTTTAGCAGCTGGCCTCGTCTACGTCAACATGGCCACATACAGTGTATGAATTGAGCCCAAGCCAGGAAATGTTTTGCATTTTGGTTCCTGAAAGGAGCCTAAGATATCCGCAGAATTACTGGAGCACCACTCCATCATCTGAAGTCTTCCCAACCACCCGGTGACATCTCGTCTCTCATTTGGTTGATTCTTATCTACCCATTTATCTTGACACAGCAGTTTCCTGTCAGTTGCTGGCAGTAAAAAATGTCCTAACTTTTACTAAGATAACAACAAAGAAACTTCATTGAATGAGCACTCATTTGGTATGTTTCACACATTTTAATGGAAACATCTTCCCAGATTTCTTCGTTTGCTAGTGGTTTTAATTGCGTAGCTTTGAACTGACAGCTCTCCCTGCTCAGTGTTTGGATGCCTCAGATGTGCCTTACATGAGTGTTTCATCGTTTCTGGCAAAACGAAGATGGCAGGTCAATCTGATAGCAGCCTATTTTTCAGTTTGATTTTTTTTTTGTTTTGTTTTGTTTTCGCCCCCCCCAGTAGCGCAGTTTCTCTGCTTCTTACGATGTGTTCAGCTTTTTTAGCAGACACAAACTTCAGGTGAAATTCACATTTTATGTAAATGAGGCTGGGTGAGGTTTGACTCAAAGCGACGGGAAATGACCCAAAAACAATCCCTCAGCTTGAACGTTTAATGGAGAGCCTCTGCTCCTGGGATTTCAGAGTGATAGTAGCCCTTCATTTTCCTGCTCCTACCTCAATCCTGAATGGTAACAAAATATGTACGTTTGTATTTTTAATTATGACTTTGACTTTGTTATAAATTGAAGCTTCGAAATCTGAAATCCACAGGATTTTTGAAACAAAACTACTGGCTTAGATACACACTTTTGTGAGAAAATATTAATATTAAGTTTTTAAAGCCATCTTCATAGAGGTGAGTAGGGGGAAAAAATATTTGATACAGATTGAGATAATATGGTATCATGCTGTGGGAACACAATTAAAGTCCTTCAAGGAATCACAGTACGACTCAGAAATAGACACCAACCAGTAACTCTATTACATCAAGATTTCTGCATTACAACCTTGTTTATTTCAAGGGGGATAAAATCAGCAAGAGAGCTCAACCAAATAGCCTTGCATTCCCTCACAGAGTCTTTATCACAATGCGATCCTTTTCAGAGCAAACCTTACCACAGGAAAGTGCATCTTCACACACATCTGACAGAAAAGTACATATTGGGAGAGAAGGTGGGGGGGTCATCATTTTAATTTGCATATTTTTATTAGTTTTGTTTTGCTGCAGTTTCTTACTTATAGCTTGCTTTCAAAACTAGGATTTGTCTGCTGATGGATGGGAAAGTAACAGCGAGGGACTGAAGTGAGGAAGGGTCATTGTGTGTTTCTATAGCGTGTTTACAAAGGTAATGAAACTCAGCTGATTCTGCTTCGAATAATCACCATTAGGGTATAAGAGGGGTCAGCTGAGGAGCAGCTCAAGTCTGCAGTATGGGGAGGGTTTTGTTAAGATTTCAATTATTCATTTTAAAGTTTGGCTTCCTTAAGGTGACCGTGACCCTTCATCTTTCATTTTACCTGGTGAGCCTTTTAAGTTTTGCTCTTTTTCATCTTTGTCTTCCCCATCAGAATCAGATCTTGGTCTTTAGTCAAATATACTTGCATATGAAGGATTTGTGTTGGATGTCAACCCCACAGTCTTCCTCATATTCATTCTATATACTGTATATTACTGTCACTGTGTTTCTATGAGAATAATGGAATACAGCTGACTTTAAGATTTAATATGGTGAAATTTAAGCAAGCAGTGAGCACATACAAGCATCTTTGATATTTTATTCTCTGGTTATTACAAGCTGCCTTCTCTGTCTCCCAATAGACCTTTGAGTACAGATTTGCATGGTACTGTCTAAAATCACTAATTACAATCATATCTGGCAGCTTTATCGAAATGCGCTGTGGCGAACAGGTTAAGTGCAAGAATTGAACTAGCCCACCTCCAAGGTGATGTTTGCACTCGTTTGATATGCAGAGTGTCTGCTGTGATAAGCAGAGAGCAGATGACACCGCAGACCTGGGATGAAAGGCATTCCCGCTCTCGCAAACACCTCGCGGTCAAAGCAGTATGTGCTGGCTTCTCTCACACACCGCCAGTGCCTACACGGCCTCAGTGTCATCAGATGGAGGGCTGAATATTTCATTTATGCCCCCCTAAAACAAGACGAAGGTCTACTTATCACGGACCGTGATAAGTTCTCTGGGAAGGCTTCGGTCAATATCAAGAGTTTTGCGGGACTGCAATGGGAATGACTGGAATAGCTGTGAATGGGTGAAGTGTGAAATTGTGTACGATGTAAGTCGGCCCGGATTAGGGCAAAGAAAAAGAAATTATCTTCATACCATACACGTCCGCTATCAGAGGCACGCATGTAGAAAACAGGATGGTGAAGTGGGCTTAGCCTAGCCATTGTCAGAAAGTCACTTTACTGTCTCTTGGGAGTTCAATTTTTTTTTTTTGTGGGGGTCTTTTATGGCCAAAATTCACTTCACTTTCACTGCCTGTGTGGTACACAATTTGTCAGTTTTTCGCTTGCAATATTTAATGAGACAGTGGGGGTGATCTGTTTTCAAAATAAGTTTAAAAAACTGTTTGGTTGCTTTGGCGCTGAAATTCCATGCTTCCTTGTGCGCAGTTGAACTGAGCAAAGTTTTCCGTCTGCACATTCAGCTTTAACGTTTTATATCCAGTCCAGATATACAATGTTCTGAGGACCCAATGTATCTGAGACCATATCCATGTATAGTTTCATATGTTCTGATGCGGGAACTTCGCACAAGATTACAGCGTCCCTAAAAATAGCACCGAGGAAGCACGTTTCGTCATGGAGTTGATGAATTAAGTATGTTTTTCTTTGTTCTTGGTATATTAATAATATTAATTTTTACTTGTTATTGTTTCAATATATTTAGCCTCACAAACTCAGCTGCAGTTCGGCAAGAATGACTCGTAAAATATTGCACTAGTGAACACGGAATGTTGTTTGGAGGGTAATGATGTCAGTTACTATTATCATATAACTAACATGCAACCTGGAAAAAGCTAGTAATTGCAGATGCATTATCCTTAATAAAAATGTATAACAAAATAAACTAAGGAAAGGTTGTTTCATTAGCATTTCATTGTACAAAAATAGCAATTAATATATATGTACTGAGGGGTTTAAAGAGTAATATATTATCACATTGTTTAGGATGCTTTTTCAATGTGAAAATTAGGTATTGGCACTCAATGACCAGGCAAGAGAATTTGTAATCTTTATGCGTACAGGCATAGTTGCCCTGGACAACCATTTAATTAAAGGCTGAATGTTCATAATTGCATAAGAGTAGAGAAATGTAATTAAATTATCTGCACTTTGTCATATGAAAGTACGAATTGTGGACTCCTCTGCGATGATTGTCATGGGTAATGGGTGTGATTAACACAGCGAAAATAAACAAGGACAAACAACGGGGGGTGTTGACATCCACTCCACGTGAAACGATAACTAACCTAATCTGAGGAACGCAGCAATGGTAATTTGGTGAAATTTGATTTTGATCATTAATACCATACCTATAATGGTAACCGTGACGACGGCGATTGCTATCGCATTACTATGGGAAAAAGATGAGGAGAAAAATAACCATCGGTGTCTGTTTGTGTCACTGGTGACTGCAGTTCATAGTTCATGAATTATAACGAGAAAACAAGACTGACTGAAATAGGCTTTGACCTTCTTTGACCTTTAAATTTACAAATGCGCATCTCGTATCCTGTAAGTCATCCTGCTGCGGCAGTAAGATTAAATTGTATCAAATTGATGAAGTCCATCACGCCATTCAAATCCCCTTCGAGTCTCGCTATAAGATAAATATGTTGGCTTCTTCATGTGACTGGAATAGGTCGAATTTCTGAAGATGGCTGAAAATAATTATGTAGGGGATCAATGGGAATACACCGGTTCTCTTCCTCATTTCAGCTGGGCTCGTCTTTCAGTTCTTTAACTCCCTGCAATTATGAGGCGTCATCTTCCCCGGCTGGAGTGCGAAAGCTGTAATGTGCCTGATTGCACGTGTTCTCGAGCAGGCATAAATTTCTGCGTGTTTTTGCACACTAACCGTGTTCACGTGAGACCTACATAGGTGAGCAGTCAGCAAATTTATTATAAATCTCTCTGGATGCACGCAGCTTCAAATGTTTTCCGCTCAGAGACCAATGATAAATGTGTTCAGGTCCGCACCCCTCCCCCCCCGCCATTAGGTGTAAGTCATGGCAAAGTGCCTGCAGATCTACGACCAGACCGTGACTTCTGTGGTTGCCGCATTGACTGGGCCTAAGCAGTATCTAAATGAACTCATTACACCACTTAAAGCTGATTTTCACACATCTGATTGGCTTTGTAAAACGGTCACACTTTATCTCTGCAAGCCAATCACCATTACTATAATTTGTATGAGATGACATGGTCAGGATTCACATCCCAGCTGTACGAAATTCAATATAGATGGACGGGGAAATGAAAAGCCTGATCTGAATTTAAGAATGGTGCTTTTTATATTGCATGCAGTGTCAATGATACTTTTCTCTCAAAGCTTTTAAGATTTGTTTTGGAGTTGTGTGCCTGCAGGATTACTGAGGGGGTAGTTACACTTTAGTCTAATTTAGTTAAATGTTTACAAAATGTTACCAGATTATGGGACAAAAGCATATTTTTACTAAAACAGCCCTGACACCTTTTATTTCCTAAAGTTTGTCCATGCTTTGGGGCCTTTCATTGGCTCAGAGTAACTAAGCAGCCTTGCCAGTGGGCATGAGATCGTTTGTTTGTTTTTGATTGGCTGGGTTTGCTGGTTTGCTGCCAATCAGAGAGACAAGAAAGGGGAGTGATCCTGCAGTGCCGCTAACACGGGATCGGTGAGGGGTGTCTGCTGTTTGATTGTTGATTCAGCCTGACATTTTCAAAACCACCCTCTCCAACCCTGGGAGCAAATACCTTTTCAGAGAAATTTCCATCACGTTACAGCGTTCTGTAGAACTAAATTGCTGTTGCTTTTTATTTCATGCAATATCATGGAAAATTAAGATTTTTTTTTTGTACACATTTACATTTCTGAGGAATACATTTTGCAGTACCTTTGTTGTTTTTAAAAACAAGACTTTTCAAAGGAAATTTGGATATGACATTGCCAGTTTAAAATTATAAGGCAAATAAAGTGGATAACATGATTTGTATTCTTAATGAAGTAATTTCTTAAAACAATAAGAGTTTGGTGCCTGGACTTCCATCAAAGGCATAGTAATGTCATCAAAATGCAGTTTAAACTTCTCTGGTCACATTAGAAAGTGTCAGATCTATTGCCTTTCTAGTTTCTATGGATACAATAACACATGAGGGGGAAAACTGTCACACCTATCTGATTGTCATTCTCTAAGGAAATAGCTAAGTTATAAAGGACAACCTTGACGTGTTTGGTTGCGCGGTCTTTTAAATATGCTTTTGAATCTGGGTGACTACCTGGTCATTTAAATTTTGCAGTTTATTTATTTTTCTCTACGAATAGGTTTATTGTAAGAAAGCTATATCTCCGGAGGATGCTGATCTGAGCTACGAATCAGCCTTTTGAAGATACACGTTCACTGCATCAGTTAAGCGGAAGGCAAGCCTTTAAACCATATTTACCAGAGAAGATCTGCATAATAGTCGACAATGAACCATTCAACTGGCTTCTCAAATACTGTTTGCACATTTGCTGAGATGACAATGGTGGTGGGGGAGGGGTTGTGAAAATGTTGATTTGTAGAATTGTATATCCATGTAAAACATTGGGGTGTGTGTAAAATATAACTGTACAACTTGCTCTGGTTTGGATAGAAAGAGACTCCCATAATGTTGGTATGTAATAAGAATATGGACTTCATTTGGGTACAGGAGTAGAGATGGATGACGTCTCGTTTGATGTTTCAGGGAAATGTAAGAGCCAGATTTTCTGTCATGGGTCTTTTGGACAAACCTCTATTATCAGAATTTCATTGTTTGACTTTCCGTCAAAGCTAATGCAAGATGTTCTGTGGTTGCCACGGGGAAAAGGGGGAAGAAAAAAATCATCTTTTTTGATTCGTAAACAGGCATGTGAAGTAACAGACGGGCCAGTCACCTGGCGTAGCCCAGGATGTCTGCCTGGGATCTCCGTGCCCCCTCCACCACCTTTCTTAAGCATCTCCTGGTACTTTTGTGTTTTTCAGTATGACTAGACCTCCACCAAGTTCTGAATTCAGTTGTACTCAAAAAAATACAAACAAGATAAATATTTAATATGCTTGGGTCTGACAAAGGAAGCTGAAATCTCTGAGGCAGTCTGATGCCTCCTGGTCTGAGAGTGGACACCCGCAAATCACATTTACACTGTCTATGTCAGGGTGGTGAGGTTAACTGCTTTAGCATGAAACGACTAACCATGAAACGTCCCTTTGTCCATGCTAACCAAATTCCGTTCTGTAAATTAATTTAAATGCATCAACCATTCATTCTTACAAATGCACTCCAAGATTCTAGTGGAGTTTTATTGTCATTTCATTTCTCAAGTTTATAAAGAATATGTATTCCATTACTTTCACAGCTGAAACCCAATTTTATGAAAATGTTGTGTAGTTAGAAATATTTAGGAGGCTGTTAAACGTGGAATTAATTTTGCATCTATAATATAATTAATATCATTTAATGTCGGAAGAGAAACTAGGTTGTCACTCTGTATGATCAACTTCAAGTGGAAACAAAATGTAATTACTGGATGCAAATTGCGCTTGTTTGAATTTTTAGTAGCAGTAAAGTGTGATAGGAGTATTTGAAGGAGCTGCATTCATCATTTTGCTTTTAATGAAATCATATCATAACCTGCCTTTGAATTAAATGATAAGAGCATTTGTGGTTCCCTCTCAGAACAACTATACAAAACAACCGAAAAAAAAAAAGACACAAAATTAAGTTAAACAACATTTTCTTATTGTATCTTTTATTCTGATTGTAGTACAATATTAATAAAACTGGGCACAATATTAATACCACCTTCAAAAAATACCATCTGTTCCGTATTGGTTGCATGGTCCTTATAAACAGCAATTAACAGTTAAGGAGCAATGATGTCACCAGACTAACTCTTAAACCTTAATGTCCCCGAGGACCCTGGATAGAAACTTTACCCATCACATGTTCCTTTTGAATAAACCTTTTTTTTTTTTTTTTTTTTTTTTTAATTTAATGGCAGCAGTGGAGTCACGAGAATGAGGAGGTATAAATTCTTTTTGTCTGGTTAGAAACCGTTTTGTTGTATAACAATTTGCCAGGTTTCGCTGGAATCGCTTCATGTGAAGCCACATATAAATTATGGAGGTGCAGAAACCTGACCTGCACAAGGGGTGGGAGAGCACCTAACATGTGTAATGCGTTTATCTAGACGTCATTAGTCAGGGAGGAAGGTGGCAAGATGAGAAGAGGGGGCGGGGTTCACGCTATTTCTCTGAGCTTCCTGATTCCCATGTTTTTTGTGGTGGATTAGTTTACTGGGAAAATGTGAGAATTTTGCCTGTGGTGACATCTACTGGCATTTTTAGTCTGCAGAAATAAGGACAATGGCAAGCAAATCTGGAGAGCAGATTTTTTTTTTTAAATGTTTATGCTATAATATTTATCTTTAGGCATGTGCTATTTGGATGTTTATCCATTTATTAAATAGAGTTGGAAAAAAAAGCTAAAATTAGTCGGCATGGGCTCTGATATCAATCAGGTCAAAGGATAGGACAGGATAGAAAAGGGGAGGAGAATCTGAATGGAGTGGCAAAGAGAAGAGCATCCTATTCATAGACAGAGGCCGTTGCCTGTTCGGTCCAGCTGACTCTTGTTTCCGTAATGTAGGCTTGCTGGTTACAAGAGCCAGTTGTACTGCTGAATTCTGGAATGACTGTACCTTTTAAGCCCCTACTGGAGTTGTTCCCCGAAGCCTAAACTCACTCTGTTGTCATGAGCAAAACATCAGATTGCACATGGAGAAAGCAGAACATTTCTGCAGACGAGAGAAAGACAAAAAGAATATTCAAGAGGTGTGCAATGGGAAAACATTCGATCGTAAAAAATTCACTCTGAACAATTCAATATTTATTCATCGTAGAACTAATTTGCAAAAACTACCCGAGTGAGTATTGAAATAAACTGGTGACACAGGTAGGGGGGCACTGCTTTGCTGGGTAGCCCTGCTGTATCATGCCTCCAGTGTTGGGGTTTTGCCTCTGCTCTGTGTGTGCATAGAGTTTGAATACTCTGCATTGTGCAGGTCTCCACCAGAGGTCTGGTTCTGTCCCTCTTTCCACATGAACCTGTGGCTAGGATAAATCACATCTTTAAATCGCCTGTAGTGAGTGTATGTACATGCCCCGCTGTAGACTGGCATTCTCTCCGGGATGTATCCCAGCCTCCTGCCCGGCTTTAATCCCCCCCCCCCCCCCCCCAGACGGGAGATGGATGGCAATGCAGATAATGTTTTGAAGATGTATGAGATTATGATTAGACAGGCTTATATTTTTTTTTTCCCCCATTAATAATAAATCGATATTCACTTCCCAAAAAAATCAGTGTATCATGACTTTAGACAGCACCTCCGCAGCCTCACAGCACCAGCATCTGTGAGCCCATGACATTCGATGAGCAACACATGACGTGTTTACTGGCCATGCCGGTGTAAGTATTAACAGCTTGCAGACAGCTGGTGGCCATCTTGATGTTTTTTTCTGTACTTTTCTGCTCCCCCCTGTTACACTCTCCGGCTCGGTGTGACCGTATGCTGGAGCTGCTTAACAGCCAGAGTTTGCCAAATTCAACTTGGCAGCTGCCAAAGATGTTTTTGGTTCTGTCGTTTCAGCTACAAAGCAGGAAATGGGTCTACTTAAATCTATCCCCTTGGTTTGTAACAGACAGCTCACATAATTTTGGTAAGATAAAGGAAAAATGACCAATTTTCCTTTGCTTGAGTGGCCAATAGTATGTGGCACTTTTAGCCGTGGTATTGGACATTTTCGATCATCCTTAATCGCCAAATACAGCTGAAAATAAATGACGACCAATACCAGCATTGCATGGAGTGAGGCAAAGCACATCAAACCATTTCGTTTTCTGCGACTTTAATGCAAAATTCTGTTCTATTTGACCATTTGTTCGGTCAGGCTAAAGTAGCATGGCTGTGGTCTTGTTGGGAAGACAATATTTCTACAGTTAGCCGTGGTAGCCAGGCTCAAAAATCCACAGTCATCTTAAAGAGCCTGGAGATGCTGCTTACAGCTTATTAGCAATAGTATATCCAGTATCTTCAAGATCAATATCATTCACTCACGTATTGCTTTCCTCCACAGTGACCTTGACTATGCTGACTGCCATATTTAGTTTGAATGTGCATTAAAAGCATAAAAGATCTTGTGTGTCCTGTGTACAGTTTATTATGCATTGTAAATACAATTATGTTCGAGTAAAGGGTAGCAAGACAATCATGAAAAATTCTCACGTTTCATACTTAGAAGACAGCACACCGCCGTAATGGCATATTTGAGGGTGCCGTGAGCACGAAGTCCTGATTTTTACATTCTTTAAGGCATCAGGAACATTAAATTCTGTTTCATTTGTTTCAATAATACCATTCAAATGGCTCTTCCTCGTTTCCCAGTTTTGTTTCCAGTTTCGCCCATGATTTTGCTGCCGTTTCCCGCACAGTATTTTGAGTGAGACATTTGGGTTTTCTTCAACACTGCAGGGGTTGAAGCTCCTCGTTCAAGTGTGCCACTTCCCCAGCACAGGGGGGAAATTTCTTCCAATCTAAATCTCAGGATGAGCTTGGGGCTAAAAACGGTACATTTCAAAAACGATGATCAGGATTTCCTTTTTTCATGAATCCAGTGATATGTGCTTAGCTATTGTGAAACTAGGAACCTGCATATGTACAACTTCAAAGAACATATTAAGCAATACGATATGATCTGAGCTTGAACATACTACCAGTCTGAACTGAATTTTTACACTATTGTGCACATTTCCTACAAACAGGTCAACGGCTGTCCCCAAACCAGCACAGCGTGACAATCTTGAGATAACCGCAACATGACAAAAGGCACTGGCTCTTATTTAGGCCTCTAATAATAGTAATCCACTTTGTTAACGACTGTGATGAGTCAACCATATTCAGGTCACAAACAAAGCTTGCAGTGTAACTTGTTTCTCCCGTAAGGTGAGGAATTAGTCTGGTTGAAAGCGATAATCAGTCACACTGACAACACGAAGATGTGAAAATTGCTCTCTCATTCATATTATTTAAAAATCAATATGATGGATGTTGAAAGGCTGGAGATGTTTATCGCTGCAGGTCCACACCATTCAATGCAATCAATGGCTGACTTCTTTACTCATTATGAGCATTTAATTTGTTTTAAACGGGGAAAACACACCTGCCCGAGGTCAGAGTTGACGTAATAAATGTTTCATGTGCTGATCTTTTAATTTATTTTTCGTCTTAAGCTTTTTGGCTGCGGTTAATGACTAAACATTTCTTACCTCACTTCTCTTCCTATAAAGTCGTTACTTTTTAATACATGTTTCGATATCCATATTTCAATTTTGTGTGACTGACTGCATGCATAGGTGGGCTCTGTGATGGATTGGCATCCCACCCAGAATGTACCGCAGCCTTGTGCCCAGCGCATCCTGGAACCCCCCCCCAACTATAACCTTTCTGAATAGATGGGTGAAATTCACTTTTAATACTAATAAACATAAACAACAGCTCGGTATTAAAATTAATTTTGGGTGTTTGCTTGAGTCTACTTAGATTAATTGGGTTTGTAGGAATTAAAAGATAGCCAGCATCATTTCCCCTTTTTGTGATTAATTAGGTCAAGAAATGGAAGTTATGTTAAAGAGCACAAGACATGACATTTAGATTAAATATGTGATGTACTTCATTAAAATGATTTATTAAAATGAATCAGATAGAAAATGATTCTACTCCACTCCGCTTCACATTATTTTAAGAATAGAATGGGGTTAACTGACACATTGTTACACAACAGGTACGTCCGTTCACAAAACTTGAACGTAAATATCAAATATTCAACAAGGATTGAGAACAAGAAAATTTTTATTTTTTTTCTGTCTTTGTACTGTTACCTAAAAATACAAGAAACTAAACCAGTCATTACTGAGATGTCATGCTGTCTCTGAAAATTAAAACACGTTTGGTCAATTCAGTACATAAGTGGACCCATGATGATCTAATCACCGGCTGCTTTCAATGGGAATTGACTGAATTTTGTTGTAATAGTTACTGGGCCTCATAAAACGCGTTTGCATACAAACGTGTGGCTGTCTATTATCTATCTTTCTTTAAATTGTCCAGTCCGTTTCCGTCTGACTACTTAGCACTCTTAGCCCAGGGACGACACATTAACTACGAGTTTGAGCTGAAGACAGGAATGATAAAATCTATCCAAGCCATTAAGATCTGTTTGCTGCTTCGGAGGTTGCTAGAGACATTTTACACCGGTGAGGGGTTGTTATTGAACTGATATTGATCTCGAACAAAAGGGAAGCCTCACAGGAATACATGATTCATGGATCGCCCTTCCCCACGGCGATTTCTCGCGATGACAATTGGAGCAGGTGGAATCCAATGTGCTTGTAGGCCATTATACGACTCAAAGTTTTCAAGTGAATACACCTTGGTTGTGGTTTAATTTGCATACATTATTTCTTAAGCTGATACATAACGAGAACCGGAAAATATAATCTTTATATCAGGCTTCTACATAAAGCTTATTATAAGAGCCGAAAAACAGAATTCTTGATCGTATTATTTTGGCTAAGAATTTACAATGATTTTAGGATGACATAACTTGGCGGGAAATGCACAGAAGCACTCTTATGAAACCTAATGAAGCCAACTGCAACACCACCCCACAAACACAGCATTCTATAATTGCGCGCCAGTCAATAAATATCAGCTTTGCTTCCCGCTATAGCTGACATGAGATGAGAGACGCTAAGGTCTTGCATCAGTTTTGACAGGATAATTTCTAGCTACTTTTATTTCTCTCACTTCCTTTTTAAATTTGGTTTTCTACTGTGGAACCTACAACAAACTCAACATGTGTATTCTGAGGGCAGCATCCCAACACGTACACACATATTTCACCGCTACTCCTTGGGCTGTTTCACACCTATGAATGTATTTCTTTTCTTTTTTTTTTTTTATTGAAAACATCAAAGCCCTTCATCTTAGTGCAAAAAATAGAATTGCTAATGTTATTCTATAAGCCTCAATTGGTTCTCTAAATTTATAGTTCGTTTTCTACGTTCTCATCTCGCCGCTTTGACGAATCGCTGCATAAAACTGTTATGAGCCTTTGCTCAAGAGAGAACAAATTGTAGCACACCTAGATACTCGCCGCTGTAGATCTGCCTTGGAACAAATACACATAATTTAAAAGGGAGCTGCCGACATAAATACAGTGGATGCTTGACACGGCCTTAAAATAAACTGCCCAATGAAGCTATTCTAAACCTACTTACCTGATGACATTTTCACTTTTTTCTTATTTTGATCTTTGTCCTGAATTGACCAAAGAACTTACTGGAAAAACATTTCTGCTCTGTGTTTTTATCAGGAAACTGCGCCGTGTCGTCTCTCGGTATCTCAGAGTTTGGCTTAAAATGTGCATGGATTCCTGTATTATACTGGAAGTTACTGGGAACGCACTTAAGTAGTGAGATTACAAAGCAGAGTTGCAGCAAATGTAATGATTTGTGTCATCATGCTGTGTCTACGAGCCTGTTTAAACTGGAGTGTACCCACTCGCGCTGTTTTTTTTTTTTTTCCTAGCTGTGTGATGTCAATGGATCACAAAGAGATGAACCTGGAAGTGGGAGCAGCCATCTGGGGTGGCAGAGGTGGTTGAGAAGTAGAGGGTAATACCCTTTTGGGAGACACCATGTAGCCAATGGAGCAGATTTAATTTACTGAAATTATCAGAAAAGTGTCTGCTTTTATCTGACTTAATAGCCGCTATGAATGAGTTTTGATATTCAAGCCAATGATAAGAAAAGCAGTACTGGGGTACAATCTCAAAAATGACAAAATGATCTCTGTTCGAATACAAGGCAAACCATTCAATATCACAATA
>JAACJT020000036.1:4798249-4835497 GCA_009936485.2 Gymnarchus niloticus
CGGCAGAAGATGAGATGGATAGACAGTGTAGTGGAAGCAATGAACATGAGTTTGGGCAGGCTTCAAGAGGCGGTGGACGACAGGGCGGCCTGGTGTGCTGTGGTCCATGGAGTCGCGAAGAGTCGGACATGACTGCGTGACTAAAAAACAACAACAACAACATGAATGAGTTTACCTACGGGACTCTTCAGCAACCACGAAAGCTAGCACTGTAGTTGTTCTTGAAGAGCTTGTGTCCTAAACACAGGAATCCTTGGATTTCGGGGTACCCGTGAATTTTTGTGGTGATGAAGGGGGTATATTTTGAGCGTTTTAAATGGCTTTTGCATTATACCCTAATACTATAAGGGTTCTCTCATATCTTTGTTGTACTTCAAAAGTTCACTACAGTGCACTGTATTGTGTCTAAGTTTTGCCAGCAAGCTAGGAATAGTGGAATAGTACAGGGACCAGTACCAGCCCATTGAGTCCAGACTGAAGAGCTCACTGTTGAGTGTAGTAACTTGGGTAACTCTTAGTGTTGTTCCCACTTCACATGTCTACCAGTATCACAGCTCATGTGACATCTCCATACAGCTGCTCCCATCCCCAGCCTGGATCCTTGAAATAATGGGAGAATGTTCGCAACATCATACTCCAAGTGATGGATTCATGGCTGCCTTCTTTCCTGGATGCTGGCCCAGGCTTGGTCCGATGTAGTCATAGGCAGGCTACAGCAGGGTGTGTATTGAGTACTTTGTGGATCTTGGCTTGTTAATGGTGTGTCTGCAGTGGAGCAACAGGCAGCTGGGGTTAGTGACCTCCCATACATTCCTCTGAACACAAGTGATCCTATAAATCTTTTGTCGACTTGTGCCTCAGGTCTTCATGGCGGGGGTCCACTTGAAACAGCAGGCTGAAGAGCAGTGGGTGTGGGATCATCTGAGGAGGGGTAATTGTACATAGTTTATTCCCCTGTCACTCAAAGTTACTTGCTGTTGTTTCTCTGTTGGAGCCACTGTTAGGGTCAAGCTGTCATACAGTCACTCCAGTGCAGCAATTGACTGGATTTTCCCTCCTACCTTCGTTGCTCAAATGAGATGCTGGCTCTGACAGAACTCTAAGAACCCAACCAACAGGATGAGAACCAGATTTCTCATTCGACTCTGTCCTGAGCTTGGATCACTTGGATCCAGATGACACAGTTGCAGTACGATGGGAGAGCACGTTTCATTTTATTCCACTTAGCCACTGAAATGGTTTGGGAGGATTGGCCGTGTCTCGAGTAGATGGCTTTCTGTGTTGACGGGGCTAAGCCTCCCTCCCCTCAGCACTTCCCAGTGGTGCCGGGTCTTCTAGATGCCATCTTTGCATGTGGTTTTGCTGCTGTTTTTCCATGAGCCAGGGTTCTTGCAGTCTATTTATTTACTGCAGAAGCCTATGGGTGAAGGCTTAAAGAGGCACGGTGATGTTAATGAGGCTGGAGTTTTGCATGGGGGAAATGTTAACCCAGTCCACATGCATTGTATGCAGGCTTTCAGGCAGCTGAAAGGTCAGTGAGCTGAACCGGACTCTCTTCTATTTTGAGGTTAAAGTTCCAAAGTGAGAATCCAGTTGCAATTCCCATAATTCTCTGAGGCTGCCTCATTACACAGTCTGGATGGAACAAGCCTCTCTAAGAACCTTAATTGGATTGACCCTAGCAACACGTTCTGATGGTTACATACTGTATCACTCCGAAGGCTTCTCTAATTAAAACATCATGCAGTTTTATTACCCTTATTTTCGAATGGGTCATTGGATCAACCATGCTGTGTTGTATATATTTGTTGTGATTGGGGTCTGTAATACTGTATAACATCATTTCGATTAAAAATTAAACATTTGAACACAGAAATGATTAATATTTGTACTGATAAATATTTTTGTCTATAGAAATGCAATATGCACTCAGTGGCCATTTTATTAGCTATACTTACACGGTACTAGATGCATCTAGAACCTCCATAAGGCTAAATGAGTTCTACTTTCAGAGTGAACATCCTGCACACCACTGTTGAACTGAACTGTTTTTGTCCTTGTGCCTTTCCAGTTAGATGTGAGTCTGGTCATTCTCCTATGAATTGTCTCATTAACAAGGTTTTTTTTTGCCACTATCTGGATGTCTTTTGTTCAGAATATCCTCTGTAAACTCTAGACACCATATCGCATGAAAATCCAAGGAAGCTGGCTGTCTTTGAGATGCTGAACCAAACATCAATGATCACACCCTGTTCAAAATCGCTTTCCTCAAGTGTCTTAGCCAAACCTTAGGGTCAAGTGGCTCATTTACTGTTCACCTATCGCCAAACTGCATGGATTCAGTAACAGCCAAATGATTTGCTGCTCAGAGGTGTGCCTAATCAAATATCCCCTCATTAAATATATATGTGCATAAATTCTTTGGTGGTAAAATATGTTACTGGGTGGAAGCTGATAATTGTTTGTGTCCAAGAAAGGATTTGAGAAGAAATAATGAAACGACCCTATTCAATCAGCCTTTCAGATCCTCTTTAAACCTCTTTTGAAACATGAAAGTGACTTTTGCCTAGAGCAGAGCAAACGATTGAAAATGTCCTTGAGAAAGTGTGATTGAGGCATTCCCTGCTTGCCAATTAAAACGATCACTTCATGTTATCAATTAGCAATCCAAATTCTGATCTCAAATTTTACAATTTGTTTGTTCCATCCTTACCTTTTCCCACAGTATTGCAGGGAACATACATAAGTGTACATGAACATGTTGAAAACAAACAGAAAAGACGAACAGGTGATATTCCTTTTTCAGCAGATTTGTTTAAATGAAATCTAAAATTTTGTCTTGGTGTCTTTGCATACAGAACCACGCATGGACAGCTATGAGTATTAAGTGTTTGGAATGTGTGCAGAAGTTCGATTGGTTTTCATAAGAAAATGTAAATTTAGGCAAAATGAATCCTTCCAGTGATAACTAATGAGTTCGTGTCATGCTGCCGTTTACTGGAAATACTTAGCTGAATTAAGTGTACTGGTGTCGTCATTCAAGATGCAGGTGGAGCCACCTTAAAATTTCTGCTGTGGGGAAAGGATCAATACAGTTAATCAAGTTTGAATACCTACTGCCTGGTGTGGTCGTTAGTTTGTTACTCCATTGGGATGATAGAAACATACTTGGAAATGTTTACGAACTCACTGCTGTCTGTGACACAGTATTCAAGATTACTACTGTACTTCAAATATGTGCAGTTCACTTGGTATATGCATTGCTTTTATTTCAAAATGTCATGCTAAAATACCCCATTTGAAAACAGATGTGTACATTTTCCTCATTTTAATGAGGGCATAGGTCATTTCACTGATTTGTAAAAAAAATGTACATTTCTTGCTAACTTAGATAAAGGACTACCAGCTTTTCTTTGCTAGCTAACTGCTATGATATAAAATCTGGAAAACAGACAGTGTTATCACAATGTGGAGGTATTGAATGCAGAACTGGTGATGCCAAATTACAGACGTTCAGATCTTTTAAAGTATTTCAAAAATCTTCACGTGTTCATCTGAGTTGTTGGCCATCCTCTCTTCATGCGTGTTTAGGCAACACGTCACTCATCTGACTGATTATAGTTAGCGGTGTACTGTACAACCACACGTGGTGGATGTTTGTCTGTAATTAACAGTATGCCTTTCTTTTCATTAACCCAGTGGTTCCTGCCCCCCCCCATGGGTGCAGGTTTTCATTTTTCATTCCAACCAATTCCCGCCTTTAAGTGAACCCTGTCTCATTTAATCCTGCTCATATTTCCACCATTCTACATTTACTGTGTCAATCAGCATATTCTCAGCAGGATTCAGCTTTTAAATGTTCTATTTTTTTTTTTTTTTTTGAAGGGTGAGACATCGTGACGCTTCTTAAGGTTTGTCGCTCTTCTCTTTGATGCTAATTATCACAAAAGTGGTGACAAACATGACCCCATCAGGCCCTAATGAACAGCAATGACAATGTCACTTTCAGCTTCGGTGATAATTACCAGCAAATGGAGATGAAGGAACATCACAATATCTCATCCATTTGAAAAAATACAAATAAAACTCTTTAAAACATAAACCAACAACACTGAGAATATGCTGCACCCACAGGGGGGCCCCAAAACCAAGACTGCATTAACCCCAGTCGTCTTCTGCAATTAAACAGTATCTTAAAATCAATCTTAAGTTGGAATATCAGATTTTTAGGCAGTGCTGCCAAACTGAAGGGTTTAGGAGTCAGTTTTTCAGTGGCATTACACTTAGAGAGTGTCTCTCAGAACAAGGGCACGCTATCGTTATAGGATGTGGAATGTTTTTGCAATTTTGGGAATGTCTTAAAATATCCCTTTACAATGCTGATATCACTGCATGTAGTATCCTGTCTTTCAAGGTGACGACACAATTTTCCTGTCATGAAGTGTGAAGTGATATTTACTGGCCCTTGTGACAACTTGACTGTCTGCACGTAGCACGTTACTTTGCATCATTATTTAACCACCCCGGCACAGCAAAATCTGTCCCCGCAAGGTCAGCAAACGGGGGCATAAGGGGACGTTAGCTCTTCACGTCCCCTCTCCCCCACCCCACCCCCACAACGGAAACACTACAGTCCAACAAATAATTTTAAAGGTGACCCACATATAATGCAGTTCTTTGGAAGCTCAGGTAGTTGTTGAGAGTGTATGTAAATTGCTATATGCATATAGAAATTACTCTATCAAACCATTTCTGACACCTTCAATTTTTGTATAAGGAAATTCTCACGAGAGGTTGAACTCTTGCACTGGACTCATCAAAAGCTGGTTTTGCTGAAAAAAGACTTGATAGACTAAAGTAGTCCTGGAATTTAAAGAATACTCACTTATAGTATTCATTGTATAACTCTGTCCATCTATTTATCCATCTATCTCATGCTGTTTTCCCAGTAAAAAGTCTTGGAAAGCCTGTGGCCTATTCCAGGAACCCTAAAGACTGATGCCAGTCTTTCACAGGGCATAAACAATCATACATTATGGGCATTTTAGGGACACCAATTAGTTTAACCACATGTCTATGGACTGTGGGAGGAACCCGCCGAACTCTGCTGAAGCCCACAGAAACATGGGGAGAACATGCAGTTTCCACACACAGTGAGCCCTGGATTCAAACCCCCATTTCCGGCAGTGCTACCCACTGACCCACTCTGCCAGTTCATCGTATAGTTTGTTAGAAATGTCAACACCGCTAATATTGTGAAGCCAACACATGTGCCGTGCGTGTGGTCCTAACTGAGGCATTCCCATTGGAAGAGGTTTGACTTCTCAGACAAACTGACTGGTCAACTCAAATAATGGGCTGAGCCCCCATTTTAGACAACCAATCAGTGTCTGAGTTGACATCACTGTCACTCAATCACTGCGGACATGAGTAACGCATCTGTGACCCTCACTATACATTCAGACAATTCCGTCAAGCACAGGAGTCTATAATTTCCTCATTAGTAAATCTATTTGGTTGTATCTGCTCGACAGCCTATTTTGTTGGCTGGGCATGGGAGGGTGGGATTTAAATCCTATAGATGTTACAGTTGCCCCTTAATTACTGCCCATCAAAGCATGTGCTGAGAAGATGACTGAGAGAGGGCAGTCCAGCACAGACCACATTGAAATTCACCAAATCATATCCTTTCTTGGCGCTTTAAATAGGACCTTCAACCTACCAATTTAACATGAAGTCCAAGTACTTCAGATGAAATGAGTAATCATTTTCAGGACTCTCCACTTTATTATTATGATGCAAATTAGTGCCTTCATTCTTTTCGTTTTAATTCCTCGCGAATTTTGCAGATTCACTTTTGAAATGCACAGATGCTGTTACCCGCTGCTTTATTACTGTAAATCCAAAAGGTCCAGAAATAACCTCGAAACTCATTAAAAATGAACACGCTGATCACTCTGAAGCCTGACTGGCTTCAAAGCCCTGTCATCGGGGAGCTTTAGAGAATAGGTCTCATTCCGTGCTGCTCGAGTCTTTCTCTTTAGCATAAAAACACTACGTTCACATCATTTTGTCCATGGGTGGAGTGGTGTCCTCTTACGCTCCAGGGACATTTGCATTAAGGCTGTCGTTCTGCCCCCGTCACCAGCCCCAGCCCTGCGTCTGGAGGAACGCCGTCTGTCTGGAGGCGAATGTCACCGCAAAGACAAATAGCTGGAGCAGCAAGGCGAGGGAAACTCACTCTGTGCCCAAAACGAAGAGGTGGAGAGGCTTAGTGCTTCTGCGACTGAGTCATGCCTTCACACCGATTGAATGCCAAGGACCCTTACAGGTAGACCCCCGACTTCGTCACGGAAGCCGGCGCTGATTCTGCTCTGGGTGACCACCCACAGTTTTTTGACTTGGAGTGCACCTATGCCAGGCAGCTGTTAGAGAAGCACGATACTGCACCCCCCATGCCCCAAAAAATGATAACTGGCTAACAGTGTATGAGCAGTGAGCTGCCAGAGCCCTTCTGCTTAAAGGTACTGAAAAAATAACATTTATATTCATTTCGAAGGGCAATTTTGTCCAAAGCAACGAACAGTGAGTTATGATTTCACTTTAAAGAGCTATTGGACAACAGCACAAAGTATAAGAACATAAGTATTACTTCCATTAGGAAATTTGGAAATACTAGCCTGTGTTGTAGTGTCTGATTCGTGTATTTCAATTTTAAACCAAAGACATACTTTCTGTACTGTTTATTACTGCTATTTATTAAGCCTTCTACGCAATAATGGCGTGTATCATTCAGTGAAAAGACATCAATCTATTACATTGTGAATTACTCCATTTTTAAATATGGTTATTTAACTGTTGCTTGAGGTAAACTGATTTTAAAGTAAGATGACAAAAAGTCTCATGGCTTTCTGCTCTGTTGGCACACACTGGGGAAGAATAACAATTATTCAGTAAAAAGATGGAGGCAGAGACTCCACCTCCATCGCCATGGCAGCCTCTGGGCCAGTTGGTACCCGGGTGGCCGAGAGCCCCCAGTGGACTGACAATGCCCTCATAAGGTTCTGTTGTGTGGATTCAAACTGAATACGATTGTCACGAAACAAGGGGATCATCTGTTCAACATCTGCTGCAGAATAAATGCAGAGCCATTTACCGTGTTTGTGTATCCTCAGGAGAGCGACGCTCTTCCATCCACTAAATTCAGGCTAAACATGTAAGAAAATAAATAAATACAGCAGCAGTAACGGGTGCATGCCTTAAATGGTTTTGTATTGGAAAGATTGCAAGAAAACCTATTTTTTGGATGTAATGTTCAAGAAAACCTTGAATCAGTTGTATATTTTGTGTAGCTATGTGAATTGATCTTGTGTGTTGATTAAAGAAAAGCTTTTCAGGTAGCGCCAAATAAAGATGCAGACAGATTAAACAAAAAAAAAAATCTCTCACTAATTGCCATTTCATTTTAAAAGCCTCTCAGTCTTGTTCTCTTTTGTATCTCTGTTTTTCCACTTAAAAGAATCTATGGCAGTGTCATTGCACCTCAAGCTCACCGATAATTTTCCACTGAACGGTGCTTCTGTTTCAGAGCTGCTTGGAACGTGAGTGAGACTCACATTCACAATTTTGCAAAGCAGGAGTTGAGTAGAAGGGGTGGATAACGGCAGGAAAATTCCCAAATATAATGGCATCCCTTTTTTTTTCCTCACTCTCCCACCTTGTTGTAACTGCTGTAGTTGGGGTATCGATTTGAAGGCACTTGCCGGAGTGATTAGAGGTGTTTCGATGATTGAGACGACAGGTGTAGCCAAAAGTTCAAGGCCAGTTGCTGTGTTGAGTCAATGTAATCTGTCTGCATTGATCTGGGCTGTGTAGAGGGTCGCCACATCAAAAAACAAAACTGTTCCCTGACCCGGCTGGATAGTCTGTCTAGTGTCATTATAAGACTCGGAGGAACATTACTATCCAGCTCCACGTTGATGCAGGACTTCTCAGTAGGAGTCCCAGTTGTACCTCTACTCCTGGAGGTTGCTAAGTAGTACTATTTTCTCTTAACAGTATTGTTATCACCCAGGTGTAATGTATAAATATGTAATTGTAATTAAGATGGAGAAAGAAATATGCAAGGTATAAAATCCTACTGTACATTACCAGGCCAAAGTCAGTAATGAAATGTAAATGATTTGAGGGATATTAGTCGTCAATGTATGTGGTCAGACGAGAGCTATAGTTTTACACCATTAGCAGGGTACAAGGCATGATCTGGCAACCAATACTGAGACTGTTATGTATGATGATGGTGAGAAGTGTGACGTTGAATGTCTGACTTATAAATGTTGCGTGTTTATCAAGACAATGTTTAAAAGGCTGTCCGATGTCGAAAACTGGATTAGCCATAAGTAATCTATTATGTTCCAAAGGACATTTATTTTTTTTTTACCAAAATTCATTTCTCAGGAGCATTTTCTTCCAAAATAGTCTATGACTAAGTAGATCATTGAATATTTCAGCAGAAACAGACATCATGACGTGTAGAGGTCATTTTTTTCTCGTGGTGATGTTCGAGGACGTGAGCCAATAGGGCGATGTTAAAGGAGTCAAACAACCCCACTCTATATTTAGAATAATGTATCACTATCTTCCGTTAAAAAGTTATCTCTGCCAGCAGAGCAGAGTTCTTTTTTGCTGAATTAGGATTGTTACAATACGTGATGCCTGGAACCCAACTCTAATGTCTTTCCCTCCTCTTCTTCTTCCAGTCTTAATTCTTTGACACTTTCACTAAGTGTAGCAGGACAATAATGACAAAATCGACATGCTGTTGTTTGGCTGATCACGAAATGGACGATGAGTCAGTGGGTAGTGCTGTAGCCCCACACCTTCAGGGTCGAGGCGTGTGAATGTTGTCGCCCAGCTTTGTGTGTGGGTGGTAATTCCATGCTCTCTTCATGTTTGTGCAGGTTTGCTTCACCTCCAAAAACACATCAATAGATCAGCTACCCACGGTGTGCGGTTGTGTATGATGGCCCCCTTTGTGATGGATTAGCGTTGCATCGAAAGTGTCCAATGTGCCATAGGCTTATTGTAACCTTGAACTGGATAAGCAGTGTTGAGGATGGATGGTCAAAACGTAAGATAGTTAAAACACATCCAGTTTGACTAGGACATCCACGTCTTTTACGGTTTACTTTTGTTCACTTTGCCTAGATGGAAACCTAGCCCCTAAATCCAAGGTGCAGTTTAGGATGAGAACGGACAATGCCCTATCTGTCCACCTGTCATCTACTGCCTTTCAGCGGCAAACCCGCAGAGCAACACCTCCATAACTAAGTGGTGAATAGTTAACTCAGTGATGATAAAACTATTTCCTTTAATGCCTGAAACTGCAGTATATATGAGCTTTCAGCCTGAAGGAAATGTACAAGGGCGTCCGGATCCTCTGTTTCTGCCTCCTTATGGCCCGGTTAGAACTGGGGTACCTGCCCTCGGGCTCAGCCAATGCCTCACATCAGTACCTATTAATCAGAACATCGTGGCAGCCCTATGGAGCAGAGAGAAGCCATTCCTGTTAATTCGCGCACGCCAGGAGACTCGTTCTCGGCCTCCACTGGCCCTAAGGCAGAGTAGTAACCCTCCTACACACACACACACACTCACTCACTCATGAAAAAAAACACTCACTCTCCCTTGGGGGGGGACTGCAGGAATGTCAGAAGCCAGAGGGTGCTACTCCGCATATATTAAAACACGTCTTTGACGGGAAGCGTGACACGGCGTCGGAGCAGATCGGCGCGGGCTATGCAGAGCTACGCTGGCTTTTCATTAAAATGTGGCACCGCACCCCCAAGTCTCACTGCAGTAACCATATGGGCTACATGCTGCGTCTCATTATACGGCATGAATCAAATTAATTCTCAAAAAAGTAAAACCCGGAACCCTTCTGCACGGCCATATTGATCAACTGATCACAAGCTTGTGGCCAGCAAAGGAAAGGCTGGCTGACTGGCTGTTTTTTTTTTCTTTTTAATTTATTTATTTATCCTGTTTCAGGTGCTGAAGTTGAATGTTGCCTTGTGACTTGGCACAAACTTGACAAAGTCCGTTTCTGAGGGGGTAGGAGGGAAGGTCATCAGCGTGACTCCCGGTCGACCTTTTATGTAATGTGGGGACAGAGGCGTGTGGTCGAGGGCATGGCCAGAGCAATCGGTGGCTTGTTGGAGCGAGACTGGCTGTGCTGTACAGGAGAGGACAGAATGAGAAGAAGAGACAGGAGAGGAGTGGAGAACAAAGGAGATGGAGAGGAAGAAGGAAGATTAGAGGAGAGGAATGAAAAAGAAGAGAGAGTGGATTGGTGGAGAAAATAGGGGATGAAGAGGGGAGGATGGGGGACAGAGGTGAGATGAGGAAACTGGAGGAGAGGAGAGGAGAGGAGAGGAGAGGAGAGGAGATGACACAGCGCTCTTGCTGACTGAGTTTTGCCCTCAGGGTCTTTCTGGGAGGCAAAAATAAAATGTTCAGGTATGGGTGCTTCTTAAAAGCCTTGCCACTCAAGTAGGGAGAGGTGTGTGAGAGGAGGACGAGCGAGCAAACACACAGGCGAGTTCACAATGGAGGTGAGGAAGGTGAAGGCTGCTCCCATTCCCAAAGCAACAGATGGAGAACACGCCATTCCTGAAAACCGGGGGTTCTACTGGAGACGGAAACGCCATCATGACTTCTAGCCCACTTTTGCGTAGTTTTGTTTAATTTCCTTCTGTTCTCCTGTCTGTGTCGTGAAAATGTCACCCCTATTCCGGTTTAGTGGGAAAAATATGAGAAATGAAAAAGCAGTAGCCAAATAAATGTGTGAAATTTAAATGAAATCATCTTCACCATGGGTGGGGTGGTGGCTCATCCCCCCACGGAGAACGTGTCAAGTTGGTAAATATGTTGATGAACATATAGAATGAATGTTGCGAATCCACCAAAGGAAAACATTCCAGATTGTATCACACGTGTGTACTACGAGAGGTGCAACACAAAAACACAGCAGATTCTCATAGCCGCTGTCTCTCCGAGCTCCGCACACAGTTGTTTCTGCGTAACTCAGTGCAGAGACCCTAAACATCTTCACAATAGAACCTCTGGTGTGGTTCAAAACAGGAGAGCGAGCACAAAATGTAGAAGGGGAAGAAATCAGAGGAGAATTCGCTGGTCGTTTAAAGCTGCCCTGCCACTTGACGGTTGGTCCTCGCGCGGAAGAGGTTGCAAAATCTGATGGTTTTCAATGCATTTGGGAAAGATTGACTTAACATTTTTAGGCAGACTGGGAGGAACGCCCCCCAAAATATGTTGAAGGGGCACATTTGAAGAAGATAAAAGCTTGCAGTACCACCAATCAAATTACAAGTTTATGAATAGACTGTCAGCTAGGGGGCCAGTGGGGAGTGAACGCCTTTTAACGGGGGGCACTGGCGGCCACTGGCCAACCACTAGAACCACATTATGCGTTCTTTATATCACCAGGTATACAGTCCAACTATAAATGAAACAAAATCTCACGGATAACAACATTGGTGACATCAGAGTCAATTATGATGTCAAAAGTGAGCATTTCCAATCTCCAAATTAATAGAACAAAGGCAAAATATTTCACAGAAACGTTTCAATGTGACAAATATTGTTACAAGAGAAAACAGAATTCAACCTACTGTTTAAAATGAATGAGACCTCTTTTGTCATTTAATATTTACAGAATCATACATACCTGTTCATTTCTGAATTTTATCAGGCTTTATTTATAATTGAATGTTTTTGATGTACAATGCCAACTGCATTAGTTTAAGTACTTCTTTCAAAAATAAATATGTGGTATACGTATACGTTTGTATTTGTCTTTTGCAAACAAGGGTTAATTTTTACGTGGTTGCCCAAAGTAAACCCAGTGATCAGTGGTGTAGTATTTCACTTAGCCTTACTGAGTTTTTCAGAGGAGCACAAAATGTATTCATAGCTACCTGGGTAAGACAGCAGTCAATTGACAGAAATTACAATTCAGCTAATTGAAAGGGGGAAATTAAAGGCTTTGTGATGAACAATAAGTGCTGAATATATCGTGAATTGTAAGGAGAGTTAATCAACATCTCGTGAATGTTCGACTGGAGGGGTGGAGAGCTGCTCAAGGGTTCATTAGCACACAAACCAATCAGAGACAATTTGAAATTGCTTGTTTACATGTCGGCTTTCGTTAAAACAAACAACCCTGAAAAAATGGGTATATGTTACTTTATTATATCTGTTGTTGGACTGGTCTGCTTCAGCAAGGTTGATCTATTGAAATCTCCTAAATATACAAGCTGAAATGCACCAAATAAAACAACAACCCCATGTCACCAGCCTTCACCTTTCTTTGTGCAAATCCTTTATTTTTGCGTTCATATTTGTCCCAAAATGAGCTCATCTTTGCTTGTCTCCAGTTTATCTCTTCACTTAAAAGTCTGTTGCTGCCAACTCCCCACACGGCATGGATGTGCTTGCCATCTCTACTAAAGCTCACAAGCTGTTTCCATGTAGAACGGTCTAGAAGGACTTCATCCAGGAGATAGATGTCACATGACTGTGTCATTGAGCACGCCAATTGGGAAAGGAACCTCTGGAGGATTGCTGCTGATCGAAGCGCTCTGAGCTAAACTTCCTCCTATCCATTGTGCTGATTCCGGACATCCTCACACAGCGGTTTTCACACGATGCGTATGAGTCACGTATAAGAGTAGCCCGGTTATGTGCAAATCTCCCATTTTGTGAAGGATTATTTTAGAATAATTGGATTAGAGGTTGCTGCGCACTTGTACCACGCGGTGAATCACCTGAGGCCACCCATCAAGGTTTCTCCTCTTCAATGTCACAGTGGACTAGCAAACAGGAAAGGGGGAGAGGATAAAACAGATGCTGTTTAACTGGTGCGCCGAAAATCTGTTACCTTCTTTTCTCTCGGTCAAGACATTGTGCCTTTACCCATATACAACCGATGAAAATGTCTGGCTTGAGGTGGCATCGAGGGGCAGGACCGAGTGAGGATCTTTTTGTCCTGCGCTAAGCTGTTTTAACGCAGCCTAAGCAACCAAGTGATTTTTTTTTGTAATATCCGTACCGGTTACTGTGCAGTGGTATTAGTTAAGATTCTCCCTGGAGAGGCAGAAAATAATGTGACATGGTTCGGTCATTTGACTTCAGTACGCAGTTCATCTGGCCTAGGAAGAGGGCAGATGAAGAAGGAGAGAAGATGTTTTTAGGTTCAATCAAAGTTTCAGCGGCATCACCTTGCCTTGTCCATGTCAGCTATCTAGGACACAGCGAGCCTGTCCCAGGAGGAAAGGCGGTGGTGAATAAATAAATAAACGATTCGCTTGCCTCACCTTAGAGAGGCAGCCTCACCTCGTACGCATCTAAATGGACAATGGTTATTGTTATGTGCTGTCTGTATGCTCAGGGATGTTCCCCCGTGCGTCTCCGAGAACATCTGTGCATTTTCATTGCTGTTACTTAAAAGCTAGAAAAAAACACACTTATAACTGACCTTAGACCAAAGTGATTTGTTAAAATCGATTCATTGGCGGAAATTTCACTGCAACATACTTTGCTGGCGTTTATGAAACGTGGGTGCTTTGCATGCATAAAGGAGAGTTGTTGAAATGTCACACACCGTTTTGACATCTACTGCACCCAGCGGGCTGGTCATGTGGTCTTAATGTTTTGTGTTGCTTTGAGCTATCATTTATTATTTAAATGCTCCAACCGGGTTCTCCTGTCCAAATTGAAGGATCTAACGGGTTTAAGAGAAAGAAATGAAGTCACTTTTATTGTCATTTTATTACTCGATTTTTTGAAAATGTTACCGTAGTTTAGTCTCCATTCTTTCAGGCTTGTAAACTACACTATTGACGAAATATAGTGTATAGCTTGGCATTTGAAAACAGGAAACAATAAAAAAATATATTTACTAGGACCTTCATAAAAAGGGCAGTTTAATGGCATCAAAAGTTACTGTTGCCCTGTGACTGCCTGGCACCCCATTCATGTTGTCATCTGCTTTGTGCCTGGGATAGGTTCCAAGCACAGCGCACTTGTAGAAGATTAATGGATAGAGGAGGGTTGTTGCCCCACACGAGCATAGTAGCCCGACACACAACCCCAAATTATTGATGCCCACAATGTCATTGCATGCTGCTTGTGGGACGCTGGGTAGTCTGGAGCTAAGGACACAGAATTATATCCTGGAGGCAACTGCTTAACGTCCCAGAAGATGCTAAGATGATTCCCGTGAGCCAAACTAATGACCCGAATTCCTTCAGCATAATATCCTTAAGTGGGTAAAACTGACGTTTTAGATAAGACCAAAGAAAAATAATTATATCACTTCACTCCTGTACCCCAGATAGAAACCACTGCATACGGGTAGTCTCAGTGCCCAGGAAGGGCTGGCAGCATGGTTCACTGAAGACTGTCCCTGTGACCAAATCCCTGGAGCTCCGCTGACGCTGCGCCCTTGAAAACCCGCTAGATAATACAAAGTTTAGCTGGTAGGAAAAGGGAACACAGTTCAAGCAAATGCAAATCATATATGGTCACTGTTTACAACCAGTCTTCCATTCTCTTAAAATGATGGAATCTATTAGAGCAGATTTTGTTGCAATGCATTTGAAGTATACATTTTTAAACAGGATTTTTTTTAATGAAATGCTTCATTTAGAAAAGCATTTTGGAAGATGACACCAAAACTCTGTATGGCACAAAGAGCAGTCGAAGGGGGACATTCTGTCGACAGCTTTGGTGTTTATTAACTATACAAACATCCATACCAAGTTTTGCCTGTAGATTCCAGAAGCCTCCCCCAGATATCATATAAACTGATCTTATTCCTATGGTACACGGTGTTCAGTAAGTCTTCATCAACATTCAGGAAGAGACTCGGCAACTTGAACACGGAAATCAGTTAGACACCCAGAGGGAGACGTACTTCTTGTCTGTGAGACATCGTATTCCTGGGGAACACTTGGGATTGTCATTACAGAGTTGCTTAGCTGACGTTTTTCTCTAAATTTTGCTTCGAGAGCCTGCCATTTTAAAACTTAGCTCCGCTGAATATTTCAAAAGATCACTTCAGCACTGCACCTGAGAGTACAACAGATCAGACCCTCTTGGGATTCGCTGTCAGGGGACCAGCCGTTTTACTGATGACTCAGTGGACATACCCTTGCGGAGAGGTAGCGGGATGGGAATGCCCGGTTCGCGTGTCCACATCCGTGTCATCGATCTGTACTATGCCCCAAAGCCCCAACCATAACGATCCTCCTTCTAGCCACACTCCTGGAAGCTTCACAGGCCGGTGGAGAGTCGGCCCCCGGTGGCGGGCAGGTAATGACGGCACCCATTAATCTGATTTAGATCAACAGTTTTGACAATCACCCCCCACCCGTCGTTCCAGCTGCCGTGAACAGTCAGTGCCAGGGGCCTGCTCAAACCGAATTAGTGGAAATTAGATAAAGCTGAGAATGAGCAAACCAACAATGAGCAGTCATCAATGTTGAGTAACTGCGACACAACGGAGTGGAGCAGGTGCCTTCGAGAAGAAATGAGTGCCAAAAGATTTCACTGAACATTACGGTAATATCCACATTCAAAGCAAATTAATTAATGGTAAATGGACATGAGAAATTAACAAAACGAAGAAACATTTGTACAGCTGTGATGGACAGGCGCTCTGTCCATGGCATGCCTTGCCTAATGCCGTGTATCATGGGATATGCCCCAGGCTGCTCGAGACTTTATTGAATAAGCAGTGATGGATGGATGGATGGATGGATGTTTATTCAGTCTTCCAGACACTTGTGTAAAGACGAACAGCACTTTGCAGCTCGTCGACTGGTGGCTGTTTCTGCAAAGCAGCCTGGCATGTTAAAGATTGTGTACTGGTGATAAAACAGCTGGATGACCTGATGCTCCCTACGAGAGACAGTGACATCCTTTTTCATTTTTCTGAGGATATGATGAAACAGCTGGCAGATATTACAGCACTGGGATGATCTATTTGAAAATGCCTGTCTTCAGGATATGATTAAATCATATTGATTATACGATATTAGAACTGTTTTGGAAAATACACCCACTAACTCACTGATTCTCACTGTCTGTAGGTTTGTTTCTGAATTGTATATAGCATGTAAATCCAAATAATTTTTCGTTTTATTCATAATGGCTTTATTTTCCTCCTCTCGCGTTCGCACACACACACACGAACACGTCTCTACTTCAGCGTGTGCGTTCCCCTTCATAACAATCGCGAAAGCTTTATTTCAAAGCGTAATGTGCCAAAAGAGCGAGGGTCCCGTATCTTTGTGGCGCACGCGAGTGGGGGGTTAATGGCAAAGCGAAGAGCCGGTCATCACGTCGCTTTGAAAGTCATGCAGCTAAAGAGGGGCTTTGCGGGGTGGATTGGCGTGCTTCATTACCTCTCTTAAATGCTCACGGATTAATTTGCCCATGAAGTGATTATGACCTCACAATTGGCCAACTAGGAACTCATAATGATATTCCCTGAGTCTGTTTGTATTATGTGTGAGAGCTTTGATGAGCGCTGGTTTAAGAGCCATGTAATATGAGAAAAACATCCTAGCAGTGAGCCTGCTAATTTACTCACTCAGGCTACTTAATACGTTAAATGAACCACAGCTGAACAAATGTGTTTCTTTCTTTCTTTTTATTTTATTCATTTTTTTTTTTTTTTTCATGTCTCAATTACAGTGCAGGAAGCCTGATTTTTTTTGAGGATTTACAGGATTTCCACGAGGGTCACAACGCTGTTTGAGTTTTGCAAAGAGCTGCTTTATAAATTCAGCTGGATGATAAGAAATGAGAAGCAGATGAATCACAGCAGATGAAGTACGCTGAAGACTTGCTAAAAATTTTTCTCGTGATGGATTTATTTTCTCATATAAAACATTGAATCTATGGCTGCTTATTTCTCTTAAATTTACATTGAATGGTAAGTTCTAATAGTCCCACGGACAAGGATTATTCACACATAATGTGTATTGGCAATCTAAGATGACAATCCATTCCAAAAAATTCCCTTCTAAACAATTTTGTCTTCTATTTTAAAACAGAGCTTGTAAAATTCTGTGTCTGCTTCTGAGAAAAGAGCAAATAGGATTTACTAGCCTGGTGGAAAAACATGAAATCTGCTCTGAAAGATGGGCCACGATGGTTACAAATCAGATAAAAAGGGGCTTCTACTTCTTGCTGCTGGGGTAGTGTTTATTATTTAAAGTATAGATTTTAAATAGAGAGAAGCGACACGTTAGCGACAGACACAAAAACAAGCCGTTTTCCCGTCCTTCCGTCTGCCCTAGCTGACCTCTTGACAGAGCCGTCCTCACTCGTTTGTCGGAACGTACAGAACGACATCTTTTTTTCATTTTGCGTATCAGTTCGCCTTCAGGGTTTCTCATCCCTGGCTCACCCGCTCGGCTTGCTCGCCGGACCCCGAAGGCCCCCGTCGCGGCTGTGAGCGGTGACTAAACCGAGCGCATTAAACGATTAAGCCGGAAGCAGCGGGCGGGAGCGATGACATTCGTACGTGCCCTGGCCCAACTGGCGAGAGGCGGACGCTGGGATGCCAGCACACCGGGGCACCGGTACAGGGTAGCGGTGACACACAAATCCTACTGTGTGGTGACTGTGTCGTTCGTGTCGTCGAATAAAACATTAATTAAATACTCACCGCTAAAGCGTGACTAAAGGATCGGAGTTTAAAATAGAGGAGAAAACTTCAAAAACTTCTCATTAGTTTTTTTTTTTGCCTTTGCTTTAGGACCCTAATAAAATACTTTCATTGCTACATTTTATCTTGTGTGTAGATTTGTGTAGATATTTGTAGATTTGCACGTGTAATGTCATGCCTTAGTCTTGCGAGCAGGACCAGATGCTCCAGTAGGATCTGCGGCAAAATATCAAGCAAATGAAGTTGAATCTGTTATGAATTCTAATGGTGAAGTTTCTAAGCAGGGAATTTGCAAGTGACACAGTCTAGACTATGACTCAAATGGTATTTCATGTATGGCTTGTATTGTCATTTCTTTTAATAAAAGTCACATTTAGTTGTACAAAAACGGACAGTAATCAACATGTCTATAGGACTGACCGATAAATCAGCAAGGCATGAATGCATAGCGCTGGATGTGTCTGCATGATCAGACAAGTACAAGATGAACATGGAAGACACTGCTCTGTTGACCATACTCATGTACAGTAAAGGCCATCTCCTGGGAATGTGGCCAATCAGAACTCTAGGGAATCATGGTAATCGCTATTATTTACAACAGAGCCAGATAGAAGACACTGATTTGATTCAAATAGTATCTTTATTTTTTACAGATTTGCTAGCTATATAAACAGCTCATTTTAAGTCTGAATTATCATTGATGGGGATCTGGTGATATCTATGGAGTAACGAGCAGGAAGACTGCAGTCTTTCCTCATCTGTGGAGGGTTCTTCAAATAGTTGGAAGGTACCAAGTGAAAAACAGAAGACGTCCCCTCGCAGCACAGGGACCCACTCTCTGTGTATGAAACCCCCGTTTCTTCTCTGTTACAATAATGTTGGCTGTCAAAGGGAGGCCTTTACTTACTTTTAATCGCACTCAGTAGCTCTAAGCACGTGATGTTGAAAAACGAGCCTCTTGCTTTGCGGGAATACCATGCAAATTATGCTCTACTTAACGCCTTTGCTGTTAGCCACCAGTTTATTTGTTTCAACACTGCCCCCCAGTGGAGGGAATTCTGTCACGTACCAAAGGACAGCGTTAACTGTCTTTCTGTTTCATGTCTGAGTGCCCTAGTGGTTCTGGTGAAGACAGAATCGGATCTGTAGTGAAAATGGTGATACTTATAGAAGTATAATATTACTGTGGGCTTTTCTCAATCTGTCTGTCCATGTGAAAGGTTTTGGTACTGGGCTGGTCCAAATGCATGTACTGAATTGACCAATAACATATCATTTAATTCTTTCGCATTGTGTTGAAAAGCATACCTTTATTGTACATTGGTACTCACTGGTAATTTATAAGCATGACAATTTTTGAAGTGTGGAAATGCTGTAAATGATAATCACACACTGACCGTAGGTTAAAATCACGATGTACTGATCAGCGGGCTTCCGACATTGTCAACCATGTGATTTGTTCGGAAGAAATCAGCAAAGTTGACATTATTTCTCAAATCTAATCTCTAATCTGCCTGCTTGTTCGTTTTCAGATGCCTTTGTAGAATGGGTTGCAGTACTGAACACCGTAGGCAACAAGAGAACATTTATTTTACCTTAATATGCATTTACAAAATAGTGATAATGCATTTAAACCGGGCTTGAGTACGAGCTGAGCATTTTGAATGAAGCCCCCATCTATTACTGTGTGTGGTTCAGGTGCGGAGGCCTCCAGGTCGATTGCGATGGTCATTAAATATACAGCAGGATAGGGGCAGCGATGTCAGGAAGCATAAGTGAGAAAGACAGGGCTGCGTCCCGGCACTGTTCCGGTGACATGCGTATACCTAATTGGGGATTACAGCTTGCGCTGGCATTCAGGACCGGGGGACGAATGCGGAGTAAATCATTTAGCAGACGCGGCATGACCCGTCTGTCCCAGTTCTCCAAAAGCCCACTGCGGCATCCCACAGCCACAGGAAACTGTCAGATAGTGGCCAGAAATGTCACCTGACTCCATCCAGAGCATCTTCATCTGAACTCCCAAAGTATAAGACTGTGATTTCATCCACCCCCCCCATCCCCCCATCCCTGTTCCTCTTTCTTTGGGGGAAAAAAAAATATGTTTTATTGTTTCTCTGCGTTACATCAAGGCCACGTTGCCATGACGACAAAGTGGAATGTCATACTTGATTTCACCTTTGCTGTCTCACCTCACATGGCGCTCCCTTGCCAGCAGGGGAGGGTTGGAGGTGGGGGGTGGACGAGAACGCTCCACCCGTGCAGATGCTGTGTGTCTGACCTTGGAAGCTCTCGTGGGGGACGCTCGCCTTTGCAAATCTGGCCTGTCCATAATCCCAGAAGACCAGTACTATGCAGACACTTCCCTCGTCGATGGAAGCGAAGGGTGCAGTTCTCAGAAGTCCCAGACACAAAATGGTGTCATCACCCTCATTCATATCTGAGACGTGTTCTCCGTGGTCTTCAGAAAACTCCACATGCAGAGCAGGACGTCGCATTCAAGGCCTCAGCTCCGGAGATGCAAGGCTGCGGTCGACCTGCCAAGTGGTCCAACGCCCTAGAAATGCACTCAGACAAATTAGTCAGAGAAAAGCTTATATAAAGAAGGAAAAGCGTAAGCGGAAACCACGCTCGTGGCTACTGGAAGCTGGGATTAAAGCAGTCGTCAGGTAGAGGTGCAGAGGCTGATCTGGGGCCTGTGAGCAGGACACCTTCATTTCCACAGACACGGGCCGTCCATCAGAATCAGTTGTTGTTTCGTTTGCATTGACAAAAGCATTTAAATAAGCTGAATGCTGGAGGCCATCGATTAAGTCTTCTTAACCCAAATGCCCCATTACCCCCCCACCCCCACCCTAGTGTCTCCGCTGATTTCTATGCAGGGGACAGCAAACTGGTTTTTACCCATTTAAATGTGGGTATTTTACCAGAGCAATTTAAGTTCAGTGCCTTCCTCAAAGGTCCAGCAGCAATGTTCCCGAGGGACCTGACTTGACTGCCTCAGCTTTACAGATCCACCCATCCTGCTTACCTTACCATCACCTCCATAGAGGCATGAGTCAACCATACAATTACCCAGCCATCGCCAGAACGCTGATGCCATATGACCGACGACGCCTACCAGAAAAAAACTTTGCTGGTTTTTGTGGCCGTGATGCTCAGGGCTTATAGTTTAAGTGTGGTATGGAGAACGGGCACGTGGCTCCAAAGGCCTTGTTGGGATTCATTAAGTGGGCCGGCCCCTATGTATCAGCAGTGCCCCATACGCCAGCGCCAAGCCGGTACTGCTGACAGGTCATTATGGCACGCCGCAGCATGACGGCCGGACTAGGAGGTCGTGCTGGCCCCGGCAGAGAGTGAACAGGCAAAGCAGAGTGCCTGCTGATCCCTCCTGCCCCCCTCCACCACAACCCCTGAAAGGCCGGGAAGAATAAGAAGCCTTGCTCCTTGTCCAACGTGTCAGGAGTTTCACTGATAAAGGACCGGAGCCCTTCAGCAAAGTTTGCACACCTGCCAGCCTGAATACAAATATCTCTCTTCTGAGTGCACGCTCAGTTCAGTGCCCCGAGTCGCTGCTTTTTTTTTCTGTCTCTCTGGTAACATCGATGATCCGGGTCGAATTTACAGGGAGCTGTTTTATTTGGAGAGTTTGCATGTTCTTCCCATTTTGTGCAGGATTCGCCTGTGTACTCCGATGTCTACATTCTGAGGGTGAGGTTAGGTGACTCTGTGCACGTCTGTGTGTGTGTGTTTGTGTGTGTGTGTTTTCCTTATAAAATGTTGACCAGAAATGATTCTACTGAATGAAGTGAAATGTGTACAAAGCAGTTTAGCTAATGGCTGAGATGTCATTGGCTGTTTTTAGAAAAGTTATCCTACCTTAATTCACTGTCCGATTGTAGATCTTTTTTTTTTTTCAACTCTTGCAGTGGCTCTCTCAGTCTGTTCATGATCCAGTCATTAAGACATATGAAGTCTATCTAGAGCGTGAAGCTCTGGGTGCAGGAGCAGCCCTCTCTCTGGACATGGATGAATCCATCTGCTATGTCTCTCATCAGCGAGGAGGGCGGTGGCATAACAGCAGTGAAGAAATGTGAAGACGTGTGACGGATCGATGGAGCGCGTTAACGTCGTTATTAAAAATTGACGAAGTTCGATGGAGGGTTTGCTATTCGGCATCCAAAAACAGTGGCAAAGCTCAGCAGATATTGATCGGGACTCTGGCTTAAACGGGATTCTCAAGCATGGATGTGAAGTTAGCTACCGGGGGGGCGGCTTTTATCTATTCAGAGCACAAGCAAATTAAAATGTGATTCTGGGCCCCCCATACATTTTGTGTAAAACTTTCTTTAATGCGATTTAAATTGATCAGTGTCTGCTTTACAAGCCTCTCTTGACTCAACTTCTGCCTATATCCCAAGATCATTAGTTTCAAACTGGTTTGTTACTATCAAAAGATGACCGTATTTCGAAATGTCTCGAATGGCAGCGAACACATTCCAAAATATGGTGATCCTTCTTTTCAAGCCCCATGAAGATGCGACAACAGCTTCTAAATGCAAAGTGTCAAATACTAGACATTTGCACCTTGGCCTAATTATCTGTCACCCCCGTGGTGTGAGATGGGGGGCTTGGGCCTTGTTATGGCGATGCTCATAAGTAACAAAGCGGTTAACGAGACAGATGTATGGTGGAATCTGCCAGTTTGATGATTTGCAATTGTGTAATGTGCGTTCCTGTCTCTAGGAGACCAATTTTGTTAGTGGGGTTTGGGACTCCAAGATCCTTGGGAAATAACGCCTGAATTTGCAGTTGTGTGAATAAATTCCCTTTACCGTTTTCAGTAGTGTACAGGCATACCTACCAGTCAGACTCAACCAGCTACTATTCAAGTAATTCACCTCTGTTTTGTTCACCCCTTATTTGTTTACCAAGTGAAATATTAATGTGTTCAGTATGAGAAAAAGCTTAACAGTTAGCAACGCACTGATCTGATATTCTAATATCCCATCTGTAGACGGGTTTTGAGAGAAAGCATGACCCTTTTCGTTTCCTGGGTGAGTTGTCATCTCTTGCATCCAAGGTCACTAATTAAAATCCAGAATTATCTCCCCCCCTAGCCTACACAGTACCATCACCAGGTGTGTCTCTTTCCCTACCCAACTCCCCCAAGCATTTCACGTGAGCTGACTTTAACTGGCCTGTCGGCAGCCTGAGAACCCACCATCTCGTCTGGGGTATATTCTGCCTCTGCTGCTGAAACCCATATCAGATAAGCGGCTGTTGAAGGTGAGAACCGTGCAGAATTGTGAGTGACGGAGCAGCGTGGGCGACTTGAGTGGGATGTATTGTTTTTTTATTATATGGTAAATAACAACGTTCTAGCATTCCAAAGTCGTTCTTGACAAAGTTAACGTGCTAGATCACCCCCCCCCCCCATCTTTATTTGCAGCTCAAGCACTTGATATGTGCTCCATTTGTTCAGCTGTGTGTGTCATCACATTCAAACTTCAGTGTGAGGTCACTCTTCAGGACTGGTACCAGACAGGATAGACTGTGTGTGTGTTAGGGGGGCAATCAGCACTGCTTTCTCATTTTTGGGAAACGAATGATAGTTTTATTAGATGTGTAAATGCATGTGTGACTGTGCCCTGCAATGTGCTGATGCTGGCACCCCATCCAGAGTATCCCCTGCTTTGTGTCCTAGGCTGCTTGGGATGGGCTCCAGGCTCCCTGCTGGAATAGGATCAAGCAGGTTGGAAAATGGATGGATGGATGGATGGATGGATGGATGGATGGATGGATGGATGGATGGAATGATAGTTTTATATTTCTAGTAGGTTTTTATAGTATAGAATTTTATAAGATCAACCTGGCCAATCAAAATTGAAATTAAAGAAGCACTTTGGCTGAACACTCCTAGAAAGGACATAAGGAAAATGCAGGGTGCAGTTATTTCCCTCTTAGACCTCGCCCCCTTAGACCCAGTCTTGGTAATGCCGCTGAATTTTTTAAGCAATTAAAATTTTTCCTTTTAAGCAAAACTAATAAACTTCGACACTACTTCTTTTCATTAAAAAGTTTGTCTTGTTCAAGTTAAAATCGGGGGATCATTTTTGGAAGCGTGACCTTTTTACGGCCCCATAAGTACACTTGAAATGTTTGACGTGCCTCCCCTTTAATGAAAAGTAGGGCCTGTATGTTTACTCAGACCTACAGGCCAAGGTTTTGAGACGAAGCTTCCAGCTCATTGAACAAATGTATTTCCTCATTTCCTCCTTTATTTAATAACCGCCATTCAACGTAGTCAACATTCATTTATTTTTATTAATTTTATTCTCACATTAAAGCAATTCATTTTACCTGTGCCGCCAAAAGGTCTAGAAAACCTATATATTATTATATAAATTCTAATTAAAAATAAGAAAATGGGGGTTCCCCTTAGGTCCAATGACAATCCCTTGTGCCTCTCCTTAATTAAATTCATTTAAAATCCAACAGCTTTCTTTCTTTGATATGAAAGCTCAAGGTCATCTTAATAAAATTGATTCAATCATTCTACATATTTAATTTTTCTTAATTGTTCTTTATTTAAGGATAGTGCTGAAACTTGAATGAGAAGTAAATCGGGTTATTCTTATAATATTAACTCTGTCACTGCAAGAAAACAGTTGGGATTTTAACTACTGAGGCAATTAGCTGTTAGCTCATGGCTGATCAGGCCCTGTACCATATGGCACATTTAGCCAATTGATTTCCCAGCTCGTGCACAACATTGCAGCTCCGCGGCGTCAACGAAGCCACCGCTGAAATCTTGTTGAATTCCCATGTTCACAAACCTTCTTTTGCAGTGTGGAGAAAGGGGGGGAAATGAACTTTGAAAACTTTAAAATAAAAGTCAGCACCTTCCATTTTAATTAAACACTGTCCTGCCTTGAAGGTGATTATTAAAGTCATTCGCCACTTAATTAAAAGAAAAAAATCTATTATAACTTCTGTAATTACACGTAGGTGTCATTTTATCAACTCTGCAGAGACCTCCAGGAAAAACCTGGTTAACTTCATTCACCTCTCTAAATTTAAACTGGATGGGCTAACCTAACCATTCTTTGTATGATTTAGAAGATGGTCTATCAGTGTATTTTATTTTGGCATAGATGTCACTCTAATTGTTTCCCATTGATGCCTGCATGAAGATTGGCAGACCATCTAAAAAACATTTCTTGTGCTCATGACCTCTTCAGTATCTATTTTTTCCTGAATCTTGATGAAATCAGAAATCCTCTTAGACTTTAATTAAATCTGCTCATGTAGATATGTCAATTAAATGTTGAAACACTTAGACTGAACACAGTAGCCACGACATTATAGTTTGTTTGTTTGTTTGTTTGTTTGTTTGTTTCAAAGCTGTTTTCAATACCTACGCATCCAAGAAGAATCACATAATGCTGAGGTTATCCAGGAGCTCAGTATGCAAAGGCTAATCTACCCCAGGGTACAAATGCTCACACACAGTTAGGAACTGATCTTCCAGATCTTTTGGAAGCAACTAGAACCTCATGGAAAATTCATGCAGATCTGGAGAGAACATGCAGAGTCCATGCAACAATTATATTTATATATTTTTCAAGAGTCTCTGGCTCTCTGTCAAATCTATATTTTTGGGAAGATTCTGCTTCCCAAATCAGCCAGCAACCATGTGCCTCGAGAGGCGGACGCTGCCTTCAGGTTCGGGCTGTCTTTTACGTCTGTGACCCGAATCACATGCCATCCCCCAAGGGAGCAGAGTGGGGGCGCTGTTGACCGGAAGCAGTGCCCACACATACGTGAGGGGGGGGCAACTGAGGTTGCGAGCGACTATCTGCTTGACATTGCTGCGCTTGGGGATGCGGCCCATGACCCCAAACCTCAGTCCCCATCTAGGGCACCTTTACAGATCAAGCAACTTCACTGTTTCGATATTTCAATTGAGAGGTGGAGGGGGGAGCAAAAATAAGATCCAGTTCTGGCCCAGCTGTGCATAGAAATACATGATTTAGCTGCAAATCGGCATTTTAATCAGAAATGTCATTCACTTGGTCACCCTCATAAAACATGGAGGATCTAGTTGCATTAAATATTAAGGACGAGGCTACAACATGCCTTAAAACAGCCATGCACATGTTGACAATGGCATCACATACGAAAATGAGAGAGAAAGCCAAGAACGGGAGTGTATCTTTATAGTATTACTTCTGAATTCTCAATGGCTTTCTGTCAGCCATCATCTTAGGGAAAGGGAACAAATTTTTAATGTCTTTCTCAATCTGAGCATATCTGAACAATGCCATCTATTTTTCATAAGTGGTTATCCAGTACAGGGTTGTGGCAAATCTAGGGTCTATCCCAGAATGCACAGGGACACCAACTGCCAGTCCAGTCACATACAAAATCCACTCACACGTTGCTAGGTGCGGTACTCAATCACATGACCTCAGAGGTGGGAGGCCACATCGTTGCCTGCTGAGCGACCACGCCATCCAATCAATCTACACCCTTCGCTTAATATTTTAATTAGCTATTGCAAAATATTTTGATTGGGTGAGAATCCATGTCAGTTTTCCATGTGATCTACCAGACTGGGCAGAAAAAGAAGATATTTCACATAGTTTGTTTCTTTTATTTAGCTTGAGTATTATGTTCACAGTTTGGAGTCGGCGTGGATCGCAATGAAAGGGTCTTCGTCCATGTTGCTGATCCAGAAGTCAGCCTTTCCATCACTGCCCACGTTGATGTGCTTTCCTGTGCAGCTGCCACCCTCCTTCTGGCCAGAAATGACGTCGCAGTAGGTGCCTCCGGGCATGCCCGTGTTTAAAGTCACATCCAGAGTCCTGTCAGCAATTATGGAGTCAGGATTGACATCCAGTTAACACATTAGAAAAGGGGTTTTGTTAACCCAGTGACTGCCAAATTAAAATGTACTGGGGCTTGGGACCACTGACGTGTGATTTTATCATTAACGGTCCAACTTTAATATTTTTGCTCCAGGAACAGTGCCATTGGCCAATAGCGTGCACTTCATAGAACGTGTGAGAATATTGTCATTTTGTGAAGTTACACATAACATTTCTACAGATGCCCCTCAACTGCTGTGAAGACCCCCAGTTGAAGACCCTTACAATATAAGACCACATGTTGTATGCTGTTGATCCCCCTTCAAACACATGGTGCTGGATCCTTACCAGTCATCATTGTTGAAGACAATAAACCCTCGGTTACCGCGACCAAAAGCAACCTGGTTGTTGCCATTGTCCCACCAGTTAGAAAAGGGCTGCCCGTTGACGACGTTACGGAAGATGACCATGTTTCTGGCAGGGAAGAGCAGAGCATTAGAAGGACATCCAAAACACTGTGGCACTTGCCAAAAATGACTGCAGCTTGAGGAAATCCCTCACTTGATTTGACGCCAGCGGTGTTCGCAGACCCAGTTGTCACCACAAGTGGTATCCGGGTTGATGGGAACGGGCTTGGTTGTGCCGTTGGAATAGCTCGGCGGTCCCATCCAGTCATTCTTATCCTAAACGACAGCAAGCACATATGTCAATGACTCCTTGTCAGATTCCATCTCAGAAATGGGTACGTGGTGCGGCAAGATGAATTACGTTGCCGTTCTCAAAGTACCGGTCCCAGCGGAAACTGGACATGACCCTCGTCAGACCGTAGGGGTGGGCCAGCATGAACCCCACGGCCATCTTGTACATTCTGTGGAGGAGAGGGCACAGATTTCACCTTTTTGCTTCCACATTTTTTGCCTGTATATCATCTCCTTTTCAGCACTCTCTCTTCCTTGGAAGACGACCCCAAAAATTGTCGGGGAGGTGTAGAGTACCTGGGGTCCCAGAAAGTCAAAACCGATGAGCCGCCTGCTCCGTGGCCCCTTTGGTTGTCATGGTTGTCTACAAACACCAGAGATTTATCTTTGGGCATAAATCCCCAGCCTTCTCCCCAGTTCCTGAAATAACCACCAGACAAAGCCCCCCCCCATTCTTAGAGTCATTTACATTAAATACAACAGACACTCATCATCTCCCAAGTGTGTGCAATCCTTCACAATGTGGGTCTCATTGCAAGTGTTTTAATGATAGACTCAGAATGAACAAATGTGTTGAGCTACCATTCAGTTTTTTGTGTTGCATTTAAATTGTCCCATTATGCCCCTTCCTACCCCTACCGTTTCTCCCTCCTTCTCCATTTACATGGCACTATATTATATGAACTTGTACTGCCCAGTGGGCTTCCCCTTTGAGTCTGGTTCCTTCCAAGCTTTCTTCCTCTCTCTGAGGGAGCCTTTTCTTGCCACTGTCGCCCTAGGCTTACTGTCTGGGGACCTTGGGCCTGGAGCTCTGTAAAGTGCTTTGTGACTACGCTCCTTGTTGAAAAGAACTAGTTAAATAAAATATTCAGTTTAACTGATTTGAATTGAATTTCATTCTGATGCAGCTGAATTTACAATGAAGCAATTTTCTAAAAGATAAAAAAAACACCAACTTTTTTTTTTCCATCCCCCACATTGTGTTCGTGTGTCCTGTTTGTTCAGGCTCATTTGGGATAATGTAATTTGTGTACTTTGTATCATAATGAAGGTGTGTATTTTTTTGCTAACGCTTCCTGATACGTCTTACTTGAGGTACGCCATCTTCTCGCCGTGCCATCTGCGTATAACTGTGCCCAGTTTGGCGCTGTATTTAAACTCAGTGACACGGCCCAAACCAAAGTACTCGTTCGACTTAATGGGTTCCCCGCCGAGGTCGATGACCTGGAGAGCAAAGTTAGATTAGAGAGCACAACAGAGGCACAAACACAGGTTCAAAAGCTCTGTCTGAAGGGGTGAGGCTACCTCTTGGTATATGAGAGGCCTGGTGCCAGGTGGAAACCACTTTGTCCTGAGGTTGG
This sequence comes from Gymnarchus niloticus, assembly GCA_009936485.2. Lineage (NCBI taxonomy): Eukaryota > Metazoa > Chordata > Actinopteri > Osteoglossiformes > Gymnarchidae > Gymnarchus > Gymnarchus niloticus. The sequence continues at coordinate 4,826,940 of JAACJT020000036.1, forward strand.
TAAGACTGTTGAAGACAACCTGTAAGTCTCCCGGCCACATGTGTTTGCCGGCATCCACCCGGAACCCGGCGACGCCGATGTCAATCAGGCGGTTCAAATACTCGGCTACTTTCCCCCTGACATAATCCTTCTCTAGGGCCAGGTCCAGGAGCCCAACCAGGCGGCAGTCTCGAACCTTTTGGTACATGAATGTGAGAATGTGCAGAAGAAAAACATTTATGTGGCTTATCAGACCGTGTGCATTTTCCCCGTAAAACTGATTGTTGGGGAAATCTGTTTCTTTAATCCCGGAGTCATGAAGATGGTGACGGGGACGTTGCCGATCGATCCCTCCATTTTCAAAAACACTTATCCGGTTTGGGTGATGGCTGATGATGTGGACGGAGGTCACGACGACCTTCGCATTTCTTATCCTAAGATCACAAAAGCAAATGATACAGGTGGAGAGGAACGAAAAGCAAAGAAGTCTTGCCTGAAAGATATTGCCGTAGTTCTCGATGTCTCCGCTGGCCGTTTTGCATTTGCCGTCATTAAAGTCCCACCAGGAATAGGGCACGGCCGGGAAATCCTTTGTGTTGGCATTGAAATACGAACCGCAGGCTGAGTGCCTACCCTCACCTCCCCCTCCGCCGCACATGTGATTGATGACCACATCGGCGTAGATATTAACCTGCGTGGGCCAGTGCACTGTTACTTGAGAAGATCAAAGGTCTGTTCACCATCTCTCGCACGTACGTAAGAGCAATGCAAATAACCTTCTGATTACATCTACGTTAAAATAAAATGCAGCTGCTGAGCATTAAGTATGATTATGCACAAAAAAAAGGATCAGCATGTATCTGAATGCCAATAAATTCACATTGTGTATGCTTCCACTTTGAATCTCACTCTGAATATTAAAGATATTTTCTGTATAACAGTCAGATATACCAAGTAATGGGAAAGAATGTTCAGTCTTTTTAAGGGAAGAAACAAGTTGCAGACTGAGTGAGTTTACAGGCTGAAGCTCGTTATATATATATTCAAATACTCAGCAGGTTTTCACTGAGAGAGAATGCATCGCCTCGTGTGAGGCAGAACTGAGACAGATGGTGAAGTTTAACAAATTTCCAGTGACACTTTACCCCAACTTTGTTGCACCTTTCTACCATGTCTCTCAGCTCGGCCTCTGTGCCGGAGCGGGAACATAAGTTGTAGCTGATAGGCTGGTATCTCTGATACCAGGCTTGCCAGGGCTGCTCAAGGACAATATTCTCACTGGGAGGGGAGATCTGGAAAAATGCATAAATTACCAAAGATATAATAGTTAAATGAATTTGATTAAAGTTCTATTTTACGCAACACTGCATCCAGACCAGTAAACAAATATTTAATGTACATTTTATTTACTGCAATTAATAAAATTAAATGAAGTTTTTAGATTTCTCTTAACTTTATATTCCTGCAATGAAATATTATGGCAGCATAAAACAGCAATGAAATGTTAAGAAAATGGGGGGGGGGGGGAAATCAGAGAAACTGAATATAAGAAATTACAAATAATTAATGAAGTATAATGAATTTTTGGAATGTGTGTAAGTTAATTTCAATGGGTGCACAAGCTAAAGTCTGCAATGATGGAGAATATTAATTATTTATATATAATAATTAGATTATATTGCATAAATCGAACTAATTTAGTATTAAGTACATAAAATAAAACGTCATTAAGCGGTTGTAGAGTTTTACAAATTACGTTCCCCAAGAAACGGACGCACCTGCACGCCTCCGAAGCCGTTGGGCGCCAAATACCGTTCACACTCCAGCGCTATGTCCGCCCACCGCCACTCAAACAGGTGGACGATAGACGTGCGGCCATTCTTGAAATGCGGGTCGTGCTGAGCAAAGCTCAGCCCAAAGATGGTTGTCAGAATGAGGAGCTTCATCTGCACTGGTCCCACGGTGAACTAGTGAAGCAGGTGGTATGGACCTGATCTCGTTTTATGCGCCACACGGAACGTCCACCCACACAGCAGACCAAAAGAAACACTCCATATGCGCCTTACGATGTTGATATAACTTTATCTCTTTCGAACTAACAACTGCAGCTAACAGATGGAAAGGCACTGTTAATTCTCAGCCAATTTGGCTATTTATAAATAGTCCTCCTTATGAACTTACCGTTAATTCACATATAGGACTCCGACACGGCCTTCAACCCAAATGCCAAGCAGTCACATGCATAATCATGGTGAAATTTACGTTATCGGACATATGGCACAGTACAACATTTATGCAGTCATGACAACACAACATTTTGAAGGTACGTGCTATTTACAGCAGGTTTTTGACATTATTTACATACCATTTCCAGAGGTACACATTTGGCACTGTGCAAGGGCACCCCGCCAATTCTGCACGGTACCGAAATGTGCAATGTTTTGATGCAACTTTTTCTAACAGCTTTATCTGATATACAGAAAACCAAAATTTTATTATGACTTGCATTGCTTGTGAAAAGGCAATCAATGTTTCCTCATATCTTATATGAATCAAAACATCTCTTTATAGTGCTACTTAGGCTTTGAATTGTCCTGCGTGTCATTCAATGATTTATAGTAGGCCTATAGTATTTTATTTAGATGGTAAAAATGCAAAACCGTCCTCTGTGGAGAGACAACACTTACAGGCATTTTTATACAGTGCAATGCACAGTGCTGACATATGGCTAAATATTCATCAGAAGTAATTAGGTGTTGAGCATCTACCTCCACTTCAGAGCCACGAGACTGCAACTTTTTAGGTAGTTCGGGGCTAGATCTGAAGCTCCAGACTGCGAACATGCCAGCGTTTGCCATTCCTCTTGGACGATCCGCTGTGACAGGGGGACCGGCGGCCGAACTGACTGCGCCAGCCAAGCCCCGTCACTGTTCCAAGAGGAGAAACTTCATCCCTGGGCTGCTGGGTGTCATTTAGCGGCCGGACAGGCAGGTTGCCCGTTTTTCTACTGCACTGTGTGTGATTTGTCATCTCCTGCCTGTCCCGCTGTGCTGCCCTGGTTACTGTTGTCATTTTAACATTTATAAAACCGCTGCAATATTCCTAAACATAAATAAGTCATATAATGCGTTAGAAATGCCAAAAAAAAAAAAAATAGGCCCATTTATTAACAGATTAGCAGTCAATATAAAACTAATGCGATAAGTGTGCGTTTTAAAGCCCTTCAGAAATCTAGAAACTACATGGAAAACATATATGTTGATTTTACCCAGGGCAGACACCATGCACGGCAGACATATGTAGGAAACACAGCTCCTAATTAAACTAATGAATTCCCTGATTGCAATAATTAAACATTCTCTCTCGGTATATAGACGGTGGTTATTGAGTACTGGAAAACGCCGTCTGGCACTGAGAGATTGGAGCGCCCCCTCTTTATTTAGCCTGACATCACCTGGATTAGCAGTCAGAATCAGTGTTCTAAGTTTAGTATTGAATGATGTATCGTTTTACATCAGTCAGTTCCAAACTGACACCTACAAACTTATAGAGTCAGTTAAATAACCAACACGTACTTTCCCCCTCTATCTGCAAGAAATTGAATAATATATGTAAAATTTATATTATACATGAAAAATGACATCTATTCTCTGGAAGAATAGAACTTAATTGACTGCATTTCTTGTTTTCTGTATGATCAATGGAATGACTGTATCGCAAAATTTATCATTACTTCTCAGTGTATTTACAGTTACAGGAGATGGCTGAGCTCCAAGGTCATTGTGGATGCCTGTTGCTGTCAAAGATATAACTTTAATGACAAGCTTGCATGTCTGTAAGGAACCACATTAAATGCGCGCTTTTCCATTTTCAGTCAATTAGCTGCAGAGCGAAGAACAAACCTATAAAGAGTAGCGGCTCAAATCCGATAGACTCGAAAGTCGAGAAGCGGTTTATTTAGACTGCATCTTCTCTCAGGCTCCAAGAAGCTCTTTGTTTGTTTGTTTCTGTGTTTGTTGTCTCGGCAGAATGAGCCATTTCCTTAGAGAGGACAAGGCCATCTGCTACCGGGCTGGAGAACGCTGAATGGGATTCGAGATTGTTTTAATCGCCGAATATATAATTAACCAGCAAACAGGGAACGTTCCCACAACGTCCGATAACGTTCTTAACGTTCCTGTAACGTACCTGTGACATTCCCCATTTGCTGATATGTAATCTCTGACTAATAACGGTTCTCACGCCTTGCACCTTCCTTCACGGTTTACTATAACTTTCTAAACAGTATTGTATTTGGTCAGCAGAGGGCATGGCATTTTGAGGTTGCTCTGTCATTACCCGCACTAGACACTGAAGCAGACCCCATTGGGAGTGTTCAACTCCCGTATTTTACAGTTTGAGTACAGCACAATTTTGGAAATACATTTTACTTAGCACCTCATTAACGTGTGAAATATCAGGTGAGATGACTGATTATAAAAATTATTGGCTGAAAAAGCAAAAATAACAGTAGTTGAGTGAAAACCTGCACGCCACGTGGCATGAACGTCAGTTGTGAGCCACTTTTTAAGTAAGAACGATGACTCAAGACATTTTAATTTTCAGCTTCATTGAATCAGCTTTGGTTAGTACAACGGAATTACCCAAAGATTATAAGTCTGTTAATGTCATTTTGGAAAGAATAAGCTAGAATTAGACAGTTCTCCAACAGAACACAAAAGGAAGTGTTACGTTTTACATTCTTATTTAAGCAGACATAATCACCACAATTACAGGTCATGAAGTCACTTCATTTGATGAAAAGGATGAAGAAAATTAATACCAATCAGCACACATGAAATGTTCATGTTTGAATAGAAGTGGATATCTGATGCAGTATGTAAGGTACTATATTATATGTTGGGAAAAGGCTTACAGGCATTTAAGTAAGACTCAAATCCCAGTGGGTTGTTGGTTCAAATCTCAGAAGAGGCAGTGGCATTACCATTACCATGAGTTGCTGTAGTACAGAGCTATATTCCAGATATGGCTATGAAATGTGTGATGAATCTTGTCAATGAAATACCTTTTCACTTTGCAAAACATATTTTTGTTATCCATTTAAATAATTTTAAGAAGTAGTTTTAATATTATCAGTACCTAGAATACAATTGGAAAAACGAGTGTAACTTTCTCTCAAAAGTGTGTCCTTCTCCTAAGATCAGGGGCATGGTTGCAAATCCCGAGCCCCTAAACAAAACATCATGCTCGGTCCCCTAGCCCAGACTGCAGGCATGTTCCAAGACCCCTTTTCACATCTGGGATTCCCACCTCATTTACGACTGGCCAGCCTGCTATATGCACCATGAACATGGATTGCAGGTTAATTTTTACCAGGAATTGTTGAAGGTAGTTTTCAGATGTGAGATTTATTTGCTGGCATCCAGTCAGATGGCTTTCAAGTGGTCGCTTACTGCGTTGTAGTTGGAATTACAAGGTGAAGTGAACGCGTTAATTGAAGTGCGTGTTTTGAGTTATGCCGAGAAGCGCCATGTTTGTAAATTTTATTGCATCGGTGGACTTAAACGCAGTAATTCACACTAGTTACTCAGACTACAACCAAGTGTATAGTTACACTTCAGCTGCTGAATTCCACACGTAATCTCACATTCAGAGAATTATGATTTGCGGAAAATCCTCCGCAAACTTTTTGTACAAATCTAACCCGTCCCGCCTGCAGAAGCGGATTGAGTTCAGCTCTGATAAATTCTTCATACAGAAACACAGCGGTTGTCAAATGATCGTTTCCCTTATCTGCCTCCCTGCCCCTGTCGCCGCTGCCTCTCTGTTTGATTTATAAATCTATATTTTTCCAGCTCTTTGGATTTATTCATAAGAAAAACATGGAAAGGAGAGATAAACTGGATGCAGTGGAATAATGTCGAATTCATAGTGTAACCTGGTCTAACAGACAAGAAAGACGAATTTTACAAAAAGAATTCTAAAGCTGCTCATGGGCTCCATGAAGAATAAGTGCACTTGCGAATATTTCATACAAATGTAAACTTAAATGTTTGAAACTAAATATTAAATCCACCCACTGCTGTTCTTCAGGAAAACAAGTGAAAGAAATCGTGTTACTATACATTCTGGGAGAGGGATTCTAACTTTGCATTTCATCCATCCATCCACCCATCGTCAAACTGTTTACTCGGGAGGGGAAGCGGGGACTTATAACGTTTAATCTAAGATGAAAATGACCTAAAATGCACATGTTCGTGTTGCAATTAGGCAAACATGCTTGGTGAAAAGTCATGAAGAACAAAGACGTTTTCACTCTGGGGTGTAATTTTAAGTCGGCCGTTTGTTTGCCCTTCCTTTCTCTCTTATTTTATGCATAGATCAATTCATTTTCTTCATGCACACGAGTAAGTTTACTTTTGATCATTCGAACAGAGAAACGCAGATATGAGGAACAGGTGTTACCTTTGGCGATGCTCACGTCCGTTTTGTGACACTCTAGCACCACCAACAGACAAGATGGGGAAGTGCTCTTTCTGGGTCCCTGACCACAGCAGCCTCGTGCAGGAAAGGCTGAAGCAATAAAACACCTTCCCATGACCCCCCCCCCCATTAAATGTATTGAAATATCTGTTTGCTTTTTGATTTTTAAACTTTAGAATGTGATCCCAGTCAACTTGGCTGTGTCTGAGGAGGATTTTTTTCTTTGGCAGTTAGGTACGGTCAAACTGGACTGCTTTTACGCTTATAATGGTTCAGATACGGTTTTTACTTAAAGGAAAAGACACAGAGCCGCCCTACCTGCGAGTACATTAATGTACTCTGAACTGCAGACATACCATCTTTTTCTCTGCTTGCTATCTAGTGACTGCTACCAGAGACAGGCACGCTCAGGCATACTGCTATGATAAAAATTTACAAAAGCAGTTTTTAATTGTTCAGATGTAGACTAGCTTTTCGTATACAGTTATCATGTACAAATATGTTATTTATTCAGCTTGCATCGTATTTATCCATGGGGACGTACTCTGGGATCCCATTGAGAAGAAGTGTACACGCGGTCATATCAGACATACACGCGGACAATCACGAGAGAAAGCTGACCACGTGACCTTTCATCAGCCGGTCCATAGACGTTGCTCCGCAATTGTGTGCAATTGTGTGGGCCTACAATAAGTGTTATTTTTTTTTGAGAGAAACGTAATAAGGTGCGTCCAGGTGATCCGGCCATGGATGAGGAGGGGTGGAGATGGGGTCTGTGAGCAGTCTGACTCGTACCATGAACCCATTCTCAACATGTTGGATGTTTTGAGTCCCCCTTGGCAACACAGCGTAACACACAATAGACTGCATGTAAAGAAGTGCAAGATAGTGAGCCCGACAGAAACAAGACTGTTTACCATCCTTACCGCCTGCGGGTGGAAGCTGATTCTCACTCTGGAATGAAGCATCCTGCCCAGGGTTAGACGGCACCGAGCGGAGCTTGATAACGCAGAAAAGGATGAAAGGGTATGTAGATAACCAAGTGCAATCTGGAATAAGCCCGATGGTATAAACCGTAGCAGGGTAATACAAACAGGTTGTCTTGGGGGAGACCAGAGAAAATCAAAACCGCACAGTGGCCTGCAACACCTGACCGCACTCAAAGATCACAGTCATTCTTTGAACACAATGTCATGACCACAACGCATCCGCAAACCGTAAAGGAGTATCTGAAACCTGGTATCCATCTGAACGTACGCTCTGGCTTTGCTCGACATAACTTCACCATTAGAGGTCACTATTAGCAACCATATATTCGAAATAAAAATCTTATTTTTCTGTGAATATTCCTAATAATTAAAATTTACTTTAACGGATGAATTTTATTTTATACCTTTAAAATGGTGAATATTTAATCACACTGTATAAATCTAACTGGTGGTGAGTCAAACCGGCGTGTAAAGGATTTGATCATGGCGACGTGGTTTTGTGTAGCTTATCTCTCAAATAGACTTTTCATGTACCATGTCATCAGCGATAACACATCTTGAAACTCCTCCACAAAGAATCTACAGTCTGTTCTCATCACGGAAGTAGAAGAGATTACACTGGTAGATGTAAGAGGTCCTATCTCGAGAGACTGGCGGGTCCTCAGACTCAGAGTCCTTGGTGCAATCATTTTTTCCACATTCTCCAGGAGATTCCTGTCGGTATGAAGTCTCCTCGTGGCTGACGACAGCGAGGGCTTATATAGGTAGTCAGTGTTTCTCCTGAGTGCTGCTCTGAAATCTTCACAGGTGAAAGGACAACAGCATCCCCTGATCCCTGTGTCGTTGTCTTGTGGTGGGGGTGTTAACATGCAGCTGTCACCTTGGCAGGCAGTGACAGAACAGAGGCACACCGAAAGGGGAAGCTGAACCATCAGATATAATCAGATTTAAATACATGTGGACTTATACAGTTTAAGACCTTACTGTCCTATAGTAGAACCCAGAAATACATTGTTTATATTCAAAAGTCATTCAAAAATGCTTACACACAGCTCACAGACACTATTTCTTTAAATTGCTTTTGCTAATTTGTTTAAATTAAGTGTT
>JAACJT020000036.1:4835597-4863084 GCA_009936485.2 Gymnarchus niloticus
ATTCAAAAATGCTTACACACAGCTCACAGACACTATTTCTTTAAATTGCTTTTGCTAATTTGTTTAAATTAAGTGTTTTAATAGTGGTTTTTATATGTAAGTTCAAAATAATCTCACGACCTGTTGAATATTTCTGTAATGCTTTTCTGTTATAGTTCAAATATGGAACAGGAGTATAAGGTATTTTTATGGTACTCTCTAAAGCCAGCTCTTCCTCAGTTTTGTAATTCATACCAGGTTTTTTTTTTTTTTTTTTCAGTGATGTGAGAAAAAATGCAGAGAAGCTGAGGATGTTGAATGAACTTAAAATTATGGTAACCAGGTGTAGAAAAATAATCTGATAAAAGCTGGGAACAACAGAAAAAAATCTTATCAGATTATCAGAGCTTTGATTTTATATATAGCCTACTTACATTAAACATGATTTCAGGAAAATAGAGAGAGACCCACTATCGCGGGCAGAGAATGAAACGGTTTTTTAAAATCATGCTTCATAAGATTTTGCATGGAGGACAAGGCCAGAGTAATGGCGTTAATATTGAGATTGAGTATTTAATTTATGTCTAGCTATACCTTACTTTTTAACTGTCGCTGGAAAAAGCTTTCCATTTCTCTTTTTAAGGATACGTCTCACATGGATGTCCTTGGGGATCATTAAGGGGTCTGTGTCAGTTCTGACTTCCAGACGAAGGTGTGCCTGATCATCGCTGCCGCAGGCCCGCACCGCGGTGGTCCCCGATGAAAGGGGTCTTTCTTACAAAAAATCTGTCAGGGAAATGGCCGGCATCGGGGAGCGGCTCTGTCACGAAAACGGTGGTCTCCGTGAACAGCGCCTTGTCCTTTCATTCATCCGGGAAGTGCCGTAGAAAGAGAGACATTCTCACAGCATTCCTGAAAACCGCTGGCGGGGCCATGCAGTCACGTATCTGCCTGTTTACATTGTCCATGGTGGCAGCGGATCTGAACTCAGATTTAAGCTCCCTCTGTACTGAGTCAACTGAACAAAGATTTTACTAGTCTTCACTGCCTTCTAATAAATTAGCTAATGCCAGAAAGTTTAGTATACATAATGGAATCTGTGGTCCTTTTTATTGCTTAATCTGTACTCTTTTTTGGAAAACGTACAAAAAATCCTTTGTAGACCTTAACTACTAGAACTTAGTAGACCTTTTCTAACCATCGATATGCTCAGAAACATTCCTTATGCCATTTCACATACAGATTCTATAGCAACCTTTGTCAGTTTTATATTGCTTGCAAATAATTTTAATGAAAACAAGTTTTTCTGGCCAAGGGAAAATAAAATGTTATTTTTTTTCCGCACTTTAGAATTGTCCAACTAATTTTGAGCGGAATTTCTCTGATGTAGGAATAGTAGGTGAGCCCAAAGCTGATCGACATGCATCAAGTTTTAAATGGAATCTGAAATTGGCTGGCGACGCTTCTAAAGATAGGAACACACACCCTGAAAAGTGAGTCCAGGTTGACGTTAACGGTACAGTCGAACAGTGACAAGGACAGGCTTGCACGCAACCTTTTTTTTTTGATTCCTCCAGCAAGGACCATCTGTCACGCAGGTCAGGAAAATCCTGGCGGACAGGACAGTGATGGCCTCGCCCCGAGGAAGCCTGCCTGCACTCTGTCGTTTAGTGACGCAGTCTGGCACGCTTCGCTTTGTGCCCACACTGCGCCCTCCCATTCAGTCACGACGATGAGCTTTGGAGAGGCGTGCTTTCGTTCACGCAGGGCCTGGCGAAGCCGCAGCGGGCGTGGGCGAAACGATAATTGAGTTGGGGATTGATGCATTGGGGTCGCGGGGGCCCCTGCTGTGGACAGACACACGTCTCACGCTGACGGCTGTTTATTGGCATTCCCAAGAAGGAATGATGGCATTTTCTTTCTCCCTTGGCCGTACGGGAAAGTGATTTCTGCTTTTAAAGGTTGGGAAAGGAGGGGGGAGAGGGTGAAAAAAGACTACATAGGCAACTGAAAGACAATGTCGTGTAGAGTAACCGCTCCCGGAATGCAGTGGGAAACAGAATGCTTTAGTGGATGGTACATTTTCAGAATGTCTTACCTTCTTTAACTGATCCTCCGAGCAGACAAACATCATCCAGAGGTGAAAAAGAAACTCCTCCGGACAGCATGCCAGAGAAATGTGCTATGCAGATGTCTCTAACAGAAAATAATAAAGCAAAATCCATTTTCCCCCGACAGAGAGAAAAAAAAAACATTCAAATGTTATACCACATGGTAACTTGGACCTTAGATGAAATAACAGTATTTCTACTCAGCGGGGCCACAGTTGAATTACCTCATTTTATAAATGATGTTAATCTGTACCACTCAAAGCCCTTTCCTATACATATGACATGACTATTCTGTTTGTTTAATTACTGTAATGTAATTACTGCTCTGTTTGTTTGTGGTCACAGCAGTGTTTGAGATCCTTTGGTTACGGTCTCCCGCTGGCCTCGCTCCTAACGCAATCAGAGCAATGACAGTAGCCAAAAAACGTGGTGGAATCGAAACACTGGCACAGCCGCCAACTCCTGTAGATTCTCGGCTGATGACAGTGTGCTCTTCCAGTCAAAGCATTTATCAAACGTTTTCGGAGGTGTATCGGAAAGTACTTTCGTCAATAGGCTCATTTGAAAGTGTTTATGTATTGTTTTTTTTCAGTTTAAATGTTGACATCCTCCTTAAAGAGTAAAGACAATGTGCTGTGCCTTGTTTGAATGACAGCACCTATTGATAATTTCACTTACGACTTCTCAATAACAGTGTGGGAAACATACATGCAATCAGGCAATGTTTAAAGAATCTTTTAGTTTTTTCACATGATACGTAGTTAAAACCCAAGAATAAAAATCCTGTTTTTGTTTTCAAGATTTTGGAGAGTATTCATTCTCAAAACCAGTTGTTTGTATAGGAATGCTCTACAGAGAATTTGAAATTTTTCACATCTGTCACATAAGCTCACAAGACATGAGGAGCCAAATGTCTCCAAATTCTGCAGATAGGGGACGCATCAGTTGTTATCTCAAAGTCTTAATTGTAGGGTCTCACATTCTTCACAGCAATTACTATGTTTCTCAGAAAGACAAGTCTCTCAGTGGTTGACCTCGGAAACATACTAGCCCCCACCCCAGAAACAGAAATGTTATTCTTCCCAAAAAGGATGTCCAGAGATTGGGGACCACTTGGGCCTAAGTCATCTGGCGAGGCCACTGACCCAATCCGTGACTAAGAATGAGTGCTAGACATCACGAGGTTGACTGGAACTCCTGAGAGAATTGAATCTTAAGGCCAGGTCATTCTGCTCTACAAACGGCAGCGCACACGTGTGCGGCCATGCAAAATGAACGTGACTGCGTTCATATTGTTTCACCACTTGGTTCTCCTAAGATGCATTATTCATGCATGCCCAGATGTGTGTGTAACAAAATTCGTGCGTGAACGCCACTGATTGTAGTGGTGCGATCGTCTCTGTGGCCACCTGAGTCCGTCCGTGATTGCATCAAAATTACATCATTTTTTCTACACGGCTGGTACCATGTGTGCTAAGGTATTAAGTACGAACTGGCCTGGAGGCTGCTTCAAGCCTCAGATGAGCCCTGTGACTTTCTCCTCTAAGACAGACGATGTCAGATCCGGAATTTTCCAGATGAACGTTTGGCACCCATTTCTCACTCCTTTGATCAGAAGTAACTCAAAGCCTTTTATTGTAGTGTAATCATCTTTATTTCAGAGGAGGGTAGATGTAGGACGATTTATGGGTTTGTTAAAGTCGTTTCCTGTCCGTATGACTATAGTGGATGGGTGTGTGTGGAGGTGGAGAGACAACTAAGGGAGAGAAAGGGTTAAGAGACCGGCCTACAGTAGAATGAGGATATCTATGTTGGTAAAAAAGGTCCAGGAACATGATTGAGGTGACCAATCCCAATGCATTTAAATAATTCACTTTTGGGACTCAGAAGGGCAATAAGTAGAACAACTGAGATCAGTCTGAAAAAAACAACCATCTCTTTCCTTGAATAGAAACACAAATCATCTGAATTATAATGATCTACTTTTGAAGAGCTGCCTTTTGTTTGATCAAAGTTGTCATTTTTGGGTCCTGAAGCATTTCAGTTTTTCTTTGTCATATCTACCTTGGTCTGAAAAAAAGTCAAAGAGGTGCTTTTTGTATTTCTTAGAAATTTCTTTTTGACCGATATTCTTGAATATGTATACACATACATTATGATGCCCATGCAGCTATGAGTTTGGAGTAGAATTTAAAATGTATTCATGTATTTGTCCTTTGAATAGTGAAATGACTTTATTCCTGTTCTGGAATCAGTTATTTTTTCCCATATTTCAACAACTGTATAATGCTTTATTGTCTATTCAAGGAAGAGATTCTCAACTGAATTTGCTGTGCCTTAGAAATGAACTAAAATCCACGTAAAACAACAAGACACTGGGTTCTTAATGTATAAATATAGCTGACACACACCAAGTGTACACACCTACAAATACACACATAGACAAACATCTATACAGAGACTTATATAGAGGCCTTGTATACTATATATACTGTGTCAACTATGGTTTGCTTGTCAGATTGTGACACACACACACACACACACATACCATACAGAATATCCAGGAAGTTACTTTTGGAGGGAATCCATGTGGTGGTTTGAAGAGGTCTGTTTCTTTCCAAATTTAATTAAAGGCCACAGAGGTTTGAGTGAGGAAAGATGGATACTCACCATACTTTTCCCGAAGAAATCATCAAGCTCCTCCTGATCAAAATTTTGTTTCAGTATTGTATATATGTAGTATATCTGGTCTTTTAACGTGTACGCATTACGTGTATGTGTTATGTATATGTGTCATGAGCATATATGTTATGTTAGCAGAGTTCTACAACAAGAATTTGGGCACATGGGTAACTGTGTGTGAGCTGTATAACTCACAATAAAAACTTGAACCTATGATGAATCATTTAAGATTTTTGTTTCTAATGTGATAAAAATCAAGATACAAAAAACTGTTTTTTAAAAAAATGCTGATATTTCATATGATTGATGACACTGAAATATTTAAAATATTTAGATTTTAGATACTAACAATCAGTTACAGAATATTTTTGAATACTCTTTCATCACATAATGCCTAAACTGATTTTAGTAAATTAGACTATTGCATAACCCTCCACTAGGGGGCAACATACACAGTTTGGAGTGAGGAAGTCCATAGCATTCAGTATCTCAGAAAAGGAACACGTTTTTGACTGACGTCCATTAAAAACACATTTTGCCTGCAGTTTCATTCACTTGACTTCGGATCGCTTAAGGTTGCCATTTTAGTAAGGACTTTCTGACATGGTGCTAGGAAGTACCTCGCTATCATTTTGAGTCTCGTGCTAAAACATATTATACAGACTACACCCACCACTGCTGTGAAAAAATCGCATGTTTGTTAACATGCAGGGCAAGGTTAAAGCACAAAAGCTCAGTCTTCTGGGAAGTTTGACATTGTTATTGTTTCTAATTAATTCGACGTCAAGTTTGATACCAAATACATGACACGCTGATACGAGTCGATTGTCTTAGTTTTAGCAAGTCAAACCAAACGTGCACATATTTTCCTCTATGAAACAGGACACTACAGAATATGAATATAGTCACCATTCTACATAACCTTACATGGAATAAATCATATGTTTGAGATCTGGTGGCCTCTGTTCAAGTGTAAAAGCTATAACCAAGTCTGACCCTTTATTTATGTCTGTGTTTTACAAACCATGAAGAGCTGGACATGGAAGCTATAGTTTTAGACCACCAATTACAGCTATGTGACATTCTGTGACATCATTCTAACAATTACAGAGGGGGTGATGATAGGCTGGAAATATTGGATGCTTCTGAAAAGGCAGATCACTCGTCGAGACAATTTTAGCATTTTTGGTTTCAGACGAATTGACTTAGCAAGTGAGTATCTCATTCCAGTGTCATGACCAAAGAATATCTTATCCTGACTGACAAAAAAATAAAACATTCATCATACTATGCTTTCTATGCATAAGCAAAAATAAATATGAATACATATTGCAGGATGACAGAGTAATTTTTCAAGGGAACTGCAAGTTACACTTGGTCATTTTCTTCAGTTGTTTCATCTATTATTTCAACAAACAAATCTACCATTTTATTTTTAAGATCTAAAATTTTCTGAATTATGTATATTTAAGCTGCCTTTTCATTGGGCTGGTGTTGACCTTCACTTGTGCTGGACAAGCTCAGCTTGCCAGATTTGCACACCGTGTATCTGACGTTGACCACGTCTAGGGTGTCCCCCGCCTTGTGCCCTCTAGGTTGCCTGGAATAGGCTCCAGGCTCTCTTGTGACCCTAAATGGGATTAAGTGGTTTGGAAAACGGATGGATTTCTGAGGTTTTTGGGGCACTTTGGTGGAAAATATACATTTAACTGCCTCCTTTTCAGCCTGAATATCACACATGACCCAGAAAATAAGCCTTATATTACAACCTTTGAAGAAAAAACAAATGATAGTGACTGGTGTCTTGAAGATTAAGTACGTTTTATCTAAACACCTTGATATTATCATCATGATGTAAATGATGGTGACCATCTACCATAGATGCAACTACAGACTCAACAATATTAAGTCAAATCACTTCATATTTGTACTCCACTAGCCTGGACTGGATTTCTGGTAGGAAGTTGGATGGATGCATGGCTTCAGATATTAATAAATATTGTGATCTCACAATAGATTGGTGATATACAGTACATAACACCCTGGTATTAATACAGCAGAGCAGTCAGTTGGGAACAGCCTGCTCCGGTGACAGATGAAACTGTCCAGTCAGGACAGAGAAGCATTGGAGATGATACGGGAAACATGGAAACAAGGAGATGAAGGATACAAACAGCCATGTAGAACTGGCGTAAGGAAGCAGCCAAGCGCGGATGACAACAAATAAAACTAACAATCGTTTGTCCACAAGTTTGTATGCCTCACCAGTGAGATTTGGCCCTCCTGTGGAAAAACAGAGCGTCACGTCCCTGAAGAAATGCTGGATAATTTGTCCGTGCACCATTAACCTTGTGCTATTTGCTGGGAGACGGCCAGTGTGACCGTGTGTTCCCTCCTCCCTGTCCCCTGCTGATTTTTTTTTGTCTCCTTCAGCCACAGAAACAACTTAGCCAAAATGACCAGCCATTCAGCAAGCAAACACCCTCCATTTGCGGCAGTACCCACGGCGCGCTGCAATGACCAAGGGGTAAGCCCATCCACTTAAAACCAAAAAAGAGAAAAACCTTTATCTTGGGCTTTAAGCGTTTAACTGTTTAACTCAGCAAATGCATGGCATAGTCACCCATATCAATTCCACATAAAAACGGCACCTTAGTGGTGAAATTCACATCATACAATTAAATTTTTTTTTTTTCTTGGCACAGCATCTGCACACATAATACTTTTTGTTTCACACTTGTGCCTGAGCAGCCGTTCTCCCTCTCCAAATACGTTTGCCCACAGCATTATTTCTAAAACAAATTAAAAGAATATGGGGTCAGGCTTTACTCCTGTTTAGCCGAGCTCCAAGAAATTAGAAAAAAGTTCTGTTTTAGAATCAGTGATCTATTGTTAGTTGTCGGCAAAACTACTAACCCTCTCTTAGTTGTCGGGGAACTGTCAACCCATGATTATTCATCAGCAGAACCGTTGACCTGCATTAATTAGAATAGGAGCACTGAGCAGATGTTTAATGGTCTGTGATTTTGAAGGAAAAGGAAAATAAGGAAAGAAAAAGTTCAGAAAAAGGTCATGTTTTTGGTAGTAGCTCTTTCTTTGTCTCTCTGCCCTAGCTAAAAGAAACGGTATGAACTTTGGGTTCTGGAGCCTCTGTTCCTGTAGGATTTCCAGCAAGTGTAGCTCCGATCATTCTGCCCACTTTGCACATTAAGCAGAAATCTAGATTTTACCTGAAGCATATTAACACAAATAACAGTTTTCTTTTTTTAACAGAGCCAGCGATTTCGGTCTAAATGACACCACATGGGATCAGTTCAAGTTATGAAATGCCTCCAGCCACAGGCCTCTCATATTTGGTGTGAGCCATCGTTCATCTGGAACATGTTTTGTGTATTGTAACTTTGCTGTAGCTTCCCATTGGAAACACATCAAGGACTTACCAGTTTGGCAACGTGCCAATGGGAAAATCTCGTCCATCCATCCATCCATTTTGTAACCTCTTATCCTTGTTAGAGTCACTGAGGGGCAGCTGGAGCTTATCACAGGCAGCATAGGGTAGAAGACTGAGGGTGCACCCTGGGTGACATCAGCTTACCATCCTGGCCACTGTGTTCACCAGATGTCAGTCCTATTGAACATCTGTAGCATTAACTTGGTTCAGCATTTGGAACCATTGAGGACTCTTGATGATCTGTGGGAAGCTCTGGTGTCAGCATGGTGCACCATCTCTGTGGAAACGTTCAGAGGCCTCATTGGATTCAATGTCTTGCCACACAGCTGGAGTATTGGAGACACAAGGAGGTTATACCACCTACTAAGGGGGCTGTGTTTGTCAACTTTTATAAGCTGACGTCACTGTCATGCTCCTCAAACCATTCACTCACACTCCTAACGACATGGCAAGGGGGTTTATCCTGCTGGAACCGACCTGCGCCATTGGGGTAGACACTCATCATGAAGGGGTGGATCTGGTTTGCCAGGATGGACAAGTGACCTGGAGCGATCAATAGTCCTACTTCTGGTTAGCTTGTGTCAGCCCTTCTATATAGCCTTTCTCATTTGTACCTTTATCGGTGCTCTACCTGGCTGTGGTGAAGAGCCAATTGTTCTACTAGAGGGTGGTATTAATGTTGTGGCTTATCTGTGTATATTCACGCACATGCAATCATACTGCATGAGCAATTAAGATACACCAGTTAGGCTAGACTGTGAGAGGGTAGCAGAGTACCCCGATGAGACCCACATGACACAGTGAGAACACGTAAACTCCACAAAAAAAGCAGAAGTCAGATTTGAACCCCTAACCCTGGAGGTGTGAGGCAACAATGCTGTCTTTTATATAGCTTTTTAGTTCTACATTTCGCTTGGTTATCCAGTCTCATTTCACATGTGCTTGCATTCAAAAGATAAAATATGCATACAGCATTGTTCTCAGAAGACTGAAAATTGGCTGGGATATAAATACAATATTTCCAGTGAAATGAGCAACGTGAAATCGATTTGAACCCTTCGGTCATGCTTGGGTCATTTTTGACACATTTATGAATTTCAAACTGATGTGTCATTCCATTAAAATTTAATCTTTCACCCTGAAACTTCATTACATCTTCAACAAGGGTGACCTAAACACAAAACTGAAAATTAGCCATTTCATATTCATGTTTCAACACCGAAAACATGAGCTTTATTGCTGTTGAGTCAAAAGTGACCTGGTACGTGCAAAGTTACCGAACCAAGGCTGAAAAACGCCAAAATAAATGCTAAAGTTAAAAAATGCATATGAAATTAAATGTTATTGTAAAATATTAGTATGTTATTGGAAACATTTTATATTATCAATTTTGGGGTGAATGAAATGCTTTTGTTGATTGTTTTCTGGAGATTTTGCCACTAGTCAGAATTTAGTCATATGCACACTTCTTGAAAGGGTGCAAAGCCTTTTTAAAACTGAGGTGAATTTGCCTGTAATAAAGGCTTTGTAAGGTGAATAAAAACAAGATTGGGAGGAATTTAGCATGCCTTTTTTTCCCCTCACTGTTTTGTTTTACATTGTTTGGCAAAAGACACCAATGCCCAAGGTTCAGCTACCGGTTTGCAGCTGACAAAAATCGCGGCCAAGGCGTTAGGGCCTGATCCGGAAATGTGAGAATATAGTAGGAGGTTTTTCAGCAAGAATAGCAATCGTGCCTCTTATACACGCATATGGGGGTGGAACGGAGTTCCTAAGCGTAAAAGCAGTAAAGGGACTACTAGACCTTGCTTAAATTCATGGAAAACTGGCCATGTGGTTTTTCTTCTCTCTTTTTAGACTTTGAAAGCAATGCTTAGCAGCTGTTACTATACGAATGCTTGATTGTGGGGGCTGTAATTAGAAACATGGCTGCCTTCAATTATAGAAGTGGCGTTTATACAGTTAGTGATTTAAAACCATGAATGGCACAACCCGGCTATCCACATACAGTACGTTAAGCTGCATTTCGGCGCTATGTCTTGCACGAAAATGTCATTAGCACACAACCCTAGCCTTTCTTTTCTATTACGGAATAATTGAAAAAAATTCTTTGAAAAAACTATTTTTCAAGAAGTTAACAAGTTTAATTTTGTGTATGAAATATGTGCGTCCTAATGCTGCTAAGTCAAATGTCTTGTATGGCTATCCTATTGATTAATTAGTTGTCCTTTTCGGGAATTTTTGCATAGCCGTCTGAGGCGTTCCCCGACATTTTGGTCAACTAAAAGCATCTTACAGTGAAAATGAGAACGAGCTCCTCTTAAGGTAGAACAACATTTTTCATGTGTCGCCGAGAGTGACTCAACTAAGCGTGATCCATAATGTACATCATGTGTTTTTCCAGCGTTCTGGCCAAATCAGGCTCACGAGACCCCGGCTTCGCGATTTACAGCGTCGTCTGAGGAATCGCGCCAAAACATAAAGCGTCTGTTTTTAACTTGTTAGAACGAGCGACGAGATGTCCCCAGATCACATAACAGCGCACATATCACAACCCCGTCGTCGTCCCTCCTGCTGTCACGTCAACGCTTTGCGGTTCCAGCCTTTGACGAGATCCAAAATGTGTGCCATTCACATTTCCCTTGGCTTTCAAGGTGTACTGAAGTCAGCGGCGCAATAATACCGCTAAAGTGCCTTTACTGCCGAATTTCAAAACAGCTTCTCGAAAAAAGCAGGTTAAAAGCCATCAGACGACGCTATTTCTACTGACAAGTTACCTTGTACTATTACACTGTACATTTGCACTGCAGTTAAAGTGATCTGCAGTAAAACTTGAGGCTGAAATGTTTTTTTTTTCTCCCTCTCTCTCTCTCTCTCTTTTCCAGTGTGAGAAAGGAAAATCATCCTCAGGTAGAAAAACCAAATGATGTGTGGAACTTATAAATAAGCCTCACTAAGATAGCTGGAAAAGAGAACCCAAAGTAAATGGAAACTGTGGAAAACCCCTTGAGCTATACACCTAAGAAAACACAAAACTGCATATTTCTGTGTTTAGTGCTGCCACTATAATGAGTCAAATTTATATGGTGCATGTATGCCATTTCATAGCAGACCTTTTCCCACGTTCTCCAAAGAAAAGACCAAAATGCAAATTTTTATAAGTACAAAGACCATTTCCTCTTTGCATGTTACCTACTATAGCCAAACACAGTCCAAGCTATTCTTGAAGACCCTTTTAGAATGTTCAAGCATATTAAGAATGCCCCCTCATTGCATTCTCAGGCACATCGCTGTCAACGAAACGCTATTGCTTCTGGATTCTCAGATTTCTTAACTTTTTGAAGACGACCTACTCCATACTCCACTTAGTGGATAGAGTAGCTTATTCCATTGCTGAAACTCAGTGCGACTGTCATTTAAACAAGTAATGACTGGTTTGGTGTCTCGTAGTGGTTTATCTGGCCCTATCAAAGCCCTGTATGACTTCTATAAACATATGGCCTATGTGGAAGGGAAAGGAATACTGGATGCCTTCAACCAAAGAGTAATTTTGCATGCATAACAATCCTGACAACAATTCCTATTGCCTTAGAGAAAAGAAGTGGTATTTCATTTTGGCACATCTGTACGGAGCAGTAAACTTTCCTTGGGAAGTGAGGAGCCCGCAAAATGCAGGAGGAATGTCAAACAGTCAGTACACTAGAAGTCGTAGTGATGCAATTTGTCTTGAGACTGTAGAATTATAGTTAGAGGCTCAGCACGCATTTTTGTGATCAGCGTCATGCACGTTCTTAATCTGCTTTGTTTTCATTGTCAGTCTTGGAAATTGACTTTTATTCGAACTTACGTGGTCCTCACAGCCTTGACAACAAATCTGGCCCAAAAAACCTGAGTATGGAGTATGTCATGCTATGGTGTTCTTCTCATACATATGATAAAGGCCTACCTTATCTTTCACGAAGGTAATGAAGAAAACAATAAAAGTAGATCCTCTAAAGTACATAGTATGAAACAGAGTAGTCTTGTGGTGAACTGTTTACATATTTACACGTCAGAGGTAATTTGTGGGCTCTTCCTGTGTTTGCACACATTTCCCTCAGGTAGACTGGTTCACTTCCGCAGTTCAGAGACATCGCAAGTTGACTGTAGCGTGTGACAGTTTGTATCATGCAATGAACTGGCATCTCATTCACGGTGTAGCTCAGTCTTGTGCCTCACACTACTTGGGATAGACTCCAGGCCCCCTGTGACCTTGAACAGGATAAATGGTTGGGAGATGGGTGGATGTTCTCCATCCATTTTCCTGGATGAATGGATAGGCAGTTGGATGATATGGATGGATGAAAAGCTGAATGTAAAGGACACATGTCATGCTAACTGAAATGTTATTTAATATAACAGAGGTCCTGACCCCGCACATATACACGTCTATTCTTAGCCATAAACATGTTTTGGGGTTCTACAGCTCGCACTTCATCATCATGACTGACAAACGTCTGTGAATCCATAGACATGTACTTGTTTGCCTGGGGTTTGATGGTGTTCAATGTAAGTGGTGTACATTTAAAGTGCACTGAAGCAAGGCCTGGTTAGTGGACATGTATCGTTGGATCAGTTTGAAAATTAAGTAAGCTCAGATTCAGAGTTTCTTTCTGAGGTAAAAAAAAAAAAAAAAACTGAGAGAAAGATAAGAAGCTTTCAGAACTAGAATCCAGAAGCCACAATGGAGTCCTTGGAGTCTTGTTTTTTTTTATGACAGAAAGTAAAGTTTGGGGATTTCAGCCTTATAGTTCATGAATGAAGGAGTGGAACAACTGAGTATTTCCCAACTTTCACAAAAAGAAGTTTTGCAATTAGTAAACAAAACAACAGTTAAGCATCACGTTACCAACAAAACCGAAACCCCTTGATTGCTGTTTAGCGTTTGTTCACATATCATTATGACGATATGCTCATTCTTTACTGCCTCTTGGATGGACAGTAAAACATTATCATCACGTGTGGTACACGTTTTCTTGGTTTACGTAACATAAATTAAGAATAAACATTGTTTAGCCATACATGGCAGGGTATTTACATTTTTACAAAACAATGTGCATGTAGCTGTTTATGTTGCGGTTGGCATAGTTTCATTTTTATACCTCAAACTGGATTGCAGACTAATTGAGGTGTGTCAAAATTTTGCTTCAAAGAGCCCTGCCCCTTATTTCAAAGCTTCTCTCTTTTAATTTACAGACAAGACACAAACCGGAATCAAAGAGGAATCAAACACTGCTCTTCCAAAAAAAATCACGTGAAATTCAATCTACTCTGTATTTACAGTGGAACGATCTAAAATTAAGCATGGTCAGCCCAGATACACTGTGAGCAAAGCACTCAAAACTGAATACTTGTTTAAAACAACTTCAAAACATTTTTTTTTCTGCATTTTACTGAATAATGAGTAACTAGACTCTAAAAAAATAAATCAACATAATTTAATTTTTTAAATGGCTTATTTCCATTCACTCTCCTTTGTATTCGCTTTCATTTGTGTACTCAGACACCACGTTTAGATGGGTTTTAATCATGTGCACCCATAATAGGATAAATGCACAATGCAGTTGTGTTAAATACTGGCAGAAAATACTTTGGTTTCTTTAAACACATGGCTCTGGCTTCAGGGAAAAATTGTGAGTCCTTCGTGGAAAATTGTAGTGCTCCATTTTTCTTTTTTTTTTTTTGATAATTAGTTGTAAGATCTCCGCGTCTGTCTGCACATTATGTCTACTAGGCTGAAGAGCTGCATGTTTTCTGAGGGGGGAGTCGTGTTTTTCTCTCAGTCAGCACAGGCAGTTGGTGCATTACACTAATTACTTTGGGCCATGTTGGGAGCAAACAGCATGGGACCACCCTCCTACCAAAGGCGTGGAATGCCTGGGCTGCATGTGTCCTCTCAGGCTCAGCTGGAGGTGAAAGATGGGGTTCGGCGTGGTTCTGTTGCGGTCGATGCCCCACCGTGCATGTGAGCTGCCGCTCGTCCACGGCTGCTTTTTGGCTCCTCCCGCTGAGATGCTGTGCAACATAGCCATCTGCAGGTGGCGCTGTAGTTAAGGTGCTGGATTTTAATAAATGGGTTGCAGATTCAAATTCAAGGTATGGAAGTGGAGCTGTTCTGTCAAATATGGAGTCATCCAACAGAAATAAAAAGAATATACTAAGGCTCCCTCTTCATCTTCATTGAAGTTGTGAGAACTAAGGGTGACTGAAATACAAAACTTACCAGTTTCACTCTGATTTCTCATAACCAAGTCTGAATCACAAAAAAAATCATTTGTATCAAAAGGAGTTAATTCACTGAGCTTTTTGGTTTAAAACCTTTTTTAAAAATAATTTACAGTGTTTTTTTTATAAATATCCCGGGAAATAATATAGAAATAAGTAATAATGTAGAAATAAAAAGGCATATTTTATCAACTGTATGCACCAACTGCCGCTGCAACAAACCACAACATTTATTGCGGGACCCAGACCACCTGGCCATGTGCTGTTCTCACCCTGGAGCCTCGTATGAGATTGTCTGTATTACTCATTTCCACCGCACTATTGTACTGCAGGTCTATTGTCCATGCATTATTTTTTGTGTATGCTGTTGTCCCGTGGACTGGGTCTGGCTGAAAGTGTATGCATTCAAAAGCACTTGCAGCATGTGGCCAATCAAACTTTTTGGAACTTCATTGGGTTAAAGGAAGGTATTCAGTCTTTTTCCTGAGAAATGAAAATAGCAATAAGCAGTAAACCACTTCAGTAGTTTTGCTATTCTTAGTACATATTTTAATGAAAGAGAATTGCTTTTGTAAAATATTTCCATCCATTCATCATTCTCAGTACCCAGTCAGAGTTTTCACAAGTTGGATCCCGTACCAGAACGGTTGATAGATCCTGACTGCCACACAAGTCCACGGTAAAATATTTGTCTTGGAGAAAGTAATTTCACGTTGGAAAACGGCTTTGACTCCGCTAACAACTGAGCCATGAGAAAATAGCCCAGAATCCTTCTCTATGTAACAGATAAGATTACTTGAAACCAGAAGGTCACCAATTTGTATCCTGTCATTGTTGTCATTCTCCTTAGAAAGGAACCTACCATGAATTACTCCAATAAAACATTCAAATGAAAAAATAGCTAAATATCTACTATGTAGATATTATAAGCCTAGTAACCTCATATGGTGGATGGGGTTATTGTCCATTTGAGCTTATGCTGTGTACTTCAAAACTCTCCACACACACGCATCACTGTAGTGTGAATTGTACACATCATTGCCAATAATTTTACCTTGTTGTGAAAGGTATGGTATAATTCATGTTCCAGGGCTAGCTTGTACTCTTTTCTGTGCCCTAATTAATCCCTATCTGCACTTATCCCCAAGATGGCTCCTTAATTAACAGCAGTATATGGTTACGATGTATTGCCTCGCTGTGCAACAATTTGGACAAAAGTTTCTGATAGATAATCAATGTAAATGTATAACACAGTTAAGAAACTGTGCTGTAGGCAGGTCCGTCTTCCAACTGCTTCTTGACTACAGGGCTACAGAGTGGTCCGGCCTAGAGTCAGGCAGCAGAGCCTGGCATACCTTACAGGGCATGTGTTCGCACATCGTCACACATAATTACACTCTATAGGAAATGGGACACCAATTTGCTTAGCTGCACTGCTTTGGCATACCTGGAGAGAATCTATGTCAACACGAGGAGAACAGTCCAGCTACACACACTGAGCCAGAAGAAGGAAGGTAGCCCATAATGGAGGCGTGAGGTCAAGGAGCTAGTACCTGCCGATCCACCATACTGCCTGTACTCTGCAGATCCTTATAGAGTCTCTGTCAGCCCTCCTTTTTCCTGGCCAGTCACACCATATCTCTCATCAAGCTTCTGGCCAGATGAAAAAGCCTTTCCACAACATGTTCAGTTTGCACCCCTCTTCCTTGCTTGTCCAGTTTCAGCACCGAGCCAAGTTTTGGCCTCATTGTCATTTGGCAGCGTTGTGTCCCGATTGACTCTGTTTGGGCTTGATGCAGCATGCAGAGGTCTCGGGTTCCATCCCGAAGTGGAACACAATTTTCCTCACCCTCTATAGATGTTCCAGGCTTTCAAAACTTGATTAATTCTCCACCGCTGCTGCCCACTAAATCAGCTCAACTATTCTTCAGTGAGGACCTGAATCACGGTAAAACTTATGGACAGGGTGGCACTTGAGGCTCCAGATCAGCACCTGGCTATGCACAGGTTTTATAGGTGGCTGTAGCAAAGTCTGCATGCAGTAATTATATATAGTTGGTTTCCAGACTCACAGCTGTAAATTTCTTAGTAAGTCTAGTCTGATGCATATAAATATAACTAATTGTGGGGTAAAATAAAATAAGATAGATGGAATTTAGTGTGTATCGTATCTCGTTATTTCCTACTGGTCACATTTTTACTGCCACATTTGGTCCTTATATTCTCCAGCTTTGATGCTGAAATTATTTACAATTAGTAAAAAAAAAAAAAGAAATTGTTTTGCCATTAACCTGTCCTGTAATCTAGTTTATCTTGTTGCATTTTTATGCTGACAAGTACATGTGATTACATCCAGTGTTCGCCCAAATGGTAAGAGTGGAGTGATTGTTTTCAGATTCGAGTGGCAGTGCCGTAAAAACAAGAGCAAGAAAATATTCTATATTGGCAAGAGCATGTATTTTTTGTTTAATCATCTGGCCGATTTTATAATACTGTCTGTTTTTTCCACCATTTCATATTCCCTGTGCTTTCCAAAAAATGACTGAAAGAACTACTTTATACTTACCAGACACCCAAATCTAGAGCCTCACACTTTTTAAATATGCATGCTGTACTTCACAACACATGTTGGTTCACTTAAATGAAGCCATCGGGAACACATATGTTTTAAAAATGACATACTTTTAATGCCTTTCATTAACCAGCACTCAACAAGTGTGCTGTTGGATGTGGTCTTACTTTTCTGGAGAAGTGTTTTTTTTAAAAAAAAATCCTATGTCTTCCAAGGATAACAAAGGGGTAAATTAGTTTACTCCAGAAGCTCGGAGCTGGGAAACAAAGACTGACATCTTGAAGAACAAGAATGGAGAAGTCGGGAGAGCACGTCTGAGCTCAGACCTCAGTAAGAAGCGATGGGAGATACAGGAGAAATGATAGACTATAGATAATGAGTATCAGAAATATTATCACTACAGTAAGCAGGAATAAGATATGAAGCCAGTAAGACGTGACTTTAAGGGCAGGCAACAGTCAAGCAATGAATAGAATTAATGAAGGGGAGAATTACAATGGTTTAAAGTGTCCGTATCTTCCCTCTAACGTATTGTTATTTTGCACACTGGAAGGGTTTTCCTGCCATTTCGTAATATTCAAAAATGGAATTCCCTAAACGTAATTCGTCTTTTTAAAATATGAGTCTTGTGTCCGGTAGTAGCATTGATGTTAAAAGCGGATGTTTCCACCAGAACAGGTGGAGGTGGCTGTGTTTGTGTGAGTGAAAATGTTTGCATTTTTACTTTGGGAATAAGTCAAATTTTGAGAACTACCGCTGTGAGAGAATGGAATAAAATTACAGGAAAACATTTGTATATGTATGCATGCATGCATGTATGTATCTGAGGACATGATGTAATCCACAAACCTGTCCATTATCTCATTTTGCTTAATTTGACCGCCTTTCCTGATTTACCTTCTATGGTCTTTGCAGGTCTATAATTTAAAAGCTCTAGTTGAAAAACTTAAAAAGAATATGGCAACCAGAATGTATACTATATATACATGATAATTATAGGTAAGTCCTGTGGTGACGTGTTAAATCTACAGCATGGCATACAGGAGGCATATTTAAAACACTTGAATATACTTTAAAGTTTCCACTTGTGCTTTATTATTAATTTATTTTTTATTTATTTGAGGGGGGTTCAGTGGGGGTGGTGAATGAGTATACTCATAAAAGAAACTTTGCAGGGTCAGAAGATGGCAGGGTCAAAATCCAGACTGGGTCTGGACCCTCCCTTTATTTGAGTATATTCATTCTTTGATGGGTAGAGTGTGATTATAAGCCACCCAACTAAGACACTACATAACCCAATTAAACAATTTAGCGCGGGAAAAGCCCTGCTCTTAAAAAGCGTGTAGTTACCGAGCTAATAAGAGTTTGACTTACGATGATACATTTCTGTCGACTTTGAAAATTCCGGAAAGATTAGGCGTAGAAGTATTTCGTTCATGAGCGTTTGCATTTCAGTTTTGTTAATGTTCACCATTGAATATCGGCTTAATTATGGACAGTAGCAAAATGAAGTTTATTTACCGAAGACAACGCCATCTACTCTCTGGCGTCACTCTTTCTTATATGATACTTCGGACTTGAACTTTTCGTGCGGATTTATAAACATCATCCTCTTCATTCATTCATTCATTCATCCATTCATTCATTCAGCTGCAACACTGCCATCACGCTCTTTTCGGGCATCTCCGTTAAAATTGTAGCAAAATGAGAGAGGCTGAAAGGGAAACATTTCGACCTGATCATAACAAATAAACCAAGGTAAAATTAAAAAAAAGAGTAATAATTTGCAAGATAAGTAAAAATCGGGTGCATTACTATTTGGTCCCGTAATACACCGTCGTTCTTTTAATTCCTAAAAGAAATTCACGCAAATTTATGCTACTTTTTTGGAAGCGAAGACAAGAGGGCTTTGGTAAACTGGTGGGCGGATCCCGGGTAAATTTCCAGCACGCTGATTTGCTGATCGGCGGATTTTACCCATGCCAATCTCCCGTGAGCGTTCACGCCGCTTCTTGGGACCATGGAATGGTCTCTGCATCTTGACTGAAGCCCAAGTTCCTTCAGTTTGAAGGCTGGGCAGAGGGGAGGAAGATCGGCGGCCTGGACTCGCTGAGAGAAGACAACTAATCGCTTTTCGCTTATGGCTTTATAGGAGCGCCTGGCACATTTTTTTTTTTTTTTTGCGGGATTGTGGAAGGGATCGAATTTTTGTGCAAAGTCACCGGGTTTTGTTCGCTGTTTGCGGGCGTTGATCATGGAGATGCAAAAGTGGTCCACAAGGTGGAAAACGAAAAGGTGGATTTCGGATTCCACTCTAGCTACACTCATCATTTTTGCGTTCCTTCTGCAGACTTCAAGTGTTAGAGCAGGTAAGAAGCACATCAGACAATACTAAAGTTTCTCCCAAGTCCACCACGTTTCGGAGAAGCCCTGAGCATCTTCTGTGTGAAATACTCACACAATTGCATGGTTACTCCGGCTAGCACACGCCGAAATGACCTCAAGACGATGGGTTTAGGCTTCCATAGTACATCTTAATCCCAGCAAACGGGGAACGTTCCCTCAGCGTCCAGTAACGTTCTCGTTACGTTCCTGTAACGTACCTGTAACGTTCCCTGATTGCTGGGATGTGACGTTCCGTATGAAGGACAATTCATTCAAGCTTGCTGTGCACCACAGCACAGGTGCAGATCTCTCCCTGTCTTTAGGTCTCCGTGGAGGGAGATGTTTCATCATCAATGCAGAATTCATTCTGACACCAGCAGCTCACCTTGTAGAATCTTCACCCTGTCAGCGAAGCGTGGAGCGTTTGATACCGTAAAATGTGCGATGTGATATAGCACATCTCCCTGTATGTAATTCTCACAATATGTAGAAACGTATTTTAAAGCTCAGCCGACGCGGTTTGTCGCGAAGGTTGGGTGACAGTGATGGTGTCGTTGTTCCTGGGTACTTAAATACAGACTCTTGGTATGTCACATAAAGATGCGATAGCAGCATGCAGAGGCGCCTTCTTCATACGGCTGCTTTCATATTTGCGGTCAGAGAAAAAGGGGGCTTCTGTGTGAGCTGAGGGTCCCTTAGGTGTATGTGGACACGGCTAGCGGGGTGGGAGTCCATAAGACACCGATAAAGAGGCTGCCGATTTCACGCAGGACTTCTAACAGTGGATTACAGCGGTTGTAACGCTTTATAACCGCAAGTCGCAAAGTTGCTATTTTGTCTCCAAAATCGGAGAAATGCAAAGGCAACAGTTCTTACTTTGACTGACTTCCTGACTTATGAGCTATTCAGTTTGAAAATGAAAACAAAACAAAAAAATGTACAATGCGGTTTTCAAACGAGAGGTATTTATGAAAGCCAAAATGCAGCAAACGGGGAACGTTTCCACAATGTCCAATAACGTTCTCATTACGTTCTTAACGTTCCTGTAACGTTCCCTAGACGCACGAGCAGCAATTCATTTGCATGACAGTGTATCTTGCCATCAGGACTGATACATAGTATCATCTCACTGATGGAAGCTGTCAGAAGCGACTTGTGGGAAAGTCAGTGTAACCGAGGGCCACAGACTCCTCATGAATGATCATCGCCTTATTCTTCATTACTGATTTAATATAAACGTATACTGCAGTTTCCTAATGAAAATATGACACATACACTTAGAATATTACCTTGAATGATTACTGCTGTGCAACAGGTTACATTATGATCGAATCTTCTGAAAGTTACTATTATATAGAATCCCCAAATGCCTATAAGTACCAGGATCACGTTCTTGCACTTTGGCCAAAAGGAATACCCTTTCTCCACACTAACCCGGTCCCCACTGAAGGCCAAGAGCTGGTCTTTTTTGGGACATTCCTTTCAGGAGCGTTACATCTGCTTTCTCCCTTTTCTTAGTCTAGATCACACTGAAGTCCCCTAGTTACTCAGTAAGATATATGTTTATATTTTTCCCGTTTAGTGGTGGCATAGTATTAGGAAGTTTTGTGGGTATACTAAATAGTGAATGAAAAAGACACATTTTATGTATCGATAGGAATGCTGTTTATACATCTGTATTTTTGTTTGTTTTAAGCAAAATGATTGAATAGGGGATGGCTCGGGCATCAACAGAAATGCTGCTATAGAAACAGATTTTCTTTTCTTTTTTTTTGCTTTTATTTAATGCGAATGACCTGATATTGAAGTTTTCGGACATTTCGCTGTATTCTTCAAAACGTACCACATGAGCTTGACTGGCCGAAGGCAGTTCGTTGTCACCTATGAGCACTTGTGCCTTAATTATTAAAGCCTGTGTTCACCCAGCATTGTGTCAAACTCATAGCATCTGTGCTGAGATTCCCTGGCAGCGAAACAGCGCGGCTCCAGTAATGCTCACAATCAGAGGGTCCCGTTGGAGCATCGGCTATATGAATGAATTGTATAAAGCAGCCTTGTTGAAGCTCTGAGAGTGGACAGAACGGGGAGTAATTCTCAGCACAGTCTCAGGGATCATCAGGTGAAAGGGCTCCTCTTGTTTTTTTTTGCATTTATTTATTTGTCCTAGAAGACTTGCTGTGCAGCAGTTCCTAGGGGGTTCATGCATGTTGGCAGTTTTTGAGCTGCCCTCTTGTGCACTGTTAACCCTGCTAAGTTGCGATTTTCCTAAAACAACTGAGGAAATTCGTTGCCTCAAATGATTTAAATTTTGTAACTAATTTTTTCAAGTTGCTTTAACTTGCATATTTTATTCAACAGACAAAGACTTAAGTGGATTAAACTCAGCTAAAGTTGTTGTAACTTGTCTTTTCAAGTGGAAAGAACTACAATGTACCTGAATTAATTTGACTGTTTAAGTTTGATACTGATTAATTTCAGTTCACTTAGACATATAAATTTGAGGAGCCAGTTAATATATTAATTATTTAATATTCAAGTATTTCTTCTGTAATATACATCTAACTTCATTTCTAGGCAAAGCATTTTAATTCTGCACTACCTTTTGAATGTATTAAGCCTAAACACAACACCCAGACAAAGAAGCATCATTAAAACTTTAACAACTTGTCCAAGTGTATGGCACAAAACACATCATAAGCAACAAACATAGTAAATCATTACTTATACATTTTGCCATAAGTAATGCACACTACAGTGAGTAACTGGAGATTTTCCTACTGGAATAACATCACATTTTAAATACTACATGATAAAAAAATGCATAATCACAAAAGTGCCCAACAGTTTCCTTATGTTTTACAACAAAAACACCTTCAAAAGGGAGCCCACAAATGTATTAATCTCTCAAAAACAGAGTGCCACATAAATAACCCTAGTGTAGGGAAATACAAAATTATTTCTGAAGTACACAGAAGGTTGATCTCCAGACAATGGATGGAAGGATGCGGGAAGCTGCCCTGCTTCTGCACGTTCAAGTATGAGGATTCCAAGGGCGATGTGACTCCAGGACTGCTCTTCAGTGTCCTTAAAAAGGCCAAGTCATACATGCTTCTAAATTAAAATGCAACAGTAATGGTTCAAAGAGAACTAAATCAATTGTACAGAAACCTACATACTGAAAAGAACATCTTATCCAATTGTCTTGAAATTTTCTGCATCATCACCAAGCATGAGAGAAAGTCCTCATCAGAGTTAGCATGGCAGTTGGATCAGAGGGCTTTATGTGGAAAAGAACAAATTAATGCCTTTAGTTTCAACGTCAATGTTTTCTGCTAGACTCAACATTTGGAAATTGTTGCATACCATACAATCATAGCCTAGTGCAAACAATATGATAAAAACTGACATAATCTAAGAGAACAAGGATACAACACAAACCTCTGCTTCCTACATTAGCTTGATAACAGCTGTCCACAAACTCCTCTCTTTGGTCAGAAAAGTTCTAGAAGATGATCGCAGTACTTAAGGTCTTCGTAAAATTCTTTCTTCAAATCTTTGCCCACAATTCTATAGAATCCCATGTACACCTGAAAACTCAAGTCCATGAGATTATAGGTCAAGTTGGTGGAGAAAAAAAAAAACGCATAAACATCATTATACGACATGTAATTTCAGTAATGTAACAAAGTAGCAATTCAGAATAGTCACTGACACCTGATTTTCCATCGTTCTACTACATGGCATACTGCAGACTTTGATACCACCATTTCTCATCTTAGTGCAAAGCTGAAATCCATATTTTGCTTCAAAACCAGCCCACTTGGTGTCTCTTCTGCATTACTTCAACCAATATTACACAGGCTGCTTCAATGCTAATTTGATTGTGACCATCAGGAAAGTCTGGCGAGAAGTTGATCTCACACTTTTGTTGGTTTCTGGATGTTCTTTCTTGGTGACTCTCCATGCCTCGCTTTGCACCACTGACGGTGACATGATGGCTTCCTGATCTTCGGTGCTTGGTTCTGTACTGTCCCATCTTGAACTTCATTCTGTTTCTCCATCCACTTGAACCTGTGTGTGATCCTCTTTCTGGGAGACATGGGTGCTTTCTTATGAGTGCAGCAGCAACCTGCATGAATGTGACATAAAGCCTCGATTCAGTCGTTGGTTTTAACGTTACTTTCAGTGAAATACTACATTAATCAAATAGAATGACCCGCCTGCGTCTCGGTGTCGTTACTTAAATAAAATAAATTGCTATGGTCAGACTCACCAGTAATTGTAACAAAAACATAAACGCATGCACAACAATTGCAATGCAAGGAAGCACACTATCAAGAATTTATTTCTGCTATACCTCTCGTTATTCAAAAAACTTAGGTAGAAAAGCTGAGCAGGCTAACGTGCTTGCTGAATAAAGTGGCCCATCAGTACAGTAAGCTAACCCAAGTTAGCATTAGCCTGCAAACTTTCGTCTAACTCACCTGCAGCTAACTGAAACCGGACACATCTTGCGACAACATAATGCACGTTCAAACGGTAATATTTATACATAACGTTGAAAAGTAATTTTTTAAAAAAAACTTACCATTCGAGTTGCCTCTTTTGTAAACTCTTTCTCTTGTTTATCACGATCGGCTCAATCCGCCTGGTTGCTTTTGCCCCGCCACCGTAATGCGCATGCGCACGCGCACGAGTTCTTGAACCATTGACCCATGAGCGAAGAGATTTGCGGTCTCGGAATGTTTAAAGTGGACGTAACTTGTCTTAGATTAGTGAGTATAGACGCATTTGGGACGAGATAGTGCAAACTACTTGTGTAATTCAGGTTTTATTAACTTCATATACAAAATTAATTAATTCTAACTTAATTTTTAAAGTTCATACAACATTAAGGTTAACAGTGTGCAATGCAGTGAGACGTGAGACGAGCTCTTCATCTCTCAGCTGGATGACTGAACCATTTAAACGTGGCTTCCTTCCTGGGACACGTTGTAATGCTGGTTTTGCATGCGCCTGTTTGACATGACAGGTATTAAATCAGAGTTTGGAGAGGAGCAAGGAGTGTTACGCGAATGAGTTTGAGGACTTTTTTCCACATTAGCACGACTTTTGGGTGTCCAGAAACTTCTGTCAAATCTCAAGGCCTTGTTCTTCTTGTCTCGTGTCACCTCCACCCCCAGCTCCCCACCCCCTCCCCCCCGGTGCTGTTCCCTTTTCCGCACAAAAGAATTCAGGGTTTTTTTGGTCAGACAGATGGGATAGTGTGCATCCTTATTCAAATGGGAACCAGGCAGCTTTCACACTAGATAAGCTCAGTCTCATTCCGAAATAATAATTATTATTAATTTCAATTATCATTCCCTGAAATACTTAACTCATGTTAGCGTTCAATTTGGCTTTCTTGACTACCATTGCCTGTGCACCGTGAAGACAATTCTTTTTCGGTACTTCACATTTCACACTGTCATGTATGAGTAAAGTGTTAAGCCAGTGTAAATTTAAAGCAATTGAGGTGATTTAAAGACCACACACAATCGTTCGGCCCTTTAATGGTTTTGGGATGTTGCTGTTGTTTTGCCATCCTGGCCAAGTCGCCACATCTGGAATTGAGGAATGGAGTCTTGAATGTTTGCAGCAGCCAGAAAAGACATCGGGATTCTGGCAAAAAGATTCCTTTTTGGTCTTTTAAGATCCAGTAGCTATCTGGTGTCACAGGTCCAGTGCTGCAGAGCAAGGATCCAGAGACCATTTCCTCTGCTCTTTCTGAAGATGCCTAGGTTTTTTTTTAACCCATGACCGTGTTAAATGTGGAGTGTGGAAAAGAGAATGACCTGAGAAAGTGTGCCTCTCGAAAGAGGCGGAGAAAGTCAGCTGAACACCCCACACAACGAGTTTCCTTGTGGAATTATACTTGTAACTGAAAACAGATAGGACCACCCTTTGTATTTATTGACATATTATTTTTTAGATGGATAACTGGGATGCTCAAGCCATGAGTTTTTTTTCTTCAGCTGTTTTAGTTCAAGCTTAATGATTTTTAAATGAGCAGCTAAATACAAATGTTTTTTTTTTTCGTTGTCGGCAGACTTGAAATTTATCTCGCACTCCTCTGGGGCTGCGATACACACGTGATCTCACATGCGGCCTACCGACTGGCGGCCCTGGCGATAGACCACATGCCGGCAGTGCCAGAACTTTAATGCGTTCAACATGCATCCCATGGTTGTGTGTGCAGTCGTGCTGGCTTGCAGCCTCTGACGGGCTCCTGGCAAAACCACAGACCGCACTGTCAGCATTTCCTGCCAACAGCTCCCATTTACTTGGGTGTACAGTAGGAAAGGTAGTTAAAAAAAAAAAAAAAGTGATGAAAGAAAGATAAAGAGTCTGTGTAGTGCAATCAGACCTGAATTTTCTAAGAGACCCTTGGCAGGAATTTAGGAAATGGAGTTTTAAATGGTTCTCATCAAGTTTGGCAATTAGGGTCCTGATTACAGGGATGAAATCAGCTGTTTTAGTGGGTAAATTAGCAACATCAAGGGCCGACAAGAATTTATGAGCAAAATAATTAAATAAAGCAGCATAAATTAAAGGTTAGTAAATCAATTACGTATTAAAAAGGGATTTGGGAGCTAAGTCGTCCCAGAGCATTGTGTCTACTAAAGGCAATAAATGAAATATATTTTCTTTCCCACTAAGAATTTAAGTAATGCCTGATCTTTTTAAAAGACACTTTTCATTGTGTTAGACTGATGGAATGAAAGAATTTGGAGTTACTGATTAAAGGGAAAGTCCACCAGTTTTGTTCATCACTAGATGATAGGCTGTAATTACCTCCAAGAGCGAATTATCTGACACCATCTGGACACTATTACAGATTGAAATGGGAGTCTTGAAATTAAACTTTATGAACTTTATCTGCAGTGATTTTCAGATCTATATATCAATATCCAGTATACAAATTCCCATTCACAGATAGGTGTGTTCAACCCTTCAAAAATATTGTTGTATCGTGATCTTTATGTGCAAGCTTACACTCTCTGTAGTCTTCACATCTCCGTTTAGCCTTATTCTGTTATGGTAGCCATAGAGCAATGCCAAAAAAATATGAATCAGAAAAACTGCTATTTGCTAGAAATGGAATTTGAAAATGTGATGTTCGGTGCAGATTCTGATCATGGTGCATGTAGGACAACAAGGTAGAGCCAGAAAAATCAATCATTGGAACATTAAAGCACCATAATATCTGCCTTACTTCCACTTTAGTTACATTATAATGTTTAAGAAGTCAAAGTTTATCACAGTCTGGTTAATTTTGCCACAATTATGACTGTTTCTTGTGGGCCAGTTTGCAAATTGCAGACCAGATTGTGAGATCTGTCAGTTTTTAAGAGCCTTCAATAAAGCCCTTTATAATATTGTCCCAGGGTATATGTAGAATTGAGTGGGACCAGAAGGAAAAGTCTCACGTAAAATGAAGAGGATTGCTGAGAAAAGCAAGCCAAAGGCCTCTTAAAATCCAAAACAGTGTAAGCCCATCCAGAAAATGTCACACCACTGCCTAGCTATCTGGTCAATGTTTATTGTTTACCTTGATGTCAAAGAGCTTTGTTCCTGTCGTGATGCCAGCTGAGAGAACTCATTGTCCAAACATGTACTTTTTGTTGTTTTCAATGTGAAACAGCTGTTTATGAAGTGAGTGGCATTAAACAGTTCAGTCAAGGGATAAGTTAGCACTACAGGTACTTAAA
Organism: Gymnarchus niloticus; assembly: GCA_009936485.2. Lineage (NCBI taxonomy): Eukaryota > Metazoa > Chordata > Actinopteri > Osteoglossiformes > Gymnarchidae > Gymnarchus > Gymnarchus niloticus. Next base: position 4,862,793 of record JAACJT020000036.1, read on the forward strand.
GCATACATTTTTCATTTGAAATATGGTGCTGGGACGATATTGTGGGGTATTGAGAGTTGCTGAATGAGTCTCTAAAATTCATCAGCAGGTCTGGCTGCAATCCTATGTGAATGGGTAAGTAATAATCTATGTACTTCTCGGTTTTACATTATATAAGACTAATTATATTTTTAGAAAACAACAAATTTGTTTGAATTTGTTTTCAAGAGTTATGAAAGGGTCAATGTGATTTTATGATGAAGCATAAAAGAAGTATCCATCCATCCATCCATCCATCCATCCATCCATCCAT
>JAACJT020000036.1:4869946-4881750 GCA_009936485.2 Gymnarchus niloticus
GTCCGGATGAGATACTCCTCCAGTGAGAGAGTCCGGATGAGATACTCCTCCAGCGAGAGAGTCCAGATGAGATAGTCTGGATGAGATACTCCAGTGAGAGAGTCCGGATGAGATACTCCTCCAGTGAGAGAGTCCGGATGAGATACTCCTCCAGCGAGAGAGTCCAGATGAGATAGTCTGGATGAGATACTCCAGTGAGAGAGTCCGGATGAGATACTCCTCCAGTGAGAGAGTCCGGATGAGATACTCCTCCAGCGAGAGAGTCCAGATGAGATAGTCCGGATGAGATACTCCTCCAGTGAGAGAGTCCGGATGAGATACTCCTCCAGCAAGATAGTCCGGATTAGATAGTCTGGATGAGATACTCCTCCAGTGAGAGAGTCCAGATGAGATACTCCTCCAGCAAGATAGTCCGGATTAGATAGTCTGGATGAGATACTCCTCCAGTGAGAGAGTCCGGATGAGATACTCCTCCAGCAACATAGTCCGGATTAGATAGTCTGGATGAGATACTCCTCCAGTGAGAGAGTCCAGATGAGACAGTTTGGATGAGATACTCCTCCAGCGAGATAGTCCGGATTAGATAGTCTGGATGAGATACTCCTCCAGTAAGAGAGTCCAGATGAGATAGTCTTTCAAACACACCCACTTTAAAATGTAAACTTTCTGCTGTGTAGCCTTTTGTAACCTAAAGAAATGTCATAAACACTAAGAATGGAACTGCGAAAAGAAGCAAAGTGAAAAAAATTGAGAATGTCATGTGTATAAAGTAGAGACATCCTTTCAAGTAATTCCAGAAAGTTGGCACTTGTTTTTGTTGAATAATTAATTCCTGACTTTCCCTTTTTTCCTTCAGTGAGGCACTGTCCGTGTTGCTAAACTGATGAATATGGAATTTGACTTGTTATTTACAAGGAGATGAACCTGACATTAGTGCCTGATTAATAACACAGTTTTGTATTTTATTCGGGGGGTGGCGGTTAGGTTTAGGGGACATCTAATTGCTAGTGTCTTCTTTTTCAATAATCGTCAAAAATGCAAGAGGCAGTCCTGCGTATGAAATATTAGCGAGGAAATGAGTAATAATTGAGAATAAATGAGAGAGGAGCAAATGCATGCATCCATTTTCCCGGGATGGCTTATTCAGAGTCTTTATAGGCCTGGATGCAGGATGTACACAACATGAAGCAGGATCATCACTGTATGTGTTGCATGTGTTCATTTTCATCTTCAATCGATTGTTTTTTTTTTTAGAAGAAGAAGAGGCAGTTGTTTTTGATATCTGGGTATTTTATTAGGAAAGTGTAATGAATTCCCATCCATCCATCCGTTTGACTTTTAACTGCTTTTTCTTGAGTAGTGGGACGGCCGATCCCAATCACGGCTTGTACACATTCTCCTGTTTTGGTGAAGGGTATTCTGAAGTTGCATGACGTTTCTTCAAAGATGCGCTGGAGTTTCACCGTATGTCCATTCAAAGAGAAGTGGTCCACAGCAGAAGCAGGAAGTTGCAGCAGTGTGACAGGTGGTGCCAAAATGCAATGCCTTTCCATGCACCAACTGCAGTATCTTGGTCCTGTCCACATAAGGAAGAGATGTAGCTTTGATTGCTGTTTGCATCATGGTAACTATCAATTTGCTTTCCAGAAAACAGGTGCAGTGCAATTTAGGATCGTAAATGCTTTCAAATTATTGGGGAAAACTGACTGGATGTCAAAAAGATCTCAGTTCATTATTCATGACAGTTTTAAACAAGCTTACGTAGTTATTTTTTAAACATTGTTTACAAATGTTAATTCAAAGGTTTGAAAGAGGACCTGATGAATAAATCACAACCTGTTCCAGTTTCACCACATTGAGCATGTGTGTGCATACTTTCTGCATGAACCCCTGTGGAGAAGTTTGAGAAAACTGGACCGACCTCCTGAGCTGAAGCCCAATCCACACATGGTATCTAAGTACCTCTCATTGTCAGCGGGCTGGAAGGAGCTCGGAGATGGGGGCAGTTTTTCTCTGGAGATGTGTTTAAACTAAGCCCCCAGTTCCCCGTCAGTCCAGGGGAATGATGTAGTGTCGGCTCTTCCGTCCCATTATCGTGCATAGCTGCAGGCACAGTTCTCTCCTGGTGGCCTGTCTTGCTTTCTTGGACAGTGCAGCGGATGCTTGCTGATTCCCCTCTGTTACTCACTTTGCTTTCTCGACAGCAGTGTTGCCATGTGCTAGCATCCCATCCATTGCTGCCCTGTTTTGTGAGATCCAGGTACACCTTGACCCCATTGCAATGGATAATCAGAATGAAAGATGAATGGATCAGTGGACGTCAAGAACGTTTAAGGCATTTGGCGCCATTTAATATACAACGTGTCCATCGGTTTTGATGATTAGAAGGTGTGGCATCTGTATTGAAGGTGGGGATAGACTGGAGGAACACGTGATTGGGTCATGCTGGTTCTCCCTTCCGCTGGGCTGTAACCCATGTAACCCTAACCTGGACAACCTGTAGCCGTTTAAAAGATACCATGACTCACCAGGAACTTGGGGGGTGGATCTTTCTAAGTTAAATCCACAAGTCATCTTGGGGCCATTGGGGCTGTCTCGAAGTGGGTCAACAAGCTTCTTTCTTTTTTTTAAGGTCTCTGAAAGCCACCCCCCTTGTCAGAAAGGGAGATACAGTCCAAGGACTTTGACCCCCCCCCCACTCACAATGAGTCACGGTACTACTGAGCATGCTCACCAAAAATTGTGCAAAATGTGCAAAATACCAGCCACGGGGTTGCAGCAGGATCCAGATGGTTAGGGATGGGTGGTTAAGCATCTGCCTTTGCTGCTGATCTGCATCCATCTCTAGCATACCGAGTGTAAGTTAACACGATATCACATGATTGGTCATTGTTTTTTTTTTTTTTCTTTAGTGAGAGAAAATGGCACCAAACAGCCTAAGGTTTTCATCTTTTACAAGCAAACTCAGACTTATGCCAGTCCATTTGTGTAACCCGTGGGTAATTTGACGGTGAAGGGAGCGTCTGTCTTTCCCAACTTAGTCTCTGACGGCCAGGGTAATTCCAAACTTCGAAGTTAGAGCAGCAGATGCTGCTGGTTAGCCATGTGTTTTTGGGTGAGTTAGACAGTAGATGGCTGTTCTCCCTTCTGATGGAAAAACAGGCGCTGCTTCTCATCTGGAGCCCCCCCCCGCACGCACACACACGGCATGGCGTGTATGCTGGTTTGTGAGGCCACCTCTTAGAGGTACGCCATGGTCCATTAATGAAACCCTCTCTTTTCCCACCTCCCTCCCTTAGTCCTGGAGGCATAAGATAGACTATTCATTACACCTCGTTATTTCATCTGGGGCTTACGGATGTTCTGCGACCCCACACCCCCATGACTCCACCCCTCCCCGGGACCATTTGCTGCTTCGCCGCCACCCCACGGGACTAAAAAGGATTTTCAGCTGACTTTTGCATTTCTAAAAAGTCGTCTGAAGGGAGTTCACTAGCCGGATGTGGGGAATTGCTCAAGTGGAAAAAAAGAGCCACAATATTGAAGTGTTCCATTGTGAGCGATTGCCTGGAAGTAGCATTAATATTCATACCACTGCTGGTACCTGCTTCTTCTCACTATTTTAAAAGCATCTTCTCCTCACTCTGCCCGCAGAAGCTGCATCTGAGTCAAGCTGAAGAAAATCTGGATCACATTAAGCCTTTCTCTTCGCGTCTCGCTCACTCGTGCCTTCGCACAGGTTGAAAAAGCACAGCGCTCGAGCTGTGCCTGTTTCTCTGTGCAGAAGCCGACCGTTCTTTCGGCCTGATGTGTCTTGGCTGTCCTTGGCCAGTGGATCTGCAGTATCCTGGCGAGTTCTTTTAATTTTTACTAGCAATTGGCTTCTTGCATCGAGCAAACCTGTTGGATAATCGCATCTCGATGAAATGTGAAGAAAATGATTTGATTGCCACACTGTGTGCTCCTCCACGTCGGTTAAAGCGATTATCTTCTTAATATTGTGAAATATTCAATACCTAACTGTGTTATACTTTCCTCAGAGAAATCTTAGAAGTCATAAGTCAATAAGTTGTGAATTTTTTCAGGAAAATGTCGCAGAGATAAATGATGTCATAACGATTCTAAGTCAACTAAATTCCTGTTTATACTCTTAGCTGAATGTCTTCTTACTCCTGGATAACCTCACAAACTGCTGCTAAAAGGATGGTCAGCCCCTTGCATGAATTCATATCAGCCGTATTATTTTGCAGTCCAGATCTATTCCTAATGGAAAGCGAAGGCCTGAATAAGCAGCAGATAATTTAACTATCTGCACTTAATTTTTCACTCCCTGTTAGGACAACATGTGTTTTTGACTGCCTGGCACAGATCCTTCCTACTCAATGGCTTTCCACCTGAAGTTTTAAGAGCCTATAAACCATTCGAAGCTTCTCCCAGGACAATGAAAAGAGTCATGGTTTTAATCCCCTGACCAGAGTCAAGGTGGCTCTGGACCTCAGCATCCAGATCTGTACAGGGACAGATATTTCCAGGGGCAATGAAGTTTTTCTCCTCTTCCCAGAAGTTGGACATCAGTGCCCATACTGGCACCTCAAACTGTATTTCTTGGCTGTAGCCAACTTGGAAAATAGTTGCAAAATTTCATAATGCAACAGAATATTATTAATGGCACGCTGTTTTCTTTTTTTCTATTCATTATTCCCAACTTTCTCGTAGATTCGTGGTAATATGTGTGCAGAATAATGATCCTGACACTCCTAAAGCCTAAGTAACAGCCGGAGATGGATGGGTGTCAAATGAGGTAATGCTGGTTGATCCCACAGGCTTCCCGTTTGATCTGGAAATTTCCATGCCCCCCATACACACAATTTCTGATCACGGTTATAGTCCTTGCCGCTGTGTGACAGATCTGATTATCAGTTATAGATATGAGTACCCTGGTGCATATGTGCAGTCTTTAGAGCACGCTGTTAATGAAGGACATGGTATTAACATGTGTGCATATAAAGAAAACAATAACTGCATTTGCACTGCAAGCTTGCGATGATATGGGGGACAAGACAAAGTAGCAATAGAAGCTGCTTGGACGTTCCAGAAATAATTTAGCTTCCTGTTTGAGTTGCCAGTGGGTGTAAAATCGGAGTAACTAAAAATGAGCTTTTATAAAGGATGCACCTGTGCCAACATGTATGAAGTATTTTCAGAAATGGAACAAAGCGAGGAGAAGTATGTCGTGTTTACAGAACAGTTTCATTAGATGGTTTTTCTCTGGGTGATGTCGTGCAGAATTAAGAGACTACAATTCGGAGTGAGACCAGATCATCTTTTCAGACTGAGTTACTCAGAGAGCAGCAATGATGATGTTTTCCACCTCATTTCTCCATTTAGTTCAAAAGCTAGGAGTTGGGATTTTCTTTTTATTCATTAATATATATATATATATTTTTCTCTATATTGTTTAATAAATGTTCTGCGGACATCTAGTAAACCAAGAGTCAGGTAATCTGAAATATGATTTATCCCTGGTGAGTTTCCTGCCAAACATCAAAGCCACATAGTGTGTCATCAAGGATATTCTTAGCAGTACTTTGTGACCGCAAGCAATGATGTTTCATTAATCAGTTGATCATGCATGAAAGAGGTCATAGAGAATAGAACTGCACAGTCTTTTACATGGGAGAGAGGTTCCCCGTTGCCATTCTGTATCTAACATAACAAAAGTTATACAGAACTTTTAATCAGTAAATGGATTGTTTCTTCTTTCATTGGTCATCTGATGCAGAGACCTGTATGCTCATTAATGAGATTTCAAGTGACAGTCATTCTCCCCCAGCATATCTTTGACAGACTGAACCCCCCCCCCCCCACACACACACACACACACACACACACCTGTTGTCTTTTTGGAGTCACTGGCATCTTATTGTTTGTCTCACAGGTGTGTTGACGACCCCTGGAGTAAACTCAGGTCAGTTTAAGCAATTCTGTGGGTGTGCAAGTGGTAGTTAACATTCCCACAGCAGTGGAAAAGATCTCAGCAGATCAGTCCTCGGGATAAAACTGTCTGTCGGGCCCTTGAAAGTGGAACTCGTCCATCTGATTTCTTCATCAAATGTTCTTTCAGAGTTTTCTAATGAGTTTGCCGTACTATTCCATTATCACAAGGTTATTTGCCATTCTATTCCATTATCATTCAAACCGCACCGTCCGGTGAAATATGAGCTATCGAGCGGGTTAGTGGATGCAAAGCAAAGCAGTCTTTATATAATTTAAAATAATTGTAGGGAGACTTCAATACGTCACATGCCACAGAGCTAAACGCAGTTAGCTGGTTTTCTCTTTACCGGTGTTTCACACACTGATGCCAAATGAAAACTTGGTAATAGCATTGTGTTGTATTACGTTCTGACAGAGATGTATTGCAACTGAAGATGTTTTTTTAAACCGTCATCCTTAAGATTTTATGTTGGTAACGGAGTGCAGTGGCATGTAGCATGTGCCGCAGTATGTAGCTCAGCATCTTACGGCTCAATATCCAAACGTAGAAGGTTGTGGGTTTGAATCCCGTGACCCTTAACCCCAAGCTATACATGAGCGTCTGTGTCCTGTGGCAAGTTAGGTGAGATATGTGTAAAGCTGCCAACTCACCCTACAGGGCTGAACAAAGTGCCTTTTTTCGTGATTACTTATAGAAGCCTGAGCAGTTTGTTTGGCCAATAACAATCCTTGTCTCATTCAGTCATAGTGAATGTTTATATAGCATTTTGCGACAATACTCTTTGTTTTAAGTACTATGTAAATAAAATTGAACTGAATTACATATATACAAAATTGACTGAAAAACAAGCTCTGTTCTCAGTTGCTTACAATCAGCAACATACTGAAACCACATTTTAACAACACATGAAATATAGTGAGGTTATAAGTTGGTTTTATTACATTAATGTCATACTATAATTTAATAAACGGTGCTGTTTATTCACAGTGAGGTACTCACATCATTTGGGTAGTAGCCTAGCCTATATAGCTTATTTTACAATTCCATTTGGAGCAGTTTGCTTTAATTGGTCATTTTTTTTCTTTATTAGTGGTTTATTAGTAGTTATTAAATATTCTTTCTCTTGATATGGCTGTTGGCACAAAGTTGTTTGTATTTTACATTGCTAAGAAGGGTCAGCCAAATGTTTCTCAGATGAAATGAGTAAATCTGGAACTCACTGAAGCGTGGGAATTTGGTTATTACCCCACTGTTGATGGAGTCAATGTGATTGTGGAGCTGTGAGTCCATCAATCTGCCATAATAATGAGTGTGATCTCCAGGCGGTATACAATTAAATGAAGATACATGTTTTTTTTTTAAAGAAAAGAAATTGCATTCTGCTGAGTGAATTGGGTTTCAGTCTCATTTCGTTGTATTGAATGTAAAACTCATGCTCTTCATAAAGTTTGTGACGAACACTGATTCACCCTTGGAATGCGATTCACATTCACTGTCATTCCTAGTCTCTTCCTTACAGATGGTTGTGCTTTTCAATGTAAACGGTAGGATGAGATCAAGTAAATGGCAAACGATTTGTCGTTTTCTAGGGTGACATCCAGCAACTGCTGATCGTGGCTGATCCCAGAGCAGCTAATGACTACTGTGAGCATTACAGTCCAGACTGTGAAACCCCCCACCGCGACACCCCCCAGGCTCAGCAACCCGAGGAAGAGGTCAGTGTGAAAGTCTGCATTTGCCATCTGTTACCCCGGCTCTCTGGTCCCAGGGGTAGTGGGAGGGGTGGCATGGGTTCTTTCAAATCTAGTCCCTGACTGAGGCCCCTGGGCGCTCAAGCATTTCACAACACAAAGTACCAGAAGTCTCTATGGTGTCTGAATGGTCGATGTGTCTTCAGAGGGAAAGGACACTATGTTGTGTTTTCTCTTCAAAAAAAAAAAAATCAGCACTCCTGTCAGCTTTGGCACAACAAATGTATGACCGGGCAAAAGGTTCAATTAGCAACTGCTGACACTGTGAATCTTCAAAGGTGCCATTTTTGAATATTTTTCAAATTGTTGTACCACTGTTAGCATATTGCATGACTGTAGTTATAGATGTCTCACCGGCTCTAACTTGATAGTTATGGTACGCTACCGTAATACGCTAGTTTTGCCTCCCTGGGGCTACCTTTGCCCTATGTTATTTCACTTATTGATTCTATGAAACTTCAAAGGTGTAGTTTTTTGCTGTTTTTCAAATGCTCGTATGTCTGTTGGCATACTGCACGACCGTAGCTATCAGAGACGTCGCACTGGGCCATACTTGGAAGTCCGTTTCATAATCTACAGTAGATTCGGCAGTGTCTGGCGCTTTGGGAACCTCTGAATTTGGACGGCTGCCTTTTTCCTATAGTATTTCACTCAATAGCTAATGAGCTCACACTGGAAAAAATGTCCGTCGGTGAAGTCGGAGTTCGAGCTTATGATTTATTTTCTTAATGGCTTCTACAGATTTTCCCCGACTCTAGAACAAAACGAAAACGTAGACTCCTTAGCTCTTGGATGCAGCTGACTCTAGAGACCCCGACGTTCCAGATTGTTCCCCAGATGGCTAAGTGGACACGGGGCTGAACGCAGTGGTACCAATGCCGATAGTGTCTGCAAAATATTATTCTGGGAAAACCTGAAAATTGCAACCCGATAAACTTGTGCCTTGTGGGCAGTTAAATGAACTGCCCTTCTATCCACATGCATGTTAATGACAATAATAATAATGTGTTCTAGACATTGATGTGAACATTTGCGGATTTTTTTTTTCCCCATTAATAATGTCAATAAAACACGATGTCACCTAGCAGCAGGGCGAATGACATACAGAGGTATGTACTAGACGTGTGAAAGAGGGAGGAACTTCTTTCCAGTGGAAATTTTATCCATCTTTTCTCTGGTGATGACAAGCCTTGGCGGGATTGTCACGTAAACGCGGCTCCTTCGCTGGATTTAGCTAGCATGCTGCTTTGGGCTCGCGGGCCAGTGGAGGGCAGCCAGTTCGTCAGACCTGGACTTCTTTCTTTTTGTAAGCTCGGCAGTTCTATTGGGACTAATATATCTTCGTCTCTGATCGCTATTGAGATATAGCTGAGCTCTCCTGTTAACGTAATCTTTCTTGCCTTTGTTTTGACTGCTGATGCTTAAAAAAAGAAAGAATGAAAAAAATGGACCTCGGCTGTTTCTAGTCTGACTGCACTAATACAAGCGCTTGAATGTACGTGTCGATTGTCTGTTCCGTCATCCCTAATTATTCTTGATGCTTAGCGGATGAAAACTTTTTTTCAATGTATGTTTAATGAAACAGGTTCGTAGCATTCATAGTCAAATAAACACAATGTATGGTACTGGGACTTAAGAACAAAATAATTATTAAATGGCCTTTGTAGATGCAGTAATTCTGTTGCAAGAGTGCCCTTGATTCTATTATATGTATATCTAGATCGGGTAACGGTCATCTGGGATCAGTTAAAGGGCTTGTTTAATGCATGTCTGCCTTGATTACCACTTGTCCTCTGCACCACGTATCCAGTTTTAAGTGTACCGCGCCATCGCAGTTTTATTCCCATGGGGGAACCAGAGAGAATGGTATCCCGTACATCACGCGAAACTGGATATGTTCTGGGGGAGGAGCGAAAAATGAAAACATGGCGCGCATCCGCGCAAAAACGCAAATTCACGAAACCTCGTTTACATTAACGCTTGTCGCGGGTGGAAATGGGATTTTAACAATGCTATTCCAACTGTGCCACATTTTCATGTATTATAATTATATAATACATAGTAAATTTACAAGGTAGTTTAAAAGCATTGTTAAGCCTTTGCCCATGATTTAAAAAAAGTGTTAGACTTTTGCAAAATTCTCCTAATTTTTTCTGATAAGCAAATTATAAGTATGCACTTCTTTTGCTACGTGCTTAAAATAAGGCTTAGAATGTTAAGTATAACTGAAACAACCAGAAATTACTACCAAATAAAAATAAAACATTGCCTCAATGTTTTACTGTCTAAAATCCTGATTGCATTGAGAATGGAATCATGTTTATATGTAATATGTCTAAGGCTCCAGTAGACATATTTGCTGCTCTGCTGTTTTAACTTGTATATATTCTCGTGCTAACATTGCTGTGCTTGGCTGGTTTCACTCTCACGATCCAGTATACTACTGATGACATCGAATACGTTGAATTCTATGATCCCTATGAAGAGTTAGCTGAAACCATGGCTCCCCCAACAGAAGAGGCATATCCTGAACCCGAGGTAAAAATGAAAGAATCAAGCAAAATTTTGGGCGGATTTTTCCACGCGGTGTCTCGCGGTCGGCCACCTTTAGAGCCCCGGTCCATTCCACGTCCTTGCGTTCAGGCTTCTTCTCCTCCATAGCCCCGCCTCCTGCCCGCCCTCTTCGTCTGCCGTGATCGTCTGCTGCCCCGTGTCATCGCCGCCTCTTCCCTGACCCTCCCTCACCCAGTCACCCCGACTCATGCTCTCTCCCTTCCGTTCTCCCATGGCACTTCTTCCAGAAAAAGAAAAGTAAATCCTTCAGCAAGCTGAAGAGAACGAGAAAGTCGGCAAAGTCTAAGGCCGCACCCCTAAAGATCACCTTCTCAAAAAAATCTGCAGCTAAAACATTTACATCTAAGAAGAAGAAAGTGATGGCTGGTTACCAAGCAACCGCACCTTCAAGGCCAACATTCAATCTAGGGGTAACGATACACCAGAACATAGCATCGAGATCTTTCCTGTGTAAAGGGCAGGAAAATCTCTGATGATAACCTCAACTCCAGCTAACCCCCCCTTGTAGATCAGTGTAGACCACTCTAGGCGACAATGGTTCACAGTAAGTAACTTCTGTGTCATCTTCTCTGACCTTTAATGCAGTTCTTCCCCTTTTCCTTTTCAATTTGAATTTAATTCAGCCTAAAAGTGTCGATGGAGATGACTATGTAGAGGGTGAAATTGGGATTGTAGAGGATTATTCGACCCAAGCTCCTGTTGAAACAGTGCAACCAGACAAGGTAAATATTCTACTTTCTCCTATAAATACCGTGTTTTTCCTCCGGGGCAAGCAGGAGGACCAACTTGAACCACAATGTGCCCGAGGGAGTATGTGGTATGAAATGACAGAGATGGGACAATTCAAAACAAATTGTTCTGTGCATCACTGTCATTTGGACAGTAGTGCCTAAGAGCTTAAGCTGATGTTTAATAACTAAGATAATGCTATGCCAGTGATTTTTCTAGAAAACATTACTTTTATGGGCAGAAATTTCAAACTGCTGACTGCATATACTTTTAGTTGATTGTTCTATAAACTTCAGAGTTAAATTGATTTTGAAGACTGAACTTGGCTGTTTTAATTAATGATGGGTAAGGCTGGAAGTGTCAAATAACACACCTTTCTGGACAATTAAATGTACATATTATTCATCCAGTTTTTTTAGATTGCCTTTGAATTAAACAATGACTTTCTGCCAAAAGTTGACAATTTGAAAACGAAAAACTGCATCAGTTAACTGCATCCAGGCCTGATACTCTCAGGTTTTTATGGCGCACGGATTTCCTTAGTGAGCCGTTTCCGCTCTGGGGACTTCAGTGAACCTGGTTCATAGCTCGTTCTCGGGGCATCCCCAAGCCAAAGGCTCCTACGCTCTCTGAAATCAGGAGTAGCACTCAGTCTCCATTTTTGATTAAGGTAACCATGGATACATGGGGGGGGGGGGGGGGGGGAAATAAAAAGAACATGACAGAAAAAAATGAAAATTACCCACAATAAT
>JAACJT020000036.1:4882260-4908507 GCA_009936485.2 Gymnarchus niloticus
GGGGGGGGGGGGAGGGGGGGGGGGGGGGTGAGGGGGGGGGGAGCATAGAGATGAGAATATGGTACAGAAAACAATTCATTTCAAAAATGTTTTGGAGAGGATTAAACCTGAAATCTCCCCCCAGCTACGTCTATGCAAGGATACCATTATGAACATTTGACAATGTTTTTTGAACGTTGTCCTGGGCGTGTAGACAGGTGTGAATTTAATAAGTGGGAAGTGTGTTAACCCTCAGAAGTATATATAATCCATAAGGAATATGCACTTTCACAGAAAGCAGAAAAGAAATTAGTGGTCTATGTGCTGTTTTTACTGCACATTGGAATTTTATGACATCTATTTCTTTAAAGGGTAAAAGACTTATCAGGCATATTAATGCAAGTATACTAGAGGAATTTGCAATCTTTTTCAGGAATATCTCATTCCTTCCATTACTTGCTTAATGAGGAACAAACTGAGCCTTACCCATGATTGACAGAAACAGCAAAGCATTTCCTCTTATAATCTTTACTTTGCATGGGCCTGCTACAGTATGTGTGGTCAGGTGACCACCTCACTGTGATTGGCTCAGCCCTTCAGCTGCTTGGGTTTTCTCTAACTGAGTGATGTCATAGTTCCCATGCTACTCGGGATGACAGATCTATGACCCGGGCTACAAAAATCTGTGGTGCTGCTCAGCCAAAGGCGGCATTGTGTAATGTGACCGCACAAATGCAGTATGACCGAGGAATGGCCTGTGACATTCAGGCAGGGGTGTACCTTAAATACATTTCACTACTGCAGATATGCTCTTTGTGTTACTGTGCAGTCAGTTTACACTTACAAGTGGTTTCTTTTGTGTAACGTGTAATACCAACATTAACTGACCAAGGGATTAATCCACGGTCTTAATCCATTCACTGAAAGCATGCATCCTTTCGTCAAGTTCTAAGCAACCTATAAAATTACGTGTTGCTTCCCACATAATGTCTGTCTTACTGCATTTTGTGTATGTCACTCCTGATATGTAAATTTTTTAGAACAACAGAATTGGAATTAATTAGTCAATGCGTTAACCGCTTAACTAACAGTCCCATCTACTGCTCAACCGTTTGCTTCTATACTTGGGTAAACTAAGGCTCCTGAAGAAGATATTGATGACTATATACCTGGAGTGGACGAGGTTGGTCTGGAGCCTACTATTGCCACGGAGACTATGGAAACCAAGGAAACTGTGGACCTGGGAACCGATGAGTATGACTTTAAGGAGTTTGACATGAAAGAGACCGATATTAACGAGTTTGAGAAAAAGCATTACGAATATGGGCCGTATGATGACTATTACGGGCCAGAGGCAAAGCCTACCGATTCCACACATGAGGAGTTTGGGCCTGGTGTTCCAGCAGAGACTGGATATACTGAGAGCAGCGTAAGTATGATGTCCCAGCATGCAGGTGGTATATGTTGGCATGTTTGTCTTTCCATAACCGGACTTAGGACTCTTATTAAGCCTATGACATGATGTTCCATTTTTCTATGCTTCAAGGGGTGATAGTCATGCCACCCTGCCTTTAAACATATACCAGACTGTTCCTCCTGGGGGTAACTTCAACATTCAAATGTCACAGTGGAACATCCCATAATGGAAGATGGATGCACAAACACACACAGAAACACACACACACACGCCGACTCTACAGTACTGTTACTCAAGGCCATTTTAGCTTCCAGTCTCACCACAGCACAGCATATTTCCTGCTGAGTGTTTGCAACGAGGTCCTTTCAAAGATCAAACACATTGTAATTACCAGAAGCTTGGATCCGCTAGCTAAGACAGATTCTTCAGGTGGCGCAGATTCAAAAACCTCTATGATTTACTGCTCTACACTTGGTATTCCTCCATGCTTCTGGCTTAAACTCTAAGCATGGTTATTTGGCACCTGATTTAGGATAGGGCAAGCCAGTGCTTTTTTTGGTATGTTTTGCTGGCACCTTCCTTTATAGAGTATAGTTCAACAACAGCGAAAGCTTTTCACAATTAAACCGAACAAAGTGTCTGGCCATCTTATTTTACTGGGGATCCCTGGGAAGTCTCAGTATATGGTTGGATGACTGTTATCCGAAGAGGCCATATCTGTTTTCAGCTGAAAGGCACATGACTATAGCCCATCTGTGATGAATTTGTAGTTTTTTTTTTTTTTTTTAGAAAAAAACCAATGCTCCAGCAGCAGGAACTTGTGGGATTTAAAAAAAAAAAAAACTCGTGGAGAACTCGTTCATGTCTTGACACCAGGGCATACCATGTGAGGTGACAAATATTCTTCCTTGCTGAGTGAACAGTAATGGGTTTATTTCCATCTTCTTTTCTTCCGTAAATTATTTTTGAATTCATCAGAAGGCTCATGTTTCTATAAGAACAGGAAACATATATATTTATCAGATCTGATTTTCAGCAGAAATATGTACGTCTATGGTCACGCCATTAGGTAGATGGTTCCCGAATTCTCGAAGACATTCACCGGTGTCTTCAGTGAGACAGTGTACATTCCGACTCACGGATGCTGAAGTTGCGACCCCCCTGAGCATTGCACCTGGAGAAAGCAGTCGATTGTATCGCATTGCATGTGTCTCTAATTTAAAAATCTATGCACACAAATGTCATTTTAAGGTGACGGGGATTAACAGTCAATCCCAGGGCGATGACTAACATAAAGAGTCTCTTCTTCTCTTCTTTCTCTTCCATCTGTGGTCTTCACCCCAAGTGTCTTCGTGTGCACAATGTCTGCGGATGTCGCTGTCTCTCTGAAGATAAGTCAGACATCGAACTGATGGTGGTCCCATTTTTCAGGTTGGGGGTGGCGGAAGCTATTTTGGAGAAAAGGGGGAAAAGGGTGAACCAGCTGTCGTCGAGCCAGTAAGAGCCTGAATTTCACCACCACCATCATCGTCAAACAAATCATCTTTTTAATTATTATTATTATTATTATTATTATTATTATTAATAATAATGCTATTTTATTAACAGATTGTTAATTTCTGTTGTATGGGGATAATAGAGGAGGTAATATCATGTTTCCTTGGTACTTTACCTGGAGATTGACGACTTGTGATAAATGCGACCATTTCCGCGGTTTCAGGGAATGCTTGTGGAAGGACCCCCAGGACCTCCAGGGCCTGCCGTGAGTATCACATTTTTTTAGATGTTCTCATGAAAGAAAGAGTCCTTTTTTTGTTATTAGACTAAGGGAACATTTTTGCTGAAGGCTAAGATACTTTGTCAGCTAGTACGGTGAATGCTGTAATGCAGAATGAATTTGAGACTCTCCGTGTGCCCCCCCGCCCCAAAATACCCCTCAACCCCACCCGTGGCTTTTTGTTCAACGGTTGCTGTGGAACTTGGATGGCCTTTCCAGCAGTACAGTAGCTTGACTGTGCTGCGTTTTTCCAGGGTCTTCCAGGATCCTCCGGTCTACAAGGCCCCCCAGGTCCGCCTGGAGATCCCGGCGACCGGGTGAGCGCATCTCTCTCATTCCTGCATCACTTCAGCTTCTAGTGACCATTAAAAAAAAATAAATAAACAGAAGACTCTCGAGGCACATAGTGAGGACTGACTTTGATTTTTATAGTCTTGTAATTTTTGTGTGAGTCTGGGTGTCTTTGAACGTGCAAGTGACTGTATGTGTTCACTATTAATCATTGGCATGAAAAGAACGTTCCAGCATAAAGGCAAAGTGACATTGAGTGTGTGTATTCCTCAGTTAGGAACTCTAGCTTATGATGTCTCCAGACCAGAAAATGACATTCAGCATTTTACAAGTAAACATAAACGTAAGGGTTCATTAAAACAGTATACCGCTTCATAAATTCCCTGTAGTGGCCCGCGATAAAATAATTTATTGTGCAACCCATAAAATGTAAATAAAGACCCTATGGAACTGGTGAGTGGGAGACTGGAGTTTTCCACAACGTTGTCAGCATGCGGATTTGCTTTGAGTGGGAAAAAAAGCGCTGCCTTGATCGGTGGGACACGCATTTTTCCAGTCGAGTTTTGCATGGTTTGGACAGGCAGTGCGACGCGGTTCCAGACGGAGCATGAGTCGATCCCGCGGAGCGACGGAACAGCCGTCGGGGTGAGGAAACCAGATCCTGGAGATGCTGCTTTCACTAGCATGACAAAGTCCTCCTTGGACGCTGCCTTAATTGTTATGTGGACTGATTCTGCCCTGTGCGGCGGCGACTCCCGGGGGCCAAGAGCAAGAAGCTCACGCGTGGAAATCAGTTCCTGCTGGGGCACCCTTGACTTATTTCGGAGGAATGTTGCAGTGCCCCGATTGACTGCTTGAAATGGGGGGTGAGTGGGGCCCCCCCAGCATCCTGGGATGTCTGTTTGTTTTTCCAGTCTACCGCTGCAACTCCCCTTCCCTTGGGGAGGGTGGGGGGGAGGAATTAACCCTTAATGGCTCTCTCCCTCTATGCTGAGATTGAAGTGACTTCTTGGCACACGTTGCACGTCTCTCTGTGCTGTGTTAATTTGGGTGCTTTGGGCCAAGGAAAATCAGTCTGGGGGGGGGCAATGGGAGGTTGAATCAAGTCCTGTTTGACTGCCTATTTCATGACACAGAAGCTGCATGTCTCTCGAATTCGGAGAGGCAGATCTCCTTAGATGGCATCATATGCACTGTTCAACCAGTTACAGTCTGGGAGGACAGTTTTCCTAAATATCATTTTCAGAAAACACCTGGAAACAATTAGGCCGAGATAGCCCGCAAAAAAAAAAGAGCAGGAGTAGCGTTGCGAGCTGAGCTGAGCTCACATACGTTTACCGTTTTTTAGCCTGTGTTTTCACCAGTCCTACATCTCAAATTGCTCATTTTCATTAGCAACCTTGTAGTCCAACATTACTGAGGGGAAAAAAATTGTTTAGGGTACCTATCACAACTGGGAAACTAGCGCAATTTATTTACAAATTTTACATACTAAACATTTGCAGGTTTGTGGAAAATATCAAACAGAAGCCTCGTCTTTACATGTGTTTTAACTTTACTGTTGCTGAGATTCTGAGATTCTTGCCTTATCCTTTCTGGCATATCATCAGTTAGCTACTCTGTGCTTTTGTTTAGTTTCTCAGTTAAAATATGAATGGTTTATGTGTTTTTCAGTTTCCTTTTTTTCTTTCTCTTTTCCTGCGATGTGCCGTTGACATTCCCCAGCTGAAAATGCCATTACAAGGGCAAGCGTTCGTTCGGTGTTGGTTTTGGAATGTAGATACTGCAGGCAAACCAACATGGCTGACGGAAGGCACTCTGTAAACAAGGCCCGCCCACATAACAACCACGTACACATTCCATCTGGAGGGAAAAGAAAACAGCAGACAGCTGACCTTACTTTTTGAATTAAGCCGTTTTCTTTTTTTTTTTCTTTTTACGTGTGGAATTTGCAATTAGTCGCAAAATAAAAATCCTATATGGTGTGTGAACAAAATGCCTCCCCTTTGGGTTACATTTTGGGTTACGTATACACTGCCTGGCCAAAAAAAAGTCACCGTTTCAATGTAAATAAGCAAATACTGTACTGAAGAGCCAACAGTCTGGTCTAGGCTCAGCACAGTTATGCAGCAATAACATGAAATCAAACGAGTACCTGAATCCACTGAATGACCAGGTTATCCCATCAATGGATTTTTTCTTCCCTGACAACACGGGCTTATTCCAGGACAAAAATGCCAAGATTCTTTGAAAGAGTGGTTCAGGGAGCATGAAGAATCGTTTTCACACATCATGTTCAACTGGCCACCACAGAGTCCTGACCTTGACCCCACTGAATGTCTTTGGGATGTGGTAGAGAAGACTTCATGGAGTGGTTCGACTCTCCTGTTGTCAATACAAGATTCGATGAAAAATTAATGCAAATCTAGGATGAAAAAAATGTCGAAACATTGCATTAGCTCGTCCAAACAATGCCATGATGAACGCTCCTTAATCAAAGCTAAAGATGGTCAAATGAAACACTGAAGTGTGTGACTTTTTTTTTGGCCGGCCAGTGTACAGAAGCAGCAAAGTGCTCAGAGAATGGCAACACACCTAATATAACGAAAAAAATGTTCACCTGAACATGAGAAAAATAATTTCAAAACGCTGTTTGATAATGAGCATATTTTGAAAAGGACGTAACTCTCCACTTTGCTGGGAACATCCTGTTCATTTTTATTAAATGAACAAATTATTCATAATTAATTTCTGTCTCACTTTGTAACTTAATTACTAATTATGAATTATTAATTAAGTAAGCTGACGTCAGATGAAGAATGGATGTCCTAAATACAGAGTTACGATTTCTGCTTTCCGATTATGGAATTCGCAGATCCTCCCAGGCTTGCATATGTGAATCGGTTCACCAGACTGTAAAGTGCTGACTATGACATGGAGAATGTGGCATCATTTCTTCCATCGCATTTCTTTCTCTCACCCAGGGTCCCGCCGGACGTGCTGGTCTTCCAGGAGCAGATGGACTTCCTGGTCCAACGGGGACCATGCTGATGTTGCCCGTATGTCTGCAGTTCAGTCACAGGCTTAATAATCGAGGCCTTTCTGGTATCACTTTGCATCGAGATGGGTCACTCCAGCAAAATATTTGGACACGGCACTGTTACAAAGAACCGTGTTGCAGATCATCATAAGCGAGAACGGCGTTCACTTTGATTGCCTGTTTATTACTATGGAATGACCTCCTTTCAAGTTAAGTAGCCAGCAATAATGATCCCTTGTAAAATGTGTGCAATTTATATGGTCTGAACGTGTCACTGACCGCCTGCTAGTCGAGGTCAGACTTTCCGCTCTCGGTGAGAATCCAGTGTTGAAATCGTTTAACAAAAAAAAATCAGGCGTAAGGCAATGGAAACCAGGTGGGGCGGCCAGATGCTCTGGAATTTCGGGAACGCTTGGATAACAAAGGCTAGCTTCAGGAGGTTAAGTATGCAGTTTAATGGCGGAGG
The DNA here is from genome assembly GCA_009936485.2 of Gymnarchus niloticus. Lineage (NCBI taxonomy): Eukaryota > Metazoa > Chordata > Actinopteri > Osteoglossiformes > Gymnarchidae > Gymnarchus > Gymnarchus niloticus. The sequence continues at coordinate 4,889,231 of JAACJT020000036.1, forward strand.
CCGTTATGCGGAGGAGGAAGTGAGACGTCTGTTTTGCGGCCGGCAGTTCCGATTTGGAGGTGACGCCTCAAAAGGTCCCGTGGTGTCCGCCCAGGAGGCACAGGCTCAAGCCATCCTCTCCCAGGCCAGGGTAAGTGGAGACGAGTACGGCATTAAATCACGGGTCCGTATCACTTCAACGTCCAAGGTGTAGAGCGAGCCACCGAACACGCATGCATACACTTACTGGAGACTGTTACAGTTCACCCTCTCTAGGATTGCCTCAAGAAGAAATGAGACGTTTTTATTTGTAATCTGTTCAAGTATATAGCAATTTGGTTTCCAGTCTCGCTCTCATGGGACATACAGACTAGCACAAACAGGGTTAGTCATTTATCCAGCGTCTCTAAATCTCATTTTTGGGTTTAAAGCCTTTGCTGAAGAGCCCAACAGTGATATTGTCGACTCTGCCATGGGATTCGAACTGGCAATCTTCCTGAAATGTACTTAGACTCCTAACTCACATAGTCAGGCACGACGCCAAGGAGCACAATGGTAAAGGAAATGTGTTTGCCTTGGGGTAAAAAAACTTAAAAGATGACGTCCCAGACAGTGCTATCAGAATGTTTCTCGCCATGGTCAATCGCCAATGACGGGTCAAGCTTTGACTGACACTGGGGAGCTCGGCGCAGATCCCACCCTTCCATGGTGTATTTACAATCCTTTTCTCTCCCCGCAGCTCGCCATGCGAGGCCCGCCAGGTCCGATGGGTCTCACGGGACGGTCCGGCCCAGTGGTAAGTTACCCTTTTCCTCCACCGAAGAGAGCCTGATGAGAATGCCAGGTCCTCTCTCCGAGCTGTCGTTTACCTCCTCACATTACAGATGTCGAGCCAGAAGACCAGCACGGCATGGCGGAAAAGGCATCCATATCCGCAAATGTCATTTTCATATGTGCATTATTTATTGATGGAGTAAAGTTTCCCATCCTTGTTGCTTTCAGCCTATGACTTTGGCCCTGCTTTTCTTCCTGTTTCTGGTTCTTGGACAGTCTGACCTGCATTCCACTTGACTGTAGTTATTACTAGCCTAATACCCCCCTTAATGACAATGCTATCACCTTGTTCTATCTTCAGATAGAGATCAATAGCTCTCAGAAGCTCTGTTCTCTCTTCTAATTACTCCTAGGCTAGGCAATTACTGTGGGTGCTTAAAAATAGTTTGAGTTTTAAAGCTACCGGCATTAAAGTGAATATTTTTAATACACATAGTCCCAGATTGCTTTACATTGCAGGTTGGGGTGTTATAAATTCAGGCGACATGTCAGAGGAAAGGCTTTTGATGAAATATAGGGCTTCATACTGCGTTACCTTAAAAAATGTACATAATGCTATCTGGATAGCAAGTTACCGTGAGATATTGGGGCATACCAGTCACATAATACTGCCCTTAATTAGTTGCTTGTTTATCAAATTTTCACATTCTTGATTAACAACTTGCAAGGCAAAGAATAAACAAATGACTTCCATGACATCCATCCAAAATATCAAAATAGTAATTAGTATTTTCACTAAAAATAGAAAATTATAGCAGCCTTCTGCGTTAAGTGATAGCCAATCAGATTGTTCCATCATTGCTAATGGCCCTTAATTAGAGGAAGTACGGTATATTAATCACTGAGAGCCTGTTTAATGTCGCCATCTGCTGTTTGCTTACATTATCATGCCGTTTGCTGTCATCAAACGTGAATGTTTGCTCTGGTGCTCAAATCTGTGTTTCCAGTAGATTGTAAAATCATGTGGATGGTTGTGTCCATGCTGTGATGTATGTGCCGTAAAGAGCAGGACCAGATGCTGAAGAATCTGGCCTTAAATCTAAAATCATATGGCCCTGAATCCCACTAGGGTTTCAGCTGCCGTAGATGCTCACCCTTTCCTCTCCCACTTAGGGTGGTCCCGGAGCCCCCGGCCTCAAAGGTGACATGGGAGATCACGGACCCCCCGTAAGTCTCAGGTGTCCTGAAGGTCACCGTTTTTCTGTCATCAGGCCGGTTTTTGTCGATTCTTAAATCTAACATTACATGAAGAACTGTGTACCATAATTGATCAGGAGGCAGGTTCTGCCGTACTAATCATTAATTATCATCGCTGACAAATCACATGATGATAACCATATCACTGGTGATTTAGGGTCCTAGGGGCGCTCAAGGTTCACTAGGACTACCTGGGAAATCCGGAAAGAGGGTATGTTATTGTACTTTGTTTGTCTAATTTTTGGCCACCCAGCTTGGCGTTTGGTATTGAGTTTTCTTTTTTATCAGCGATTCCCAGTTGCAGCTGGCAAAATGCATGGGCGTCCAAACGAAAATAATCCCTTCCTGTGTAATCCTTTGTAATTCGTGTCCACAAGGGCTGCTGACTGCAGCCACCGTGAGCCCAGAGCTCCATGCAGCATCAGCAACGTTCACATTGCGTGACTTAACTAGCTGTCACTGCGAACATCTGTCACACCTTCTGGCAAATCTCCAGGACGGTTTCCCCAGAAATACTGGCATTAACAGTGGTTATGTTTTAATTTCTGGTGATCCAATGATTTTTTAAAAATCTTTTAATAGCGATAATAAGATAATTCCGCTGGTCACGCTTCACTGACTCCTCTTTCATAAACTGCTTTCACTTTAACCTCCTCTTCTAAATATCCTACACTTTTGCTTACAGGGTCGGTCGGGAGCTGACGGAGCCAGAGGCATGCCAGGAGAGTCCGGATCCAAGGTGGGTACCCCATGCAACAGGTGGTTTCCTGGACCCCTTAAATCAAGCTCGTACCTCTCTTCCTGCTGACAGCCACCATGCACATCAGCATCATGCCAAATTGTACAGACACAGAGGCGAGACTGTGAAAAATTATTTGTAACTGCTTAATAATTGTTAGTACCTTTAGTACTTGTGCCAGCAGACAAAATTAGGTTTGCTTTAAAAACGACTTTGTCTGTGGTGACGGAGTTCACTGTGTGATGGACTTAATTGCTGTTTTGGCTTCTCGCAGGGTGACAGAGGATTCGATGGACTTCCCGGTCTACCCGGTGAGAAGGGACACAGGGTGAGTGAAGGATTTTACTCATAAATACACCGGGGCTGGTATAAGACTTTACACAGCAAATTAGCACACCCACTAAAGGCTGTGAGTTCGTAGCTCTGGGGTATGGGGGTTTGATACTCTCAAGGTGAGTTAAAGAGGATGACAGTCACTCACCCTAAGGCCTTGACAGGTATTTTCAGTCACTGGGTTTCCTGTCCTGTGATGCCTTTGGCCCAAAAGTGATTTGAGGCAGTTTTTATTCTTTTGGAAGACCACAGTGAAGTTGTCCTTACCAAACTCCGCCCACCTTCAGTTGCCTCGAATTCTCAGAGAGTATTTAATGGGTCAAATATGTGGCAGGAAAGACTGTGAGGTTTATTTTGCTCTCTCTAGGAAAGCTGTTAGCTTTCAGTAAGAAAAGTGCCACAATGGTCCCTTCAGCAGGACATACGTCACTCGTTTATCAAGGCACTACTGTGTCACCTTGGGAATTTAAAATGAATGGCAAAATAAAACATGAGGTTCTCCTTGTGACCCTTAGTGGGATTAGTTGAAAAAAAAAAAACAAAAAAACGAGGATGGATCAATGGATTGACGTTTCTGGTGCTTATTATGTGGGAGGTTGGATCTCAGTCCTGGAATATAAAGTCTGAACACATTCTAAGAGTTTGACAGTGAACAATAGAACATCTGCGAGGAAACCTTAAGTGGGATATTTGCTGAATTATGCCTGGATAGACTTTGGACTGGCCCTATGCAATCGTGTCCCGTGTTCTAACAGATCTGATTCTTCCAAGAACTTCTGTGGGGCGTGGATGACAGTTCCGTTTTGTGGTATTGAGAACTCGGCTAAGGTTCAATGGCACGCATTTCGTATCGTCAGACAAAGATTGTAAATAGTGGCATAGGAATTAAAGCTATCCGTTGAAAAGGAGCAGTCTGGAATAGCTATTTGGTATAACTGATAGTCTGGTTCCTCCCGAGGTTTCTTCCTCCTGACTGATGTTTTCCTTGCCACTGTCACTTTTGGCTTACTCTCTGGGGACCCCAGGCCCGGGACCATGTAAAGCACTCTGTGACAGTGCTTCTTGTTAAAGGCGCTATATAAATAAAATTGAATTGAATTGAACAGCTATTTATTTTTTCTGCACATACGCTGATGGGTTCCGTTAAATACGTTCTACAGAATCTGTATGCTGTCCTAGGTCCTTACTGTTCTTATTGCATTATGCATCGAAACACCATTAGTGTTTTTTGATTAGATACCAAAGTCTTGTTTTTGAACTGCACCTACCTTATCAGAAATCCTCTTCCTAAAAAGGGTAGTTCTAAGTCTAGTTTTCCTCTCCCTAATAGAAAGAAATCAAGGTAGGGGGTGGGGTGTTAAGAAGATTCTGGGGTTCTGGTCAAGGATCGTAGCGTGACCAGGCCTGCTAAGTGGTGCAGAACACACACAGGTACATCGAGGGTTCCCCAGCGGCCGTATGCAGGGCTCAGATCCGTTCCGTCTGACTTTGTGGAGGATGCCGTTCGGGATTCCACGTGGCACTCCCAGGGTGGGGGTCTCCTGGATCACCACCCTTGACTATGTGTTTTCCTGCTCTAGCCGCTGGCCTGCTTGGCATTATAATTAGTAGCAGTCTCACCACCAGCTTTCCTTTGAAATGGCCTGAAGGGAAGAGGACTCAACCAGAGGAGCGTTGCTAAATTTAGGACTATAGCTTGGGTGCGCAGGGGGGCCTCAGATCATAGCAAAGATATTTCCAGCCACTGTGTTGGGTTCCTAATCCTGGCTTGGGTAATTGCATGGCACAACTCAACAGCTTTGCCCAACAAGACTTACAGAGGAGGGACTTAAAATAGAGGTTGAGATCTTAAATGACACCATAGACTTAATCGGGTAAAAATGGTAATCATGCATTCCTGTCTCACTTTCTCTCTCTCTCCCTTCGTGGTCCTGACAGGGAGAGACAGGTCCTCCTGGCCCCCCTGGATCTCCTGGAGATGACGGACAAAGAGTGAGTACTTTTCTGACTCCCGACATCTCTGATATTGGAGCTGTATGCTTTTTGGGGCTGATGTGGCTCTCTGTGTTTCAAGGGGGAAGACGGAGAGATCGGACCCAGGGGTCTTCCAGGAGAAAGCGTAAGGGCATCCATTACCACATTAACACTTCATATTTACCTGCGTAGCCCTTCTTAACTTACTTTTCCTGCAAATTTGGTCTGTAGATGCATCACCTTTCATCGTTGTTGTTCTGTTACGTATTGCCGTGTTTGTTGTCTTCGCAAACATAGTTTTTAGTTCCATGTTCAGAAACTATCATTCATTATAATTTCAAATCGTTTCAATTTACATTTTTACACCTACTGTTATATTTTTACAAGTACTCTTAAGTTGCACAATTCCTACGGGTGTGAATGTGTACGTGAATGCATGTGAGTCTTGCATGTGCCTTGCTTAAAAATACTGTATATTTTGTGCTTTAGTATTTTATTGTTTACGTATTCTTGTCAGAGCCCCTCTCAGGTAGTGCACCTGACTTTGGTTGTGCAAGACCAGTACCATGACAGTAAAGGGATTCTATTTTATGCTAGAACACATCAACAAAGAGAAACATCTGTAAGACATCTTTTAGAGATATGAAAATATCAGTGTACTGCCAGATTGGCCACATCATTTTCCAGTTTTTTGATGAACAAATCCAAGATTTGAAGCAAATGTTTTAAACGTATTTGTGCAATTTCAAAAGCGATCGTTCCTGTTTGCAACTTAAGATTGCAACTTAATTGCCACTAGGGGGACACATTTGTGCAATTGTTCTGCATCAAGAGAGCATCTCAGGGCCATTGTTTCAGACTATGGCTTTAATTTGTTTCTCTTTTACCAGTGTTTGAAAACTGATTTCGTAATATGAGCTGTGTTTCTTCTCTAGGGCCCAAGAGGACTGCTCGGTCCCAGAGGCTCAGCTGGTCCCCCCGGACAGCCTGTATGAATTTTAAAATGTCTCTCAGTTCAGTTTTATTTTGCCCTTTCGGCGATAGGGACCAGCAATCATGTCTCTGTCTGTTTCCGTAGGGTATTGCTGGTGTGGATGGCCCGGCTGGTTCAAAAGGAAACATGGTATGAATGCATGAGCACGTATGTCAAGGTACCGCATAGTCACACAGGCTTCAACTCCCTGCAGACTGTTCACATCATGCATCCTGAAAGTCTTAGCAACAAGGGTGTCCTGCTCTGAATATTTTGGTGGGTCACTACTTTTCACCATTTCTGATGTAACAGTCTCCATGAACCCAGTCAGGCAAGGTCCCCAAGCTTGGGACAGGAAGCCAATACCTGGTTGTGGACGTCCAGCTCTTGATGAGGCTCACCGATGTCCTACCACTTGGGTAGCAACCCATCAAACAACAGGCCATGAGTGCTGTGGGTAGCAGGAGCCCGGAATGTTCTGTAGGGGTTACAAGATTAGAAAATCAGTGCCAGATGTGAACTTGTTTCACAGATCCCAGTTGGTCCTTAAAATTTGCCTCAGTGAAGTGAACTGCTGTAGCAATTAACCTGCTGTATAACTGGACAGTTTGCCTATTGTGGAACTGCCTTTGGATTAAAAGGATGCTGCTTTCCCTAAGATCATCTGACGAGTAGCAACTACTCTGATATGGAAGCGTTGCTTAGGCTTACGAAGAGTTAGAAGGTGATGAGTCCTGAAGGTGTGGTCTTGTTTTTAAGGGTCCTCAAGGAGAACCAGGACCACCCGGTCAACAAGGAATCCCTGGCATTCAGGTAGGTATCACAAGTGTAGAGCTCTGGGTTTCTTGACTTGTTCCCTGTCCAGATATGAAGGGTCTCGCTTTCCCCCTCCTCGGTCTCCTGCATGCTAAATTGGAGCACATGAAATTTCGTGGAGTGGATGGAGCTCCTGTCAGTGAGAAAAAGTGGGGGGGGGAGATGAACTGAAAGCATGTTATTCATGCATCTGAAATTCCAGTAGCCAAGGCTGCCCTTTGAGGGTTGGGAGAGGGATCAGGTTACCCAGGGCATGCCCGCGTGGTTGCCGCGGTGAAGTGGTAAGACCGGAAAGCACAATCGTTACTTTGTGAATCCCAAACCCTGCCACCTCAGACCCCCCCCCCCCACCCTCCGAGTTGGTTGCGGACCCCTGCTCGATTCACTCCCTTCCCAACTTTATGTGTCAGTGTGCAAAGCATTACTCTACTCTGTCTGCTATCCCTCCTTAGGGTCTTCCTGGTCCACAAGGCCCCATCGGACCCCCAGGTGAAAAAGTGAGTCTTTGAGTTTCCCTCAAACCCGAGCCTTACTCTTTGACTTTCCACCAGAAGCAGCCTGCTGACTCTAACAGCTGGCTCTTTTAGCATAGACTAGGGTCACAGGTCTCTATGCACACACACAAAGACACACGCTAAAAGCCAAACTTATACAGGCAGTCACTACACGTGTTTTGTATAACTTACTGCTTGTTAGACAAGCGATGTGGTAGCAGCAGCTTCCTTCACTTAACTCACTGCGTGAGAAGTTTGTCCTTTCTGGTGATCTTCCTTTATAGCACAGCACCGTTTTCTGCTCTGCCGCCATGTTAAAAACTTGTCCTTAGGGTGACCACAAAGCTGTGTTTAGCCTCAGCATTTGACCCTTGATGTTCCCTCTTCTGTGCCCAGGGCCCCCATGGCAAGCAGGGGCTGGCAGGCCTGGCCGGAGCTGACGGTCCGCCTGTAAGTTTAACCCTGCTAAGTGCGCTGATGCCTTAAACACTGCGTTCGATAAGCGCTAAGGCACAAAACCCAGCTTGGCAAAAGCAGCTGCTCTCGAGGCCAGCTGACGAACCAATATTAGAGAAACACAGCTTAATAGCGAGCTGGAGGGACAGTTTGTGACAATCTTGCTCTCCATGACTCCTTGATGTTAAAAAAAAAATCCGTCTTTGTTGTTCATGCTCTTCTTGTACTGCTGTACCAATTCTGATATCAGTCTCAAGACTCAAATTGCTCCTATTTTTGATCTTTGAGTTACCCTGAAAATACCTGCTAATCGAGCGGGCAGGTGTTCTCTCTCGTGTATTTGTGGCATTGCAAAAATGGCCCTTTGTAAACCATTTCAATTAAAAACGTCATCCTGCATCATAGGATATTAACAGCAATCCCTAATGTATGTTCTCTGCTCTCTTCTGAATAAATCCCTTTATTTGTAGGGACACCCAGGGAAGGAAGGACCACCGGGCGAGAAAGGGTCTGTGGTGAGTGAGTTATCTGTTCATACGGACAGTAGGAAGTCCTAAACAGAACAGACTGTGGCTAAAGGTGGAGGCCCTTAGTGGCTAAGGGCAGATGTTAGCATTTCTGGTCTCAGCTGGTGGGTGGACTCCTAGCAGTTTCATGAGGAAGGCATCTATCAAGAGGATGCCAGGGATGACCTCCTCACCTCACTGTGGCTAGATAGCAATTCATGCCATTTAATTAGACATCTTGTTGTCACGAGCCAGGTTGTGTCGAGAGGCAGTCGGTGTGACCTTCGCCCATCCTACCTTGATCACACTGTGTTTGTAATTTTAAGGGACATGCTGGTCCACAAGGCCCCATTGGCTACCCAGGTCCTCGTGGAGTGAAGGTAAGATGTCCCCGACTTTGCATCATCCTCGTGATTTTGGTCCAGGTTGTCTTTAACCGTGACTAACCTGCAGCCTCTCTCTGCAACAGGGTGCTGACGGTGTGCGGGGCCTCAAGGGCCATAAGGGCGAGAAGGTAAATATCCCCATTCACCAAACACAGGGGGGCCAAAGAAGGAGGTGAAGAGAATTGACCGAGCAGTTAGCTCTTTTTGAAGGGTTTGGCAACATTAGTCGCATACACTAAGGGTCGGGTCATGGTCTTGCAAGACCATTGGCAACGCATCTTTGAGGATCCCCCCCATGCCTCAAATGCATAAACATAATCACTTTTTCAGGCCCCTGAAAGTCTGAACCCCCCTTGGCATGGGCCCCACTGACCCAGTCCATGATCCAGCCCTGGTTACACTAACGATATCATTTTTCCCGCTTCCCTCCTGAATATATCCTGGTGGTTATTTTCCCCGTCAGTGGGAGGCTTCAATTATTACAAGGGTACTACAAGAAGAGGCCTGTACCTCAGTCGTTGCCACAAGGCCTTCAGGGATCCTCGGCCTCGCTGTAGGAGCTATCTTTATGTTCTGTACGGTACACGCAAGGAACCAAACCCCTCGATTCTGACCGACACCTTGTCCTGTCAGTGCAGTCTTACTGGGTTTGAAATGGTACCTCTTGGGGGTGGGATGGGGGGCAGCATCTTTTCTGCCGTCACACATTTCAACGGCGGTGAAAGCAGAGGTTTGGAATGTCGCGGCTGACGCTGTTTGGGGTGACTTTTTTTTTTTTTGTTGCTCAAAAAAGCAAAGAATTCACTTGTGCCTATAGACAGGGTGAAGTCCCATTACATTTTGTAATGTGGGTTGCCAAGCAGAAAGACAGCTTGTTTCAAAGTGATAAAATAGCAATTTAACTATGAATAGAATGGGTGGACACATTTGCCCAGGGTCGCTTTGCACTGAGACTTTTTCCCTATCCAACTGTCTGATTCACAGGCAAAAAGACGTGCTTTTTTTTTATCAGTATGGGTATTTTAAATCAGCATTTTTACACTGAGCCACATTTTCTTTAGACCAGTCAAATCTTGTTTATTATTATTTTTAGTTAGGACCAAACCATTTTCTGAACAAATACATTTTGTGACTGCATGAAAGGGTATTTATTGCATTATTCTGTATCTTCTGTTAGGAGTCCTTTTTTATTTAGAATTGCATCAAAGTTATCTCAGCCACAAGCCTGGAGTTCGGTGTGTATTGGATAATGTTTCTGGCTGAAGTGTCCCGTATTTTGAATCTTCTGTTTAGGTTGTGTTTTAAGAGACCAGTAAGAAAGACCTCTGTCTTTACATGCATATTTATGATCATTGATCTGCATAGCCTCGTGCCGTTTTCTCGAACGTGATTTATCTTGGCTGTTGACAGTACGCTCGGGGTTCCTCCGCCTATAATTGGCAGTGTTTACCCACAATGCCTTACTGCGAGGCATCAATGACTCACAGAAGTCAAATGAAACGCCGCCTGCTGCGCTCAGCAATTGCGGAGGGTGTGTATGTGTGTGTGTGTGTGTGTTGTGGGTGCAGAGGACACCCTGGAAACGCGCTGGCGAAAAGCGACATGCTTAAAGGAGGAGGATGAGAGCAGACGGGGGAACGCCCGGCTAGCAGCCGCATTTCATAAGCTGCCTAATCAGAGGGCTGCAGCGTTCCTGCAGGTCTCATTGCATTTCCTCTGTATAGAACCCAGAAGGCAATTTGAAGTGAGATAAATGACTGAGGCCTCTCCTCACTTTAGCATATGTATTTATTTTGGCTCTCTCTCTCTCTCATATACAATCAAACATTTAAATGTGTGTGTGTGTGTGTGTGTGTGTGTGTGTGTGTGTGTGTGTGTGGACATGTTTATTATCACGTTGTGGGGACGCAGTGTCCCCTGGAGGAATGAAAACCTGTTACTTTTTACCTTGTGGGGACATTTGTCATTTTCCCATGAGGGAAAACTCAATTTTATAAAAATTTGCAAATGCAAATTTGCAAATTTCATAATTTGCAAATGCAAACTTCTTGAATTTTATTAGGTCCCTTATGGTTAAGGTTAGGGCTGGTTAAGGATTAGGGCTGTCATAGTTAGGATTAGGGTTAGTCCTATAGAAATGAATGGAATGTCCCCACAAGGTTAGAAATACACACACGAGTTTGTGTGTGTGTGTGTGTGCACGCGTGTTTATGTAGGTTTTTGCTTGAATAATTCTCTTAATCACTCAATCACCCAGACTGGTTTGGTTTTGCATTTTGAAAATGGCTATTACTGAGTTCTGTAGTACTTTGAACCCAATATTAAAGCAAAAAAATAGTGAGTCAGTTTTATAGGATCATTTGCACCTAATTTACTACTAATTGATCACTTAAAAACATGAGTGAGTTGCTATAAAAATGAGTATATTTATAGCCTCCTGGCACTTAGTATGAGTACCCTGTTGTAGAGGATAAAATAGTAATTGAGTTTTGAAAATGATGCTGTATTTGCAGAAAGTTCTAGAAGTGTAAGGCAAGCAATGAATATATGTTTAATGGGACAGGATGGTACGTGTACAATCTTCAGTTCAGTTTGAATAAATTTTCTGAGACTGAAAATGTACATTTGACAGGTTCTAAGCATTAGCATACTCAGTCTTCAGAACAGTTCTCCAGTACTGGTTGTAATCTGAATAATCACCAGCAGGTGGCAATCCAGTTCCCAGTTAGACTGAATAGGGTATCCTCTTGTGCTGCATTGTTCATTGATATCGTACACCGTATTTGCCCTTTTGGTCAGAGTCATCGAAGGGTTTTTTTATGTTCTTCTTGATCTTCGCTGAGTAACCAAAATGTTAAAAACATCTTTTGTTGGTTGTCGTCAATACCATCCGGAGGTCAGTATTGCCTCATGAAAGAGTGTTATGTGAATATTCATTCTGCAGTCTGGAGTGTTAATCAACCTTCAGTAAAGCTGGATGATATTTTAATTTCTATTCAATTTCCTACAAGGTAGATCCGTAGCTAGAAATTAACATTTCTACATTTTGCATTTGTTTTTAGTTTTTTCAGTTTAGTTCTGCTATGTTTTATTAGTGACACCTGTGAAGTGAACTGTCTAACTTGATTGTCTTGTCTTGTTGCTTTCAGGGAGAGGATGGCTTCCCTGGTTTCAAGGGTGACATGGGCATTAAGGGTGATCGGGTAAATCGACAAACGTCATAAACATAGCGGCTTTCTCTTCCAATCAGTATGGAGGAACTGGGCATTGGTACTTTAGAATAATGATATTTTTCCCACACTTGAAGGGGTCATCGTGGAAATATCACAGGAAAAATACTTTCTGGGCATCATTCATGTACATCCAAAGAAGGTTACATCACATATGCCATGCTGGCATCGTTCATGTACATCCAAAGAAGGTTACATCACATACACCATGCTGGGCATCGTTCATGTACATCCACAGAAGGTTACATTACATACACCATGCTGGGCATCGTTCATGTACATCCAAAGAAGGTTAAATCACATACACCATGCTGGGCATCGTTCATGTACATCCACAGAAGGTTACATCACATACACCATGCTGGGCATCGTTCATGTACATCCAAAGAAGGTTACATCACATACACCACAGACAGAGAAATGCTTGCTTTTTTTACAAAAAAATCTCATCTGGTTAAAGCAAACTTTTTGTATTGTGTGTTTTTTGAAAAACTGTAAGTCAGTATTTTTCTAATTTCAATATTTATATTTACAGCTTAGACTTCCAGCTGAACTCTGATAATCAATGTGACTTACTTTTAAATATTCTACTACCAGATGGTTTTGTGTCATTGCAACAGAATATAGGAACCCCCCACACACACTTTATTCAACCCATTTTAACAGCAATGTATAACTGACACCCTTCAGGACAATGTGATGGTGTATTTGTCCAGGGTGAGTCTGGTGTTTTGGGGGCTCGTGGTGAGGATGGTCCCGAGGGTCCCAAAGGTCGTTCGGGCCCCCCTGGAGAGATTGGTCCCATGGGTCTCGCTGGGGAGAAGGTACATTTACATGATCATCTAGAAACTCTGTGTTTTTATAAGTTCTAAAATGTGGAGCCCATGTTATATAGACCAAAATGCTGTAAGGTATCTTATAACTGCTTAATGTACCAATTAAATTTATTTTTATAGTGCCTTTCACAGCACAGCTGGCCCAGAGCACTTAATAGGAGTGTGTTATACTTACTATTCCATACTAAGATACTGTACCTTACTCAGTGAGGCTTTTTGTATTAGAAAGCTTTTGCTGTCTTTTTGGGTAATGAATATGCTCAAAACTCAAATGCTGTAGAATCCAACGTTTTGATTTTATTAAAAACACCTTTGCTTATTATTCAGGGGAAACTGGGTGTTCCAGGATTGCCCGGCTACCCAGGAAGACAAGGGCCAAAGGTAAGTGTGTGGGATTAGCCTGTGCATAGCTCAATTAGCACTTAGCATAGATACAAACTTTTTCGTGTTCTAAGAATGACACAGAAATTGATCGACTGAACATATTGTAAAATGTAGACATGTCACAAGACGTCTTATCAAACTATCAATTCATCGGGGTTGTTATTATCAGAAATGCAGCAATCTGGAATCTGCCTCGGCTTTGCCATTTATTTTTCTCAGTTGTGGTACCGCTGCTCAGAAATGGCTGTTTTGAACTTTCAGAGCAATCAAATACATTTTGTTGGTCCAGGTTGAACATTAGGCAGTCGCTATCAATTTGTTAAATGAGTAAGTAGGTCCTTCAGTATTCCTCCACAATGTAGTCTAGCCAGACTGTGGGCCGATCTTAAGATGATGAGTTGCCCTCATATGGCCTTAGACAGCTTTGGGTCTCTCTGAGAACCACAGGCCACACAACTGTAGAAAAATGTCAGCCAGAACCACTAGTGATTTTATGGAACGAATTAGGCCCGTAACCAAACACATTGGTTCAGACAAGGTTTGCAATCTGAACTCTGATTACAGGGATATTCAATAATGCTCCTCAATGGCCATCATTTGACATATTTTCCAGCTCTTGTGACACCGCCAAGAGCTTACGTCAAAGTTCTCGGTCAAAACCATCCGTGAGATTAGGTGGATCAGTGGGAGGCGAGCAGAAGCCCATTGAATCGGGCTAGGTTTGAAAGGCTCTTCTCTGGTGGAAAATTTTTATGTGCAAACAGCAGAATGTACTGCAGACTGTTTAAGATACAGCATTGGTTGATTTGATCACGTGTGTTTGATTTTAAAAGCAGCACACATAGAAAATATTTGCAAAGTATGCTGGGAAAACTCCAGGAAGGATCCATTTGGCTGGTAGAAGCCATTCCACAAAATAATAGCATTAATTGACTGTGCATGTATGCTTATGCTATTACAGCCTGTAGCACATACACCCATCCACCAGGGGGCACTGATCATTCTAGGTACTATCCACCTAGCTACAGTACAGTGTTTCGTGATCAATTTTTTCAGTTGCCTTCAGTGCCTCAGTGGTTCCTTACAGTCAGTGTAGCTCATACTCTCCCCTTGGATGACGACCCTTAAACTAGATGTCCACATGTCCTTTCATTGTGTTTACTTTACACATAGTCAAACACCCCTCCAGGTGTCCCAGTTTAGTCCTCAGTTCATTCGACCCGTCTATCAGGTAGGCCCTGATTTCATTTCTGGGTTCGGCCTTCAGGGCCGCCGATGGCCACCTCTCGGTGGCCTTTGGCTAAACCCTGGCAACAACTGAATGCCTGAGGCTCAATCAAGGGTGTCTTTTAACTTCTGCGAACATAACGTCAAGCATCTAGGCCCCAGGCGCCATGACTGGTCAGGAGAGAGGACTGCTGGCCATGGCAGAATCAGTGTACTAAGGTATAACTGCCAGCTTAGAAGGTAAAGGTCATTAGTCCGAACACAGGATGTATCTCTGGTTTAGGAGAACTCAGAATACATTATGTTTGCCTAGTGGTTAGTAAGTTATGAAACACTGTACCTGAATTGTCAAGGGACTTAACTGGCTAATAAAGAGAACATGCAAATGTGTAGGAGTCTTTGAAGATGATTACAGTTGTTGAATCGCGCAGAGGAGTGTCGGGGGAGGGGGATTAAATGGTTTCCTGTCTGACTGCTGCCTAAGCGCCACCTACAAGGGATATTTGGCACTGACTGCTCACTAATGGCTCCTTGGGTTGGATGCACAGCACCTCCAAACCTGCGGGTGACCCAGAAAATTACTGAGAATGAGAATTTCAAAGGAGCGCTGGCTCTCTACCCACAGTGCTTTTGGGTGAGATCCTTGAAGCAATGTGCTCAGCTGAGTGTAATAGACAACAATCATTGGTGACAATGACTTTTATCTTCAAAATAAACAGAAAACCAGCAAGTGAAATCACTTAACTGATGACTGTAATGCTTTTTTTATGCACTCGGGATTGAAAATACACTGGTAAGCTGTTTTTGAAATTTCCGGAATGATTGAGCAACCTTATTTTTCAGTGTCTTGAGCTCCTTGACCTCATAACAATAAAAGTGCCATTTAAATTCAGCAGGAGATTTCTTGTCTAATCTTTTGTAGTGATTGGACAAATAAGGCTTCAAAACCCATGGTGGGTGGGAGGATCCCAAACTGCTGATTGGTTGTTCAAGATACTCTGACCAACAACAGGTTTTGAAGCCTCATTTAGCATCAGCATTGATTGTTTAGTTCAGGATTCTTTCACGTCTTTTGTCCCATTTTTTTTCCGTGAATAAATTTGCCCTGATGTGCTCATTGTTCACCAGTGGCTGTGTGCGTATTGATTTGCTATGGGTGTGATTGTGCGTATGGGGACTGTTGTTGTTGTTATATTTACAGGAACGAATAAATCTTCTCATAAAGTTGAGCTTTTTTATGAAATGCAAAATATCTCACATTTTGTCTGTGAGACAGTTTGGTGTTTTTAGAGATCAATATTTGCTTTAAAATTTGAGGGAGTCACAAAGACACACATGAATGAATGAAAAAAAATGTATTAATTTTATGACATTTGATTGCTGTGCAGATATTTCAATCAGTTTGGATACAGCTCTTGTAAAATTGACCGTTTTGGACTATAGAGGGCTCTGTCTTTATATCTGTAACTGTCTTACATGGTCCGACAAAGAAAATGGAGAGTAGCCTCTCACACACCGAGATGATTCTAATGCCCTCCTCTCCTCTGTTGGCAGGGTTCGACCGGCTTCCCAGGATTCCCGGGGGCCAACGGAGAGAAAGGAGCTCGGGTAAGAGGCGCCGTGCTGGCTCATGGTGTGAAAGAGAGATCAAGTCGGTTGAAGTGTCCACACCAGAAGCTCTCAAATGAGCTTTGACGTCTGCCGAAGGCCAGACCCTGCCGTGATTGCACCTACAATGAGTTCCTTCCTTCGTCCTCTTTTTAGCCAATTGAAATTCAATCAGAGACGATCGCTTGGAAGGAAACATATGAAAGGATCTCAACACTGATTAAGAGCTCAGAATACTAATACCTCTTTTGAATATTGTCTGAGTCTTCTTGGTCTGTAGAGATTTTGTTCTCATTTTGACACCAATATTAACGGAATCCCAAACAAGGGTTAGTTTATTCTGGTAAAACCTCCACATTTCATTGGTTCTCCAGCTACAGTATGAGTTGCATTCAGCTAACCTTCACACTACCCACAAATATTTTATATAAGACTGTGCTGAAAAGCTGAATGTTTCTCTTTGAGTGTATTTACTTTCTGATGTTTTCAGTCTTGATGCATTTCTTAAAGATTATTTTTTTAGCCTAGTTCGCTGCTGGGGGGTGGGGTTGAACATTAAAGTTCTTGCTAATAGGCACAGGCACTCTGAACTATTTGTACTAAAAATGTCAAGGACAAGCATTCTCTGCCATTCCCCAGTGGTCTTTGGTCTAAATACCATGACTGTAGGACGTTAAAGAGAGTCGGGCTCATCTGATGGAACAGTTTAAAATGTCAGTCTGTGGACTCCACAGCACCCCAGCCTTAGATGCTGTAAACTCCGGTCAAAGGTCAGACCCTGGCCCATTACCAACAGAGAAAACCAGGAAACTGACGTTTTTTTTTATCTTCTTTTAACTTAGCTGCCTCTGTTTGGCTCTATATGAAAGGCCCACAATGTGGTGAATAATATGATATTTAGCTCAAATAACCCATGATACAAGACCTCCAGACAAAGGACTTTGTAGTATGCCTCTAAAAGTAATTTTGAGATTTTATTGCTAGGAAAATAGTTGCCACTTTCAGTTGAGTGGGTGTACAGTCAAGACAAATGTCTCATCTCTAGAATGTCTGACATAAGTCGCCGGATTCTAATTTTCCAGTCCGAAAGCTGTGATTGCCATTGTTGATTGTTTTTCGTTTTTATTTTTCAGGGTACAGCAGGGAAGTCCGGGCCAAGGGGGCAGAGAGGCCCGACGGTATGAATTTGACGAACTACGCTGTCAGTTTATTTCCCGCTTAATCCGTGTCACCCATATAGAGGGAGCTCTTTGTTTTGTGTGTCAGGGTCCACGAGGTGCCCGCGGTGCTCGGGGTCCAACCGGAAAACCGGGCCTCAAGGTACTAAACCTCCTCCTCATGAACCTCCCTGGAGCTTCTTCTTCTGTGGTACATTTGCCCCTGAGTTCACCCCCCCCTCCCCGTTTTCTCTCTGCGTAGGGGACTTCAGGCAATGATGGGCCCCCCGGTGGACCAGGGGAGAGGGTGAGTCTTCCCAGACCTCGTGGGGGGTGTCTGTACATTCGAGGCTTTGTTATTGTTATGGAACGGAGTGTGAAAAAAGATTGGGCTTTAAAAAAAAAAAATTAAGTCCAGTTGTTTTCCACTTGAGCTGCACAATCGTTTAATCCAGTTGTAGGGTCACATCTAACAATCTTTGGAAGGCTCACAGGGACAGAACATCCCTTTGTTTACTTCTTGAAACTATTATCCCTGATTTGATATCTGGGGGTTTGACGAAAGGGATGCAGAAAAACAATACAGACTTTGTGTTGCTCCGTAGATAAGCCCACTCTGAATGGTATTTTTTGTAAACTTTGACATTTTCTTGTCTTTATGTTCCACACGTATGTAGAGCCAGATTTAAGTTTTAGACAGCAGTGCAGTTCCCCCTGAATTCCAGAACAACGTTCCATGATGAATATTTTCCATGACCTACTGGTGGAAACATCTGAATGCTTTTTAAACCTTCGGGCTTTATTTCCTGAACATTTGCTCTTATAAATAAGAAAGAAAGTTAAGGATGTAATACAAATTTCATTAGGTAAAGTTAAGGGCAAATGCCACTGTTGTGGCTGATTTGAATCAATGAGTTTTCAAGTTTTGTGGGTTATATATTAAATCTTTTTTGACATCATAAAAAACGCGTTTTGTTGTACTTGAAAAATTCATTAACGAATGTACATCCTTGCTTCGCTTCCTCATGACAAGTTCCTCTTGTATTAAAGAGAACAACACTCGGCAGTTAAAGTCATAATGAAAGTGTTGCTGTTTTCGCTGCTGTGTCTCCCTGATGCGTTTGGCAGACTGAAGTGAGATGCCTTGAATAAAATAATGCATGAATGAAAAGTCTACCAGCTAACAGGAAACACACCAACGTCTGACCGTCTGCTGTGTGCCTCTGTCACATACAACTTGATTCGATTAAGTAAACTGTGCCGTTGAACAGGCTGCCGCTGGGCTCAATTGACAGGGTCTGATTTAACAATTGTGATGTCATGACGGCGGTGGGCGGGCAACACAGCACATGGCTGCGGTAGTTGTCAGTGAGGCCCTTTGAAGTTTCATGCGGCTGTTTTTGTTCGGGTGCTGCTACTTAGCATGCTATCAATGTCACAGCACTAACAAGCAAACAATTTTCTGTTAGCACCACAAGGCTCCTTGCTTCACTCAGCCCATTGACAAAATATTCTTACTTAGGGGCTCTGCTTGAAAGATTTTATAGCTGGCTTAATGCTTTAGCAGGTAATACTAGTGCTTGAATAGACCTTTAACAATTGTATACATGCATTCACACGCGTGTGTGTTTATGTATAAAAACATATAGAGAACTATCCTGCATACTTTTTTAGGTCTTCGTTTGTAAACTGTACAGCGGGCCAACTGCTGTACCTATAAACTTGAAACATAACATGAATTCCTTCTGAATATACATCTAGCTAGAAGTAAAACTGTGGCATTTGTACGTTTCTTTGGATTTAATGACTGCTAAACAAATAAATAGTAACGGCAACTGAACATAAGGAGATACCCAAGTTTTCATCCTCACATCGTTCAGAATCGCACGCTCTGTTCTTCTTAAAGTTAACTTTCAAAAATTTTTCTGAAGCTTGTGGAATGGACTGTTTCCCACCCCTGTCACGTCAGTAGAGCCGGGGCTCATCTCAGACATCTCTTCAACCTCACAACAACATGACGGATGGGGCCTGCATGTTTTATTCAGCTGTGAGATTAGTTACCCCCCCCCCCCCCCCCCCCCCCGAGGTTATGCGTTAAGAGGGCCGGTGCGTGTCGCCCCCCCCCCCCCCCCCCTGTTTTTCTTTACC
>JAACJT020000036.1:4908561-4984850 GCA_009936485.2 Gymnarchus niloticus
CCGGGGGCCCTCTCCGCCAGCTCTTACAACACACAACAAAATAGTGGGTTGGGCCTTCATGTTTTATTTTGTGTGGAGATTTGTTCCCCCCCCCCCCCCCCCCACCACAAAGGTTTTCATGCATAAGCAGGTCCGATTTCTGGCACTCCCTCTCAACCCTGATTGTTGCTCTTGACGTCTCAGGGACTCCAAGGCCCACAAGGACCTGTAGGATTCGCTGGACCAAAAGGGCCGCCAGTGAGTTCCCTCCATCTTGTCGTTCAACCTTTCATATATTCGGTTAAGCACACGTTGTATGCAAGTAAAGATTAGGTACACATGGTCAGTTGTTATATCCTGGTTAAGAGTTGCTCTGTATTCTTTCCGAATTTAGATGTAAGGTAGTTTTGAAGGTATTTTGGAATTAACTGTTTAATTTGTCAGTAAAATATGCGATAATCATACCTAATAATCATACATGTTGATGGTGTATAGTACAAAATATTTGTGCGTCAGCCTCACAGCAGTGAATCACCTTTAGTGATGTTAACACCATATTTTGATGGCTCGTCTACCACTGAAGCGTGACAATATCGGCACGTTATCAAGAAGTTTATCTTTGTAACCGCAGGGACCCCCTGGAAAGGATGGATTGCCCGGCCACCCAGGACAGCGGGGAGAGACTGTAAGTGCTGACAGTGTCGCATAAACCCTATTTAGACAGGTGGATTCTCTTCTCTGATGGTAGATTTACAACGTATTTTGTGCTTACTGTAGCTAAACTTCTGCCATCATTTCCCGCACCAGGCAGACAGATGTCCTGTTGGTCAATTATTACGCAGTTTACTGAACTTGGTAGGGGACAAATGCATTTCCAGCAGCTACACCAGACCTCCCTTAGCAAGCTGGTGTCTCAAGTCCAACGGACTGGCATTGCCTGCAAGTTCGGTATTTTCAAAGAGGCGTGCATATTCAGTTAGTTTTCACCGTCAAAAGATAATTACTTTGAAACCAGTTTCATTGAATTGAATCATTTACTTGTACGCTGTACGTATAGATCTCCAACTCTTCTGGTGCTCATCATCAACGTTCGGAGATTATAGAACCTCCATTCTGTTGCTACTTCTTATATAACGGACAGATTGTTACTCGCCGGTGCTTCACGATGCTTCATTAGCAGACATCTTACGAACCAGTGTGACTGGAATGGAGTGTTCCTTCACCTTTCCTCCAAGGCTTCCCAGTGTCGGCTCGA
The DNA here is from genome assembly GCA_009936485.2 of Gymnarchus niloticus. Classification (NCBI taxonomy): domain Eukaryota; kingdom Metazoa; phylum Chordata; class Actinopteri; order Osteoglossiformes; family Gymnarchidae; genus Gymnarchus; species Gymnarchus niloticus. The sequence goes on from JAACJT020000036.1 coordinate 4,909,796, forward strand.
GACTCCACATGACCCCGTGCCGGATAACCGCTTCTGGACGGGTGTATGGGTCTATGAATCAGTGTGCAAACAGCTGGGAATTTTCTGTATCGGATCACTGCCGCATTGACTTTAAAGCCTTGAAAAATTAGGCAATTTCATCACAGTTTTTTTCAGTATAGTAAGAAAAATTGCCCAGCAGCAGTAATTGTCTCTTCACCGTAAAATTCAGCATAATAACTACTTTTCAAGTGCCCTTTGTTGTCACTGTACGGTAATTTTTTCTAATCAATAGTAAGAACACTTTGGACGTCTTATTATAGTGGCTGAATCGACACTTTGTGTAATGGACTTTATCAAGTCTGCTACATAAAGCCTGATGACAGTCTGTCATCAGTACAAAGCAAGTTTGATTGGTTTCTTGGCTGCGGGTTGGTCGTACGAGTTTTTTTCTCCTCCTTATAAATTCAAATTTGTGTTCATTATTTATTTAAAATAGCCTGGGGTTTTCAGTGGCTTGTCCTACGTGAACAAACCACTCCGCCTTTGTAGGTAACGTGCTGATTCAGAATTTTATATTTCTTTTCCCTCGTGTCCACTGCTCTCCACCTGCTCCTCCGTCGTTTTAGCGTTTGTTAGCGAGACAAAAGGGCCACCAAAGGCTTCATTATAACCAGCCGCTCTTAATTCAGCGTTAGAGTGACACCAGCCAAAATGAAAGGACGCTCACTTTGCATGAATGCTTACACATGCTAAGTCCATGTGTCCAAGTGCCCTAGGCCTGATCTGAGATGAAGACATGGGGCCATAAAGTCATCAGAATTAGGATACCCACCCATCCTTCACCCTCTTTATCCTGTACAGGGACACAGGAGGGCCTGGAGTGTACCCAAGGGAACATGGTACACTAGGCAGGGTACACCCTGGACAGGATGGCAGTCCTCTGCATTAGCATGCATACTCTTGTACTATTTGCAATTTGGAGATATTACTGCATATCTTGAGGCTATGGGAAGATACCTGTGTGGCATGGGGACAACATGAAGTGCCCGCACACACAGATTGGGGATGGATGTTGAACCCTCAGTGCTGGAAGTGTGAGACAACAGGGGTATTCACTGAACCACCACAAAAAGAATACAGCATGGATAAACTGAGATTTGAAACAAGGTGTAGTGTTACTGGCTGACATACTGAAATATCATAGTCTTGAAATTGTTTAGAGTAGCAGAATTATCGCATGCAGAAATAAATCGAAGGTACAACACTAGATATGAATTAACTGTGAACCAATTTATTTACTGGAGTTCTAATGAGAAATCACATGACTTTAATGGATTTCGTTCTTATTGATAAAAAGCAAAGAGAATAACTTGTTCGTGATATATTGTGATTTAAGACATTAATGATATAGAAATTGTTTTTCCCACTCTGTAGGGTTTCCAAGGGAAGACCGGTCCTCCAGGTCCCGGAGGTGTTGTGGGACCTCAGGTAGGTTAAACCTCATTCTAGAAGACCACTTGGTGATGAATGACTTAGGTCCTGAATGTGAGTCTTTAACCCAGAGGGAATTATTTTGACTATGAACAGATCAGCCTGTTACAGAATTTTCACTTTGTGAAATGAGGTTCCCTTTCTACTCTGCTGTCATGACTGTGGAAAAGCTGGATTTATTATAATAATGTACACTAATGGTTTCTATTTTATATCTGACAAATAGAAAACATTTATTTCCAGGAGACTCTCAGGGAAAATTCCATTTTCTGTTAAGTATTAATATAGCCTTGAGCCTGCTGAAAACCATCAAACTACTTTTTTGTAATCCCTCCTAATGCACTTTTTAATCCCAAGTACTATTCTAAACCCAGGGAGTGTTTTCATTTTGTTGTAAATTTAGGTTTAGGTCAATTTTGCTGTAGTCCGTTGCTGTTTGTTACTATAGTTCTCGCCGTCCATTACGCATGTTGAACAATTACTGACCTGAATTGTTTCAACAGGGTCCAACTGGAGAGACTGGACCAATCGGGGAGAGAGGTCACCCTGGACCACCTGGCCCACCTGGAGAGCAAGGTCTTCCTGGCGCAGCAGGGAAAGAGGGAGCAAAGGTAAACCTTTTGGTTTAAACATGAGCCCTCACGCTCCTGGCCCTATTATCAGTTGTACACCGGGTTTGCCATTAATGAAAATTTGATTATTGGATTTGTCATTGTCTGGTACCAAGGCTCGAAGCTGGAAAAAAAAATGTGAACCACTAGCAAACAACCAGTGAGTTATGACATGCAGAACGGTCAATTTTTCAACATCAATTCGTCTTGGGAAGAAATTTCGAAGAAATTGAGGTGATCCCTTTAAGGGTCTTCATATTAAACCTAGGTCTATTTTTTTTTTTTTTTCCTGCCAGTACTCCTGCCTGTCTCCTACTTCCATTTCATCCCTCCTGGGTCTAAGGTGGTTTAATCAACTCTGGCGCTAAAACGCCAGCAAAATGCCACTCCTCGGTTCAGGAACACGTTGGCAGCCAGCAAGAGAGCAGATGCAATTTCTCTGCCTTCATAAGGCTACCCACCCTTGAAAAGACGTCACACTATTTTCCCTTTGACAGAAACCGGAAAAGGGCACTCTCATCTCTGTGGAACTGTTTAACATTAGTAGAATACTTGTGGTTAAAACACAATTTCTGTGGCCTGCACTTAGTGTTCGGTCCCTGTCTCAACATGCCACCATGTGGATTCATCGATACACAGGATCAACCCAAGATCCACTCTTAGTAATGAGCCATTTGTGAATGATAACATAGGAAGAGTCCAAAATTATAAATTTGAAATATGGCAAATCTCTCTGAGATAACAGTTTTTTTCCAGGATCGCTGACTCTCCTGATCGCCCACTTGTTCCTCATAGTGTGCTTCTGTTCCCAAGTCATGCGTTCTGTTCTCAGGGTGATCCTGGACCTCAAGGGGGCCCTGGCAAGGATGGTCCTGCAGGTCTAAGGGGATTTCCTGGAGAGAGAGGTCTCCCTGGAGCTTCAGTAAGTTACATTTTCCCAGAACAAACTTTAAAAAGCAAGGTATTTTTTCCCTCCATTTTATTCCCTTTCAGGTGAGATGACGCAAATGGAATGTCAGAATTATACCTTCAATACCTTCAGAGCTGAAGGCCACGCATAGGTCAAACACATAAACGACCTGATTGGTGTTTATGTGTTTGGCCTATGTGCGTAGAAATAAAAGTTACAAGTAATAATGCATTATTGCATTTTACTTATTTTGACAACCTCATTAGCCAAAAACTAAAAATGTTATAGTTGCACTGAGATAAGCTGGAAAATATTGCATGCCACAGTACTCAGCATTGACCAGATCCATGCTCTAGCACAAGCTGTTTGTGCTTTCTGACTTACAGACAATGATACTCTTTTCAGCCAGGAGCATGCCCAGCTACATTCCACAACAAAAAACAAATGTTTGTGCTTGTGTAATGAAAGCCAAGGTCAGAGTTACTGTGCACAGTCCTGATTATATTGTTGTGTTATAATTTACTGCCACGCAGAGGCACAAAGCCTCATTACCCAGCACATCTTGTGTGGTTGGTCTTCAGGGAGGCAGCCTCCTTTGTGGCCCTCAGCAATCTCTGTGTCCTCGTTAAAGAATCTCCGCGAAAGGGACGAAACACGGGCCTGTAGACACATAGACCCTGCAGGAGCTGGGCTGACATGCAATTCTGAGTATAAACAGCATGCCCCGGCAGGAACGAGGCATGTGCGGGTGCGGGCTACGGCAGATTTATCTGTGCCGCAGCCAGAGATGCGTCTGGCCTGCCAATGCTAATATTGCTGAAAGATCATCAAGCCCCAGGTTTAGGCGCGCTCTGCAAGGGGTCGCAATTCGAATGAGAGTCGAGTCAAACCTCTGCTGCCATATGAGGAGGGCGTGCGTACACCCTGCAGAGTGCCACGAGGCGTCTTGGCATCAGAAGGTGTACGGTATTGACGTGATGGCCGAACGGGAACTTCGGATGAGGCGCATCATTCAAATTGATCTCTGCTCTTGTTTGCAGGGTCCAGCAGGCTTAAAAGGAGGAGAGGGTCCTCCAGGTCCACCCGGGCCCATTGTAAGTATTCCGTCGCCGTGGTTACCAGAATCTGGTTTAAAAATAAATAAACGAACAGTAGGTTGGGCGCTAGACACGCTCAGAGCCATGAACTTCGGAGGCGGTGGACGTCGGGATGCCGTGATTGGCAGAGCGTGGCCTGAATGCAAGCCCGAGAAAGAGGATGGCTCCAGCACGCAGTAACGAAAGCCAGCACTAGAGGGAGGCTTGATCCTCTCTAAGAGTGGACAAGACACCTTTAACGATCAATTCGGGATAAAAACACCAGTCGGGATGTAATTGCCGCCTCTTGACACTTCACCCAGTATGTAGATCCCAAGAGAGGTTTAAGGTGGCAATAATATCGTTGGAAAAGCAAGGGCCTTTCTATGCCTTAATAGCACTTCCAGCAGCTTACCGCTCTGCCCAGGTCTTCTCCAGACATCCTGATAAGTGTCGTCTCCCCGTAATTGCTCTTTTGTTAATAACAATGGGGTGCTATATCAGAGAACGCTTTATCGGCCGTCATACCTTAATTGTGTTCCGGGAGACACCCAGCTAAGCAGTGAAGACGAGATACTCTTCTGGAAAGAACGAAGTAGCGTTAGCCCCGATGTGTGCCCTTTCTCAATATCACGGCTTGTTATATATTTATTTTATTTACTGCCTGTAAAGCACAGAGTCAAATCATACGTTTTCACTTAGCACTCAAGTCTCCCAGAGCAGATGTTTAGACATTTGTTTGTTTGTTGGCCTCTCGCTAGTGCCTCGCTGGGGTGGAAGCTTGGCTGGAATCACGAGCAGCTCGTCAGAGGCGGTGACAGCGCATTCTGTTGAGTCACTCTCTGGCCCCGAGTCGTTCGCCGCCGTCTCAGAATCGTCGGTGGCGACGGTCGTTTGGACAGCAGAAGGCGGAAACTCAGGAGGCAAATGTGACTTTGATTCACTGACAGGAGGCTGGGGCCTCTTCGTAGCTGGCCCCCTCAGGGGATGCGTCTAGCGTGGGTGTGAACGCGTAGGTGTGGATGTCCGAGCGTGCGTGTGAGTTTGACGCGTCTGAGATTTTAAATATATGTGGGCTGGTGTGTAGTTGTGAGTCTGTACGTGTGTGTACGTACGTGGATCCTCATTTTCACACCAAGCGCTGGCCGTGGACGTCCTGCTTCCCCACTTCCCTGTGTCACCACGCCTGGCCGATGTCCCCCACGTGTTGTCCCGCGGCGCGTGGCTGAGAATGACAAGGCAATCAGAGGACTAGTCATTTCCATGTGTTAAAGATGAGATTGCTGATGGTTTGTTGCCCAGCAGGTAGCCCTTAACGTGTGTTTAATCTCGTTCCAGTCACTCGTGTCTTTTTTGTATTTGCATATAGTAGTTTAATAAACCATCTCTCTGTGATTGTGGGATTCAAAATGGAGCCCAGAGAAGATGACGTTTTGACCAGATTTGATTCACTGTTCAGTTATTCTGAATTCATTGTGACCCAAGCCAATCCTACCACACAAGTCACATTTTACCTCCAACCAATAAAGAGGTGTTCATTTTTTTAATTATTGTTTCTATCACCTTAAAATTTGGAATACTGTAATGAAGGCTGGTCCGGGTGAGCTGACACATAAATCACCAAAACAGCGGAGTTCAGAAACAGGGCGTGAAAATTTCATGTAGAGTTATTAGCAGACTGCACTTGCTTGATAGATCCATGGGTATATGCTAATATGCTAAAGCTAGCATGAGTTTGACGCTGGGATGCTGGAAGTCACCGTGTTAATTGACTAGGTAGAGAAAGGCTTCACAATGGCATCATGTTGAGCAATGCTTTATTTTCCTGATAAACATTAAATTGATTTTAGTATATAAGCCTTTCAGTCAATATGTCCTGTAAGGTGTCTGTTTATGCAAAGCAATGTCCATGCAAGATTGCTGTATTCACTTTGCCCAATGCGCTCTTTGGAAATTCACGTCAAGCTTCCTGCTGAGATCAAACAAAACCTTATTTTTTTTTCTTTTTTGCCGGCTCTTTTTGGCATTTATTTAACAACGGGCTGAGCTGTGGAATACAGAGTGACTCATCAGTTGTGACTTTCCTCTCCGGCCCAGAGGAAGGGTCAAGGAGAACATGACGGCCTCCCTCATCAATAATTTGTGTCCTTAATAAAAGGATCCCACTAAAGTAGAATCAAGCGTTTCTACAGTTGAAGGCAAAGACAGAAAGTGGAAGCTGAACGTGCAGGAGGACGTAACAGCCATTGTAATGCAGCTGGCGGAAACTTCCGGAATTTCATACATCGCTGCTGGTGTTGCATAGTTACTCATTAATTTCAAGCTGAAGAGGTTTCAGGGAAAATATGTCACCTCAGTAATTATTTCCTCAACACAGTGGCAGCAGCACTCTTGGTCTTTTTTTTTCTTTCGCTTTGACATGCCCCCCGTTTCCTTCACAGGGATCCCCGGGGGAGAGGGGTGCAGCAGGACCTGCAGGACCGATCGGTCTCTCTGGTCGGACGGGCCCACAGGGACCCCCAGGCCCGGCAGGAGAGAAGGGAGGACCGGTGAGTACTGCCCACCGTGCCCAGAGACGTTGACGAGAGAGACGCCGTGTTACTCATGTGTAATTGGCAGGTATACCTAAAACCACACGTATTTTCTAGCTTAAGCTTTGGTTTTACTTGGCTAATGTAAGGCTGTGTTTGCCATTTTACTGAAGCCGATACCGAGTAAAAAAACGAGGATCGGTATTTTACCTAGCAGCAGACCTCTTCTGGGACTTATAAATGTCTTCTTCATAGGTCCAAACCAGTAAGATTTATGATAAGTGTGGACCTGAGTGCCCATAGCATAATACAGTAACCCTCTGACCGTCTGACCTACTTCAACTCTGGTACATTGTGAGAGAGTGGGAAGCCTTATATCAACCTGATAATGGGCCAGGAGTTAACGATAGTGGTACTCGTACAGTGCCTTACACCACGCCATGTCATTCCGGCCGCAGGGTGAGAAAGGCCCTATGGGTCCAGCAGGCCGAGATGGCATCCAGGGCCCCGTTGGCCTCCCGGGGCCAGCTGGACCTCAGGGACCTCCTGGAGAAGATGGGGACAAGGTGAGTCATGTTGCCCACATCATACTCGCAGGTCCTACTCACATCTTACAGGATGGTGAGTGTTACAGGTACACAAAAAAGGAAAGAGGGAAAAAAGCTGTCTTGGCCAATCATCATCACAGTCCCGCTTTCAGACCATCTGCAGCAGAAAGACACAGTTGTCTCTTATTGATCGTCATACTTGTGGGTGACGTGCAACGTCACCATATAAAAACGTACAAAAATGACTTCATCTGACTGCTTTATCTCAGCTACTGTTCAGCCTCGTAAACAACAGGCCGCATCATGAGTGTCCAAGACATAAGTCTGATAGTTGAGGTTTGTTTAACATGGCCTAAGGCCTCGACGCTTTCCACTCTGTGTATTTTGGAGTATGATGTTCCGCCTTTAGAATGTCACATCTGACATTTGAAATCCATGTCCTGTATCGCGTACTTTGATGCAGTAATGGCATTAATCTGTATAAGTCTAGTAACAATTGAATAGCAAACATTCCTGCAAAGTGTTTGGATATCAACAGTGACCTCCTGCAACTGGCTGCATTAAAATGGGTCAAAAATAAGACGATGGTTTCCCGATGAGCCCATCTGTCTTGTAATTATTACTATTATGTATCTCCTTTACTTTTCAACAGAAACATGTGGCTTATAAAACACTTTAGGGAATTATAGAACTGGATGCTGTACTAAAGGATCTCCCTGAGTGTTATGTCCTTAGCTCTGTTGGGATTTCAGCCCGTGGGCAGCAGAAATTCGGTTGATTAATCACCACGCCAACTGATGCCGAAATGTTTTCTTTCCTAGGGAGAAGTTGGTGAACCAGGACAGAAGGGAAGCAAGGGAGACAAGGGAGAACAAGTAAGATGATTTCGTGATGATCTACACCCTGTGTGCATTAATGCTAAAATATGTATAGGCCATTTTCAAAGCTATATTGAGGCATGCAAAGCAGATAATTAAATAAGTTAATATATGGACACCCAATGCTTCTTCCAGATAGTTCAAATATGGTTCTTTTATCAAATTTCCATTGTCATTACCCTAGTGGCTCCTAAATTGTGGTAAGCCCTTGAGGGGGCGGGAACAGAGACACAAAGGGGCGGGATATCACATGTGTGCAAATCTAAAGTGTGTATATATAAGGAGGTGGTGTGGAAGGAGCTTTAAAATATTCTAATCTGCAATGGGGGGCTGCCTGAAAAAATATGGGAAGCATTGTAATACACTACCGATACTAAGAGGTTGATGTTGATCTTCCTCACGGTGCCTGTGTGTTCCGTTTTCTCCAGGGTCCCCCTGGCCCTGCTGGGCAACAGGGTGTCATTGGCCATCCTGGACCTGCGGTGAGTGCCCGTGTTCCCAGCCCAGCTGATTTCCATAGAGTTTTTGCTTAGGCTTAACTGGCCACTAGGTTTGGATCCCACTTGCAGCCTAGCGCTTGTTTGTTGGATCCAGACTTTTCTGATATGATAAATACCTTGGTGAAATAGATTATGCAACTTTGATAGTGCATCCCAGAAATATATTACTTTGAAGAACATGCCACATTAGAGCTTTTTGCTTGTCCCTACTTCAGATACACACCAGCACAGCAAAAATAGTCAAATATATTTTGTGCTATTAAGATACTACATGCTTTGAGCATTTTCAGGGACATTAAGCAGAGGAACACAAAACATGCCGTACCGTGGCTATCACTGTGAAACTACAGCATAAGTTCTCTTTGGATTTTTATCCTCCTTTGACTTCCCTGAGTCCCTTGCAGATGTCTATGTGCATATGACCACGGAGCTCTGTGCTACTGTCCCGCGCCAAGCCATATGCTAAGAATCAAGTCAGACGAAACCTGAGCAGCTGATACCTAGATTTTGTGACTGGGTTACCATAGGTCATCCGTAGGGTTACAATAGGTCATCTAAAGGGTTACCATAGGTCATTCAAAGGGTTACCGTAGGTCATCCCTGGGGCATTTACATTGACGGTAGAAGCAGATTCTCGTCCAGTGTGACAAAAAGGCAGGCTTCAACTGTGAACACCTTGTACCGTGAGCCAACGAGCGGCCTTGTGGATTTAACGAGTGCTGACCTGATCTCTGGTTCCTCCCCCAGGGCTCAGACGGGGAGCCCGGGCCACGGGGCCAGCAAGGCATGTTCGGCCAGAAGGGAGACGAGGGTGCTCGGGGCTTCCCTGGTCTTCCAGGTCCGATTGGACTACAGGTGAGCCCACAGAAGTATTTGTTCAGAGTGTAGGTTCAGCCATGCATTCTGGGGCTCATACATGATAAAATGTGCTAAAGCCCCCTGGAGGAGACTTGTGTATAATATTGATGCAGCACTGTGAAAATGCGTTGGCTTGCCTTGGGCAATGGATGTTTTTGACTTGGCCTGTCATTGGAGGCCATTTTTGTTATCCTGTCGCATTTTCTGATGGATAGGATGGGGATTTAAACATTCGGTGATACACGAGGAAGAGTGGGCATCACATGTTTAAGACGTCCAGTGAAAACGGGCCTTGGACATGCAAACCAGTAACTGCTGCTATCAAGTGGAACGATGCCTTTGTCTTCCCTTCAACTTAAAATCTTAAGTCAAGTTTTGGGAAACATAAGAAAACACATAATTTAGTTTTTTGTTGCGTGGATCAATTAAACACGCATTGCAGTTGAAGTGATTATGTAATAAAATTACATGGTGGACAGAATCTGCCATGAGACTGGATCACTTAGTCATTTGGCTAAAGTGACTTTTAATTGGGAGGAATGAACTTTATTCTGACTACATTAATTACATTGGCCGACCCCCCCACCAGCAGGCAATCAGCCATTGGATACTTAACGTTTTTTGTAATTATGCTTCTCATTAATTATCTTTTCTTTAACAGGCTGAAGAGGAAGTTTTATTTCCTAGCAGAGTTGGATTTCTCATTTAATGGCACTGTAATTGTAGACACCGGGGGTCTGGCATTTGAGGAAGGTTCTTTTTTACAGTCTGAAGAGTGTAAATATCAGATCATATTGGAAATGCACACTCTACTATCCTTGGGCACAGTGACTTTGGGATGAAAGTCTATTCGGCATGTGTCTCGCATAATGTAAGTTAAAACACCGGCAGACCCTGAGAAAGGGCTGTCCTCTCTGACTCCGTGTGTGTGTCACAGCGAGAGAGTCAGTGTACACAGGGAATCAGACATTTTCCTTCATTTAATAAAGGTCTGGCAGATATATTTTTCAGCCATGTACCATATGGTCCACCCACACATTCTCTTCAGTTTAAAAGGAAATTCTTTACTGTGTCCCTGAGCCTTGACTAACTCCATGAAATTAACTTTTCTCGCCTTTATTTTTGTTTATTTTCTTTTTTCCTGACTTTCAAAAGCTCCTTGTTTTCCTTCATGGATCCATGAATACATTGAACCTGCATCTCTGCAGAGCTTTCTTCATTATGACATTTGTGGGGGGAAAAAAAAAGGTCAAGTTTACTGATTAGCGACTTTGGTTTGTATTTGCAAAGTGCTCCCAGCAAACGGTGTTCAGTCTTTGATGATGTGGATTAGGCAGGATATGTTTGTATTTGGAAAATGAACAAAATGATGAATTTTGATTATCACTGTAGGCTTACAGTCAGTACATACAGATTCCCACTGCATGGTCGTTAAATCACACGCGAAACGGCGTCGGTTTAAAATACCAGGTGGGTAGCTCTATCAGTAGGCTCAGATTTTCAGATTAATTGGAAGTATAGTGGAAGTCTAGTTGGAGTATAGTGGATTCAACGTCAGACATTTAGTAATACTCATCTCTTTTCTGCTTTATCCCTTGAAAAATTAACGTTTTAATGAAAGCTTCAACTGATCGTGTCAAACAAACTATGCAAGGCTCCTTTTAATTCTAATTGCTAATAAATCGTATGTGACTAATTGTTCATTCTTCAACAGTACAGGGCAGGGCAGGAGCCAGCTGCAGAATCACAATTTAATCAGGACGAGAACAGGCAGGGTCAGAACCAGGACACGCAAGATTTTCCAAATCCAAAGGGAGATACAAAGATGTAGTCGAGGTCACGGGCAGAAGTCAAAACCCAGAAAGACAATCAGCACGGCAAACAAATCCAAAAGACGATAAGAAAATGGGGCAAAGTCAACGAAGACAGAAAGGGCCAAGCACAGGCCAACTTCAGCAATAACCAAACACTCAGTGAGGATCTGAAACAGAATACCTCACATGGAGGCAAGCAGACTGCCTGATTAAAGTAGAGTCCACTAAACAAGGCACAGATGGTTAGAATTCAGGTGATGATGACCAGGAGTAGGTTGAGTGTGGCTGGTAGAACCGTTTTGGCTGGCCTAGTTGACATGGCTAGTTTGGTCTGGGTTTGACAATCCACATCTAATTGTTAATTATTTTTAATACTCTTAAAATAGTGGTAGCAGATAATCATACGATTGATTTTTTTTTTTTCTTACATGTTCTTAATAAAAAATGTTCGTGGTAAACATGCCTGCTTGTGGGTGCCTTTGATATGGGATGACTCGAACGCGGATTTTCATTTGCAGCGTAATTATATGTTCACAGCAGTGAAGGCAGTGTGGCAAACGTACAACATTGCATCAGTAAATATGCAAAACTGCATGATTAAGCTGTGAAGCCTGGAGTACTGCAGATAGCTCTTCTAATTATGGAAAATTAATTGGCAACATTTAATATCTATTTTTTGACATCACAGTATTTGATCAAGTCATGATGAAAGTAATCTTTGTATTATCATCTCAAGTTCAAGGCTTTGCCATGTTGGGGGGGTACAGTTTCCGTTAATATTAGCACTGGTTGAATCTCTCCTGTCTCTTAAGCTGCGTCTGTTGCTTTGCTTTCAGCTTTTCAGACGTTCCCTTTCTGTTGTAGGGTCTTCCTGGTCCTCCAGGCGAGAAGGGTGAAAACGGAGATGTTGGGCCAATGGTGAGATGATAGATGCTTATATATTTTTTGAAAACTTCATATACGCCTCTAGGAGCTTAATAAACTGACAGATTTATTGACTTCCCTTGCATGTTGGTCCCACTCTAAGCATTTCACCCCTCACCTTTCTCTCCACAGGGTCCCCCTGGGCCACCTGGTCCCAGAGGACCCCAAGGACCAAGCGGAGCAGATGTGAGTGTCATGGCCTCCTCCTCTTTTCCTGTTATATTCTATTTGTTTTGTCAACATGGTTTTTGCAGTTTTGGCTTCTTCCCTTGCCATTTCTCATTGTGTTGCCATTCATTTTGTCACCTCTGATGGCCGACCTTCTTTGTGCTGTTTGCCAGGGTGCTCCAGGCCCTCCCGGGGGCGTAGGACCCATGGGCGGCGTGGGAGAGAAGGTGAGAGATAATCGGCCCCTCTTCGCCTTCTGCCAGACAGCATATCCCCCACCCAAGCCTTGAGGACAATTCTCTAAAATAAAGAAACACAAATTAAACATGTCCTATCGTCACGCTTGCAATGGAGGGTGGCTCAGTTGTATGCCAGTTAGGTCTTCACCAAAGCTAGTATTTGGTGCCTTCTTCCTGCTGCAGTATTTGTCTCAGTTGGGGCCCCTGACGTTATTAATGTCTGGTTACGGCACCTTTCCCTCCACTTTATCCTTTTCCTCACCATCAGGAATTAACGGTCCAGCATATCTGGCTACAGATTCAGCTCGGCAATGAAAAGCACGAGCTTGCCATCAATTTGATTACCCTGATAATTGCATCACCTTCGTGTATTTATCCATAATAATTGGGGGTTAATGACATTATTACGAAATTGACTCATTCACACCGAACATTTCAGTTATGGAGTAATTTGTTTATTTTGCCTGGGTGGTTATATGGAATATATTTGCCTCAACGGCGGGTCAAAATGGGACAGATGTGTGTAATGGAGAATCTTCGCCCTCCCGGTAGTTCAGAGTTCCATTGTTGTCTCTCTCAGGGAGAACATGGTGAAGCTGGCAACCCTGGACCACAAGGAGAACCGGGAATTGGGGTAAGTTTTTCGACAGTTCTACAAGCCTTTCATAGTGTGTGTGTGTGTGTGTGTGTGTCATTCTGTAAATGGAAAGGTGGTAAGCATTGATTACCTCCACTAAGAGAACCTTCTCAGTAAATTGTCAGTCCCCAATCACAGCACGGCTCTTTATCAGAGTTCTGCCTGTTCCGTGTTATCAAATAGCTGCAAGTTCTCGAGATCATTGTTACAGGCTTAGGCAACGTGTTCTCTCACTTAAAACGATTCTCAGGTTTCCACTGAGGAGAACATTTTCAGACACGAAGAAATTTCGAATTTCAAGATGAAAACACCAAGGATATTAATCACAATTTAACATTTGTGCTTCACTCCTGTGTAGGTTTCACACATTAATCCTCGTGTGTGTTTTTCTTTTCCTGCTGACAAGCCCTGTTTGTCATACATCTTGGAGTGACAGTTGATCAATCACACTTTATTGACATGCTGTCTAAGTCATTTGTATCATTTAGTGTACTGGTGGGTGTACAGTGGGCCAGTAATCAATTTTAAGAGCCGTAGCTCTGCTACTGACTGCAAGACGTTGTTTTCATGGGAGCACTGAGAATGTATCTAACACACGCATCAGCAATGGTTAAATCTTACTCCAGTGATCAAGAAGTAATATAAGTACAATATGAAGAGCATTTTTTTACCAGACAGTCTTTCAGAAAAGATTAAGGGTCTAACACGCATATGGCAACAGGCAGACACGTCAGGGTAAAGCATCATAGTATGATCAGTATAAATCATCACCTGTTCTCATGTTAGATAGAGGTCACAATGACAAACCGAAACAACACGTCTGCTTAATGCCTAGAGCAAGCAGTGCTCCTCAGAGCTCACTGTGACAAGCTACTGACAGCTCCAACTCTTTTGTAGGGCCCTAAAGGGGAAAGAGGAGAGAAGGGTGAGGCAGGACCTCCTGGAGCTGCCGGGCCAGCTGGTCCTAAGGGACCCCCTGGAGATGACGGCCCTAAGGGTAACCCTGTAAGTCGCTGTATAATGGAGCCAAAGAATGACACCAATTTAAAGATGTGCTTTATGAAGTGTTGTCAGTGTGATAAGAATGTTAAGGTTTTTCTTGTGATATTTCCGTTAATTTTACTGATCGTGTTTTGTTTCGCTTAGGGTCCCGTTGGTTTTCCTGGAGACCCTGGTCCCCCTGGTGAGCCAGGTGTTGCTGTAAGTTTATTGTAATGTCGTTGTTATTATTTAATTCAGATATATGCTTACAACTTCAGGGAATATGAAAGAAAATTGTTCCCCTTTTGTCTCTGTGTTATTATAATTAATAAATTGCTTGAAAGATTCCTTGATTGTCTTGGGTTTTAGCATTTATGAGTACTTTTGTCAGTTGACCAGTATATTGATTTTTTTACCCACTATTCATCCTGAACTCCTACCTGATTACGAAGAAATTGTAACCGTTTAGCAAACACAGTTTCACCACTACAAATCTACATAGTTATGGCAGGTGTTAAATGTAAAATCCTGGTGTAAATGACTTTAATTATAGTTTCCAAATATCAGCTCCAAAGCAGTGCAGCACAGGTCACCCGAAGCAGTAGGCCACGGAGAAATGAACATACCTGTAGCTGGATTTCATATGCATTGCAATGTTTCATTACAGGGCACCGATGGTTTATCCGGAGAGAAGGGGGAGGATGGAGAGGCCGGTCAGCCTGTAAGTGTATACTGTACCCTTTCGGATTCTGTGGCTTGAGAAAATTGTATCAGCACAGGCACTACATTCACTTAGCTATAAATCAACGTACAGTGCAGTGTAAACGTTCTCTCATTGCTTTGTATCAGACGTCATGTTTCTGACTTGTTTTTATCATTTCCACCTATTGCAAGTTCCTAATTTTTCATATTTATAAAAAATTTTTGAATTTTTTATGAAACTACTTTTGTTCAGGATAACATATGGGTTAGTTTTTATAGAAAATTGGAGAACCTTTTTGAAATTACACAGTGAAACTACTTCCTTTCAATGAAGGGTTATGATTTACACTTTGGACATTAATACAAACACCGTTAGCGTGTGTGAGTAAAATGCTGCCATCTTTATTTCCACAGCATTGATTTGTTTGCTTAATTTCCCTGGCGGGCATTCGAGAAAATGGGCAGCGCGGTGTAATTATAATTAAGTAGCTTTTAATGGCTCCAGGAAGTTTGCGCGGACGTTTCTTGTTACTGATTTACTTACAGTAAGTCCAAATGCCAATCGAGTGGTCATCTTTTGGCATCTGCTGTTCCTGTGCTTATTTGTACTTATCAGACATTTGCAATATCAGCTTCTTGGGATCCTCTACATGCAGGCCTGTACATTTTCAAGTTTTCCCAATTTTTTTTTTGTGCAATTCTTTTTTTATGCCTTAGCAGGATGAATACTAAATGCAGAGTCGCAGCAGCTCACATTGCATGTCGTGTAATTGAGATGCCGCAAAAGCCAGTGTTTCTATTTGGCATAATTAACAGCCTTAAGAAAGTCCACGTACATCCTGCACGTTATTTAAATACCAGCTACAGTGTCAAAAATGGAACACATTCAGAGTGCCAACCTATCTTAATTATACCTTCATTTTTGCTATGAATTTGTACCCTACAATTTGTATTAAATATCATGTAAGGCACTGTGTTTCAAACAGCAGCAGTGAGCTTGAGCAAGTTTAAATCAACAGTGCAGTAAACAGTAATGGCCATGCCATTAGCCTAAAGCATCTCAGACACTGAGGGTCTTGCTGGAATCACATGATTGTCGTATGTGTTAAACTGCTTTTTTTTGGTGAAAATGGCGAGACCTAAAAAAGGACACTGTCATTATACATCTGTTCTTTGCCTCTGCCTCTGGTTGTTGATCGTTATTAGCCAGTTTCGAGTACAAATGGTAGTGTGAGACTGAGGTTAAATCGGGTGACGCTTCCTACTGTTCTGGACAGTAGCAGAGATTTTGTGTGCGTCTCTGATATCTAACTGGACTTAGTCTATCATTTCCCTATCACCCACAAATAAATGCAGGGAGGCTAATGCTGGACTGCCTTATTTAAGAATCCTATTACCTCCACTGATTATACTCTGCAGAACGTCATATTTTTCAAGCAGTAAATGTTTTGTTTGTCTGCTTTGAGCAACATGACAGCATGTGAAATCTACATGTCATGGATGCTAAAAACTCTGAATCTTGACATGTACATTGTATGTAGCTTCTTGCTCTTTCATGTACATATGGATTAGTCCATTAGTCCTTTCAGTAGTCCAGACAAACAACCCCCCCCCCAATCTTCTTTGTTGCTGTAGGGTCCAGCGGGTCCGTCTGGAGAAGCAGGTCCACCCGGACCACCTGGAAAAAGGGTGAGTGATCACATGGCTCACATTGAGAATCGCACCCATGTCACCATTTACCGCCGTATATGGTGTATTAGTTTCTGCAGATTTAAATAAGGTGAATACATAAATCCATATTGTCCAATCCAAATGTCCATATTGTCATATTTAAGCAATACATTCACCCATCCTCAGTAACTGCAGGGTCAGCGCAAACCCAGATCCTATAGTAGGATGCATACACACCAGGCAGAGAACATCCTGTGATGCATCCATCCATCCATCCATCTTCTTAAAAGGCATAGTTTAAATTGTGGACTATTACTTTCATATAATGCTTCCACACCATATCTCTATTTCTGGATATACGGTACCTAAAAGGGAAAAAATACTGAACTGGAATAAAACTAAACTACAATACTTAACGTTTCAATTTAATTTTTATAATCTTCCATAAAAAAAACCGAGCGGGATGCACTGATCGTCAGGACCTGTATGTAGAATTGAATCAGTGGCATAGCACCAAGGCGTAATAGTTTTTCATTATAAAGGTGCGTGAACTAACCTCTGGGGCTTAGGATGGTCGGCTGGTGAATATGAAGGTAATTCAAAACACGGAAAGAAGGAAAAAAAAACCTACCGGGGCTCCCATATTAAATCTCCGTGTGAAATTGAGAATGTACTAAAAAGACAAAGAAGCTCTTCCAGTGTCATTTACATCATCATGGCACAACAGCTCTCTGGATGACATACAGAGAGAGTTTCCTAATAGAATATTGATCTGAGCCGCTTGAGTGGCAGTAATGTAAAAGACAGGGCCATCGCGATTCCAGCCAGGAAAAGAGGAATAAAGTCGTCAATTTGAGAGCTGCTACCCCATGCGGACCTCGTCGGCCCTCATCTGCTGAAGGAAAGCATCTATCTCCAGGTGAAATCACGTTACAATATGAAAGCATTAGGTCCTATTTCGCCATGACCTTATTTGTGAGGTACAATATGTGGGCTTTATTTCAACAGGACTGGAAAACTTAAATTTTGTTGTGGTTGTGTT
Organism: Gymnarchus niloticus; assembly: GCA_009936485.2. Lineage (NCBI taxonomy): Eukaryota > Metazoa > Chordata > Actinopteri > Osteoglossiformes > Gymnarchidae > Gymnarchus > Gymnarchus niloticus. The sequence goes on from JAACJT020000036.1 coordinate 4,927,359, forward strand.
TTGTTTCACAGGTCCGTTATCTATTTCCTGGTGGAGTTTAAAACCATATCAACCAAATTAAACAATAGCATGAAATAATAATAATAATAATAATAAACAAATGATTGCACAAAAAGGATGTCTTTTTCAAACCTTTGAAATTCAAAGCTGGTAATTTATATGCTAGTTAAAGACCATTTGCTGCTTTGAACCCAAAATTGGAAATGCATACTTTTTGCCACGTTGCTGGTTTGTATTTCTGGCCATTTGTAACGTATGAAATCTCTGCCAGGGTGCCGGCGAGGTCACCCAAGATACTGTGCTTAAGTTTTTAAATAATTCTGCATGCATTTTAATTGGAGTTGCATTACAGAATAACTTCATTAGAGGAAACACTTTTATAGACAAAATGGACTGCTTATAGAAGTTCCTCGGTAAGTTAAAATAATAGGATCCAGCCCTGGTAAACTCAGTTTACAAATCTGACCCCCATGACTCCCTTCTAAAGTAATGGGTGGGCCATTATCCCCAGTTCTGCCCCATGTTTTTTTTTTGTTTTTTTTTTGTGCCATTGGGGCTGCAGAAAGCAGCAGCAGAGAATCGGAAAGTGTGTTTCCTTTGGAGTGTTCACCGAGGTGTCTACTGGGGTCACACCATCACACGGCGTGTTCTCATTTTAATGAGTTACGCTTAAATGTGTCATTACCATCCTAAAAAACCCAGAGAGGACTAATTTTCATGGCGCAGGGCCGTTTCTATTCCACGAAGACCAGCCTTACACCCTCTTACACAATTTCAACACGCAGATGCAAATGATCGTTAAACTCCATATCATCCTGAGTTGGTTGATGAATGTGTATTCTTGCAAAAAGTACAGCTTCCACAATCCGCGTCTTACGTTATGAGTACCCGTCCGCTCAAAATACACGAGTGTACAAAATACAGCATGTTTTAAAACCGTTTCAAAGTAATTGACATTCAGAATAGGCTACTCGCTGCTTTTTATCGTGTGCACGGTCCTCATGCACCGAGAGTGTTCATTAAGTGTTTCAGCAGGACTTCTTCCGAGGGACATTTTAAACAGGATGCACCGTGAAAATCCCTTGCTTGTTTTTTGGCGGCACTCTCGTCTCCCTCTGCATGTCATTCGATTATTTCGTCTTGACCCTTAAAATGGTAGCCGCCTTTTAAGGCACCGTTTACCAGGGAAATCGTGGCTGACAACCGATTATAATTCAGCATCACACTGGATACTGAACTGTTTGGCCTCTCTTTTTTTTTTTTTCCCCATTTTTTAATTCATTTGGCTTGTTTTCGAGATAAAGTGATAGTATAACGAAATGAGTCATTTGTTTCTCGAAAGTGAATACATTTCACTTACGTCTGAAACCATCTGAATGTACTGGTATCTCAGAGTCTCCTGTACAAAACCTGGTGGTCAAGCTAAACAACTAAAACAAATATTATTTCAGACAAATGAAGCAAATTTTCATTTCAGTTTGTATCACATTCAGTGTAAAGACCCAATACCCCAAGTGAACACAAACTAGGTAGTTAAAACACTTCAGAAAAGGAGCAAAAGATACTTTGACCCTTTAATATGTATGTGAAACCAATTTTAGCCCTGTAATGGGTATTGGAATGATTGGCTTGTTATTGCTTTTAACGTTCCAGAATGTTCATGTGACAGATTGTGTTGGACTGTTATGAAGACCTGTTGTTCTTCACTTTAGGGGCGGAGCCATTGATGCATGCAAGTCATGTGATGTTTTGTCTTCATCAGGGCCCCCCAGGGATGGCTGGAGCAGAAGGGAGACAAGGAGAGAAGGGCGCAAAGGTAACAGGCTTCAGAATTTAGCAATAGGAGCCAGCCTCTTGAAATAGAGTCTCGATTCAATGCTAATCTGTATTATTATCTCAAATATAAATATCAGTTTACTGCAGGTGAATGATAAACAGACTGGATAGTTTTCTCTGCTGCAATTCACTTTGCATTGTTGTCTTAAGTTCAAAGTACTTCAGCCTTTGTACTTCAAAGCATAGACATCAGGTTTTCCCACCAGACTAATCTCATTAATGTCCACGCAAACTTTCAACCAACAATCTGACAAAAAGGCACAGCTCTGTCCAACGTTAAGAAATGAGTTTCAGATCATGAAATCACTGCATGTTCTGATTCAAGACTACGCCAGAGAGTTTCGGTTTTGATCAGGGAGGTTTCGTGCACGGTGAAGTTGGGTTGCCTGTCTTCTATTTAGACAGTATCCTTTTGAAGCTTTGACGTGGTCAAGGTCTTGATGGGAACAAGCAGATTCAATGTCGGAAGACTGGCTTTAATCGAGTGTCAAGATCACTTACCCCCATCTGAAAATTCTGCCATTCAAGCTGGGATAAAATCCATGGCAATTCCAAACCTTGACTTTGTTCTGCGAAAAAAAAAATATTAGGAGTGGCTCTGATTGGAACTATATTACAGCCACTTCACCTCATATTTAGATTTTCAGCATAGTAATATTGGGTATTTACTGTGTATTTACAAAAAACAGCGTTCTCCTTCGTAGCATACTGAGGGTTCAGAGGAACCACACACAGAGTAGGGAGTGTCTTAGCTGTACTCTTTGACCCTGGCAAACTCAGGGAGAAGCTGGCGCAGAGGGACCACCAGGGAAAACTGGCCCGGTCGGACCCCAAGGCCCACCTGGGAAGTCCGGTGCGGAGGGTCTGCGTGGAATCCCTGGACCTGTTGTGAGTTACATGTTGATGCTGCAGCGAAGACGCTTTAGACTTTATTTACCCATAACCACTGAGCTATGGCTAATACCGTGGACGGCGCTGACAGGCATTCACATAAGTTTTCAGTACTGTTGGTATTTTTGTTAAACTGTTAGTTTACCATGCATTTCTCAAACAGTAAATACTGACGGTTCCACAGTAGGTTACGTTATTATTTTCATAAATACGAATATCCATGACGTGCAGCATGTGATTAGAGATGTCGTCACAGGGAGAGCAAGGACTCCCTGGTTCTCCTGGACAAGATGGACCCCCTGGACCCCTGGTAAGAAATGAAATGCATCACAGGTCATTAAGAAACATTTTGTTTTTGAACAAAGCTCAGTGTCATTTCTTTTAATATATAGGGTCCCCCTGGACTCCCAGGATTGAAAGGTGACCCAGGCTCAAAGGGTGAAAAGGTAAGAGAGCATTCAAGCATCAAGCGTCAAGGGGTGGGTAACCCGCTGAACCCCATGCGTGCTGGGGATTGCAATTATTTCCCATGAACGAGGAATTCCCAGTAAGCGCGGGTCATAAGCTCGCGTTGATTAAGTCCCTGCCCTTTGTACACACCGCCCGTCACTACTACTGATTGGATGGTTTAGTGAGGTCCTCGGATCGGCCTTGCCAGGGTCGGCGACAGCCCTGGCGGAATGCTGAGAAGACGAACTTGACTATCTAGAGGAAGTAAAAGTCGTAACAAGGTTTCTGTAGGTGAACCTGCAGAAGGATCATTAACGGCACGGACGGCGTGGGTCGGCGACGGCCGAGACCAACCGTCTGATGTGAGGGAGCGAGGGATAACCTCTCCCGTGCCGGTGCCACCGCATACCCAGCGGCGCCTGGGGCCTGGGGTGCAGGTGGAGGAAGGGCCCCCCCCCCCCCGGACGGGGAAGGGCGGTGGTGCTCTTTAAGAAATGCTATAGACCTATAATTTGATTTTGGGAATATGTAACATAAAACCAAAGTGTGCTGACAGAGCCGTGCGTAGCCAGAGTACTCCATGCCACCATGTTGGCCGCGCCAATGTGCTTTTAGAGGCAAAGAGCCATCAGCAATGCCGCAGCTCAACAGGTGCCATGGAGACATGCAAGTCATGTGGCTATATTAGAATGTTTTTGCATGGCACCGTCGTCATGCTCTTGGAATGAGACTGGCTGTAATTGCAACTGCTTCCAGAGCAGTCTGTCCGTGGAGAGACTCGGAGCTGGGTGGCAGGTGTCAGAACAGATTTCCGCTGCAGGCAATACAGACACCATGCAAAGTCTATCCCAGTGTGCTGTTACAAAAAAAAAAACAGACGCGTTAAATGAGTCAATGGTAACGATTGCCTTGAACTGTGTAGCCCTCAGCACTATAGAAGCTCAGGGTAATTAGTTGTTTTCATTCATTATTACCATTTTTAATTATTTCCATCTTTTTTTTTTTTTTACTTAAGACCTAATTATTTTTAAATGTCTGGCAACCATTTCATGTCAAAATATGCATTTTGAAATAAGCTTGTCAGTACTGCTGTCAGAGTAGCCCAGTGCAAAGTGCATGTAGTACGGATGGTAAATTTTGTTACCTCCGTACATCGCTTACCTCGTTTTCCATATTCAGAGACGGACTCATACGTCCGCTCGCTTTCACTCCAGCTCTTCTGTTTGTCCACCTCTCCCAGGGTCACCCTGGTCTGATCGGTCTTATCGGACCACCGGGAGAACCAGGCGAAAAGGGAGACCGAGGTCTGCCCGGCCAGCAAGGTACCGCGGGGGCCAAGGGAGACTCTGTAAGTGATGAGTGATACATCAGCCAATCAGCAGATGATATCAACTCGAACCCTGACATGGTTCACAGAAGAAACCTTTTCCTGTCTCATTGTTAACGTCTCTAGATTAGGAAGGAAAATGAAGCTAATTCTTGATGCCAAATGATGCCAGAATGAAAGCCATATTTACCCTCTTAGCCCGGCAACAATTTACTGCGATCTGCATGTACTTCTTATCTTTAGTGTTACACTATGCTTTATGAATACTTTCTTGTTGACAGAGATGCAGGATTAATTTCTTAATCATATGGATACTGAACTTTATTGTTTAGAAATGAAATGTTAGCGTATGCAAGAAGAAAATCACATTATTGTTATAATTATCTATTTTATTGAGTTTCATTGTAATATTTATTGAATGATTGTTATGACTGTACACTTTTGTGCTTTTCTTCTAATGTCAACGCTCTTTGCAGCCTATAAGCTAGATTCATTGTAGCTCCACCGATGGTGTCATATTTCACTGAGTAATTTTGCTGTATTTACAGGGCATCACTGGTCCTTCAGGTCCCCTTGGTCCACCGGGTCCTCCTGGCCTGCCTGTACGTTGAGCACCGACAGTCCACTTGGCCTTTCAGAAAACTTTCATACTCCATAGGCCCCCAATAATGACCGTTCCTCTGTTCTCGTACTTTCAGGGTCCCCAGGGTCCTAAAGGTTCCAAAGGATCAAGTGTGAGTTTCAGTCTTAAATTTACTAAATGGCAAAAAAAGCTATTTCTCCATTCTTCTGCAGTGCTTTTATTTAAAGAGTACTGGTCTCTAACTTGATGTCCCTAACTTGTGACATGTCCTCATTTTTATTAGGGTCCCGTCGGCCAAAAGGGTGACACAGGAACAATCGGGCCACCTGGTCCACCTGTAAGTGTTCACTTCAGTTCCTTGGATGAATTTTGAGAGATATTTGACCGGAAGTGTAATTCATACCTGGTTTTGGCATTCCCAAAGGGTCCACCTGGTGATGTCATCCAACCATTACCAATCCAATCCTCAAAGAAGTCCAGGCGGTCATCTGACATCCAGGGCGATGAGGCTATGGCAGACTACGGTGAAGGCATGGAGGATATTTTTAGCTCCCTCAACAACCTCAAGCAGGACATTGAGCGCTTGAAGTTCCCCTTGGGCACACAGGACAACCCCGCCAGAACGTGTAAAGACCTGCAACTCAGCCAGCCTGACTTCCCAGATGGTGAGAGAAGACGTTCAACAATGGAGACCGACTAGTGTAGCATTCTGACCCACGGCCTGAGTAAATGGCTGTAACCAGTTGAAACCGGTTCATGTGTGGCGTTTAGAATCCTCGTTTCATACCAAGGGGATTTTTCACTTGCAGTCATGATTGCCTTTTAATTACTTAAGTGACGAAGGAATTTAAACTATACCCAACTGCAAGCAGAAGTACGAGTCATCCTGTCACGTCGCTTGAAAATATTTCTCGAACGGGCTTTCTTTCGAAAGGTAACACGTGCATCGTGTTTTCAGGTGAATACTGGATTGATCCAAACCAGGGCTGCTCAGGAGATTCTTTCAAAGTGTACTGTAACTTCACCTCAGGTGGCGAGACCTGCATCTACCCCGATAAGAAGTCTGCCGGAGTGAGTAACACATTCTGTTTCGGTGCCCCTTGACCTTCGAACCCGCGGTAGTCCGGCGTGTTACCTACAGGTGTGTGATATGAAATTTGAATTGAGATGGTTGTTGTCTATCTAACAGGTCAGGCTATCTTCCTGGCCAAAGGAGTCTCCTGGATCATGGTTCAGTGAATTTAAGCGTGGTAAAATAGTAAGTGGACATTCCTGTCTCGCCCCTGGACTTCTCAGACGACGTCCTATGAATGTATATAAAGTACTCCCTGCTTACGGAAAAAGTACTCCAGACAGTTCCAGATTAATTGTGATTTAATTATGATGACACATGAAGCTAAGTGGAGTGAGCCAAGGATGGTAGCGACGTTGACGTTCATTTAGCAGTTACTTGTTTATGCATTTTAGATGTATGATTCTGTGTATAGGCCACACAGAGACTCAGTAAGTGGCGTGCTGGCCATTCATGTACAGCGTTGTGGGGTTCACCGCATTTTATTCAATGCTCTAAATGTATGCCTAATAGTGGCAGGACTGAAGTCCATGATTGTTTTTGTGCCGTCTGCCTTCTTGATAGCTCTCCTACGTGGACATCGAGGACAACTCAATAACCATGGTCCAAATGACCTTCCTGAAGCTGCTAAGTGCCTCGGCCCGGCAGAACTTCACCTACAACTGCCACCAGTCTGTGGCCTGGCACGACGCCAAGACGAACAGCTACGATAAAGCGTTGAGGTTTTTGGGATCCAACGATGAAGAGATGTCCTATGACAACAACCCCTACATCCGTGCCCTCTCAGACGGCTGTGCAGTACGTACAACCCCATCGTTCTTGGCTGTTGACTTGAATTTGAGTAGTCCTTTTTAATCGTAATGAACTTCTTGCAACTGAGAAGTTTTTTTCAGTATCTTTAAATATGGTATGGTACAGTACGGGATGGCCCAGTATGCTTTATAAATCTCCAGGGAAAAATTACTCTCTGCAGCAAGTTTTCCTTCTGGGTGCATACAGCAGGTTTGACAGCAGCACAATAGTCAAACAATAAATGCTACATGCTTACAATGAATGAATAAAAAGTAATACAATGGATATACATAACTGTATTTTGAATTGAATCTGAATTTACGACTAAATGGGACTAAGACAAATCAATTGCAAAAGCATAATAATTGTATAAATATGAATTCCAAATAATTTCCTGTGCTTAGATATTTGTAAATCTTTATTAACTCATGTCCGAAAATGGGTAGATGATTTTGGCTGTAATGGGTCACTGATTCATCACAGTTTGAGTAGATGTTGCTGTTCCAGGCTTGTGTCGTGGCTTTCTCGTCATCATTATCATGTCACTTTCTCTCTTGTAGTTGAGGCAGGGCTTTGGAAAGACAGTGATGGAGATCAACACTCCCAAAATTGACCAGGTGCCAATCATCGACGTGATGTTAAATGACTTTGGCGATCCGAACCAGAGGTTTGGCTTCGAGGTGGGGCCTGTCTGTTTCATGGGCTAAACAAACACGGAAGGACAGCCCGGCTAGGCGGAGTCGCAGCGTGGTGCCACCCAACCTGTCTATGCATCTTGCACGTTTCGAATAAGAACGGTGTAGAGAACACGCCTCGCCGTGTATGCGATATCTATAAAAATACTCCTCGCCCTTGTGGGGCCAGAATCACATGACTTAAACCTGTTATGGATCATGAAGGACAGCAGCTGCCGGGGCGGGGAACTCTACACAGGCAACAACTGCAGGAGGTCCTCAGAAGAACAGAAACCTGTCACCACGTCTACAACCTTCACCTTCTCCACGTGCTGTATGAGACACAACCACAAAGGTGCTTGTGAATAGAGTAAGAGGTGCTACATTGTTGTAACTGTAATTATTATTTGAATCCACTGAATCCACTTTAAAAATTGCATGTATATCAAATGCATTTGGTTCTTAATAATAATGTACACTATATATGTGTGTATTGTGTGTGTGTGTGTGTGTGTATACGTACGTACATATATATACATACAGACAGACAGCTAAATAACTCTAATACCATTCTGCATACCCGTTAAGGAGTAAAGCCTAAGATTTTCACGGCCATCAATCCGCTGTTATGAATTAAAACCCATATCCTAGTTGTTCATTGGCTGCCAGAAGTGTCTTCTAGTTCCTCAATTCACCCATGGGATTTCAGAACTCAAGGTCGTCACCCCTTACAGAAGGCCTACCGTCGAGCTGATTAAGGTCACATGCACTCGTGTAAACCAGCCAGAGCCCCCTGCTCGTGTTCGTTTTTGCTCAGTGTTCAAATCAAAACAAAACATTGTCAGCAGGGAGCAGTAGGACTGTTGTGAGATGAGGTCACTCGTCCCGCGTGACAGGGACAGTGTTGGCTTCCTGTTCACCTCGCGGTGTACCTCGATCGATCGACTGTTTGGAAGGACAGATGTTTTGCTCCATGAATACCTTAGTTTATTAAACGATTAAGGATGTATTTGGGGTGGGGAATTTCTCAAGAGGAAAATTCGTATTCTTAGACATCTTTCATGAACGCAGTCGTTACATCTTCTAGGTAACCCATTTTGTAACTTAAGAAAATGTTTTAATGTGCTTTTTTTGGCTCGTTTCAAATATTAAAACTGGATTCAAAACAGTCAATTGGATGTGTGCATTGTTTACTTATTTTCTGTAAAAAAAAAAAATGACTCAAGTGCTTAATACAAAATAGTAATGAATTAAGTGATGTTTATTTATCCGTTTAGATCATACTGTATTGTTGGTTTCAAAGTAAGAATATCAATGACATAATATGTCTAGGTCATGTGATTCTTCCTCGCAGAGTAGCCGTTAAGGTATGTTTCTCTTCAGGATTTGTGATAAGTGACCCAGATCTTTTCCAGATCTGTCTCCTAAATTTCAAGTCACTTTTGGTCTTTTTATTCTCCTAATACTGTCTCATAGCGGCCATCGCCGTACAAATATTTTTCACTCTAAAAAATCCTTCTGTGTAACTATTCCATAATATATGTAAGACTTGAAATAAATGTTTTTTGTTTGCTTGATAGAATTAATTGGACAGTGCTGGGATCGTATTATATAAATTTGATTTTTTTTTTTTTTTTATCTGTTATTTTTATTTTAGTCATTCGCAAAATTCATTTCAGCCAAAGTATGTTTGTTAATACTGACTCTTCATTCATTTCAGACCAAAGAATGCGTTTCCTTAACAGGTGTTGACGGTCATTCTTGACTTGCAGTTTCTCATTAATGCTGAATTCATTTCCAAAAAGGTCTCTTACCATGGCATTATGGGTGAAGACGTTGGTTGTTTTTTAACTGTATTTTGTTTATTATTAAAAGATGTTACAACTAATTGTATAGCAAAATTTTCGGTGGCGGCCTTGACCATTTCTGCGTTCCATTTTACAGTTTACCGAAGCGTCCTTATTTATAAACTTGTAAATGATGTACATTTCAAACAAACCTTTTTCCTTTCCTTTCACATCAGTAGTCTTTTTTTTTTATTATTTGATCCCATGTCATTGAACGTTTTGTTGATTGTGCTAAACATCTGACTTTATGCAAACAAAAACTTTGTAGTGTGTAGGCTTTCATTTAAAAAGAATATGGAAATGGGTCAGACGTCTGATAATTACTGCTCTCATCAATAGCATGCCTTTGTTTTGAGACGCTTATGAAAGCAGCTCTTCTTGCTATGTACATCAGAACCTTGGTTTTGTTAAATATGTAATATAAAATGTTTTAATATTAAGATAAACAACTGGGATAAGAAAGGAAAACTTCAAACTGTCACAACATTTTAAAAATCTGCATTTCAATTTGAACAGACAGACAGACAGATGCAGTGACAATACATTCTTGTTTATTAAAGATAACTCTGGAAATGTCAGATCATGGTTGCATTGTTCAAACCAGTTTAGCACTAAAGCTGTTTCACTCAAACCTCTATTGTATTATAGATGGTAAATTATGGATGTGATTAATAACAGCAAGGAATGACCGCTTTATCTGCATAATTAGAAAGATGAAGCTGAGAATTAATGCTGGCAATCTATACTTCCAGTGTATTAAATTTGCAAATTCTATTTTCCATTTCAGTTTTTACGGGTGTGTAGTGTGTTCTTTTTTAAATTTAGATCTACTCATTAGTTTTATGCAGTGGTTATCATGGCCTTCTTAGGTGACCACATTACAACCAGCCTCTAAATTAAAGTTTGAGCAGTTATGATGACATCATCTAGGCTTAGCAACTACGGAGAGGAATATTTTTACAGGTAAAAGTATTTTAATTAATTAAGGGGAATGTGTAAAAATAGCATTATTTAGGTCAACTCTGTACCTTGGATGATAGTAAAAATATGTCTATAATTTGGATTTATCAGCCCCTTATCTATGTAATTATTAGATTGCCGGGTATCATTGACATGCACTAACTGATGAAATCTCTTTTAATAACACGGTCATCATAATATGCACTATATAATTTTTTAAAGTCTTCAGGAATTTTTAACTTTCTTACTGTTATGCCTTCGAATAATCAGGGTCAGAGTTTAATCAACGGCAATCAAGCCAAACTACTTAACAGTTCAGTTAGAACAAAACTCTGTGTACGCAAGACATGGTTTTGAGAACCACAGACGTATTGGGAATGGGGTTTTATGGGGCTTAATTTTCACAGTGCACTTCTACACCAGTCCCTTGCTGTAGAAGACAGTTGGTCTGGTTGACCAAATTCCAGAATATCTCTCTCCTTTCCAAGGTGTTTGATCATCTTATACCTCCGGTGGTCAGCCATTATGTACGTTTGATTTTTTTCCGAGTTTTTAAACATCCGTCAGTACAAGATGCTGTCTGCTGCACATTTATTTTTCTTAATTTTTTTTTGCTATCTGATGTTGCGCTCATTTATTCTTGACTCAGTTTAGATGTGAGTTCATGCACCCACACTCAGGAAGAGGCATACCTAAGATTTCGCTGTCAGTGAATTCGCTAGTGACGCACGATTCCTCTCTGTTACGCATTACGTCGCACGTCTAAACCTGAATAACTGTGCGCATCGAATCGGGTTCAATTAAACACAAAGTAATCCTGAGTGAGGATGCATTGAAAAAGTAATTAGAAGACGCGTCTGTCACTGGCTCCACGCCAGTGTGTTTATGGTCGAGCAGAATGAATTATGACCTTCCGTGCAGACCTGTCATAATTTCACTTATGTGTCATATTCTCGTAGATGCCTGTTACTCTGAAACCACAAAATTGATAAGTAAAAATCAGTGTAAAATCCAATCGCTCTGGTGGATAGTCTTGGAGGACACAGTCTACTGAAAAAAATCCTGAAGGAATCTGCCCAAGTCATTGGAATAATGCCAACTACTAACTAGTGGGATTGTGGGAGTAGACTGCAGTTAGTCAGCTCAGCTATGGGTCATTCATATAAAAAATGAAGACTTTTTGGCTGACACATTTAATGCATTGTGGCACATGCTGGAACTTTCAGTTGGCTCATCCTAATTCCTCCGACTGGAATGGTGAGGGATCCGGGAACTAACCAGAACACACAGAAAAAATAAAAATTCTCCCCAAAGCGCACTGTACTTGCGGAATAAGATTATTACTTATTCAGTATGCAAGGACCACGATGTCGATTTTAGACGCAATATTATTTACACAAAAGACTGTTTAAATCAAAGCTTGGATGAAAGATTTATAATTAGGAAAAATTTTTAAAGAACCAAGAAAGTGCTGGGAAAAAAAATTAGCCAAACAAGTTAGCAGAAATTAAAATTTGAGGACTTTTGCACACAGCTTATAGCTTAATTCATCAAGTAAAACCAACCTATTTATTATTAATATCCAGCACACACTGTTGGCAAATGACAGATGAGGCCAAGCACTGCACACATAAAATATATGTATACAACGTGGCATGAACCAGTGGGCACAACTAACCCCCCCCCCCATGAATATGCTTCTTGTCTATTTTTTTTTTTTTTTTTGCAAGAGACCATATCATGCCATACATTCTGCTGTAAAGGCAGCAATTGTGTGCAGAAAATTACAACGTCAGTGCGTGGGTGTCTCTCAAATGAGTCCAACCAGTATAGCTCACGTTTTTATACTGAAAGGTTATCGATATGGGTAATCCACTTTACGAAACAGTACCGTGAAGAAATAGCTCTGAAGAGGAGGACCATTCAGATGACTCACTTTGCTGCTTAGATTACTAAAGCCTTGGTGCACAGTAGCAGTGCTAGACCATTTCAAATAGGGGGGTCAGACTGAGGCCAGGTGTTCTGTTGGCAGTTCACATATGAAAGAAAAACTTGCTTTGCTACCAATCAAATTACAAGTTAATAAAAAAAAATTCTCATCTAGGGGGGGCCAGTGGGGGGTCCTGGACTATTGGCAGAAGGGTACCAGCCCCCCCCAGGTGCCCACTAAAACCCCACTGTTGGTGGGGTCCTCTTAAGTACACATTAAGAAGGAGGTGTATCATTTAGATAACAACGTACGGTCAGTCTATGTGTTTGTTGTTTGCACTCATCATGTTCTGAGATTATTTTCATAGAATATCAAGTATGATGCATGCTAAACTCAGGCCGCTAATATTCATTGTTTATGAATAGTAGGATTAACAATAAATGTGAGAATGTTTTGCTTTTGCATCGCAAGCGCCGAAATTGTTTTGGTTCAGTTGACTTTTCCGATTTCTCTGCGTAACCCAGCTGATTGCCTGTTGCCTTTCCTTCATTATTCAACTCTCGTCTTGCCATCCAACAGCTCGGAGTTTAACAGAAGTGAAGATGTCAGCATGCTTTGACATTTCTTCTCGAAAAGGTGTGGATGATTACATAAGACACCTTTGCCCAGTATGTCATCCAGACTAAGTATGTAATTGTCCAAATAAGTACTTTCCTATTTGATACTCCTTGGTTTTAAATGTACTCCCCTAACCACATAGGATAAATGCAGACCTTTGCATTTTATACAAAAGCTCTAATAAATAAAAGCAATACCCAACAGCAACATGCTAGCAGTAAAGCATGCTGTTTGGGTTCTCGCAATTTATATGGAGTAAAACTGTCAAAAATGAATACTAGCCGTAAACCACAAGTAGTGCAATTAAAATCAAGCACCGGAAGTACTACCTGTAAGCTATTAAAGGGACAATGTGGTGAAAATGCTGTTTCATGTATTTTATTCAGTTTCACACGTTGTGAGCACAATGGTAATTAGTGAAATGGAACGAATGGTTTGACTTTACATTTCCGTTGCTTGTTCTTCGAGAAGCACTGAGGCCACGAGACAAAGGAAATGACGAGACCGTGAAACAGTGCAAGCTTCCCCCCAGTCCACTACATACAGTATATTCATGGTTACTAGAGCAATGAGTCTGATTAAAGAGCAGTTGCTATGGCAAAGGACCCAGTTCGAATTTTCTCTGGAAATGTTAAACAGTACAGGAGGCTCAATTTCATACAAAGGAAGATATTTGCAGGATTTCACAGGAGCCAAGGTTATTTATGAACTATATATCCCATAAATGGCAGGCGAATATTTATCAGAGGTTTTTTCCCCACGCATAACCTTTCCTCATTGTTTCGAGCAGATGCTGGGTCAGCAGAAGGAGCGATGCTTTGGGCATGAAAATATTTATCTCTGGTTCTGCTCCCTGTTGTTGGCTGAGGAGTCCGCCTGCCCTGCCTTTATTTTTAAACTGATCACGTTTTCATTGTGACTGACTAGAATGACTCTGCTCCCATGACAACCACATTAATCTGAGCAGTAGCGTGGATGGAGGTTTAAACAGATCAGTTCCTAATTTCATTGTAATTCCGGAGAAATATTAATCCATAATTACTATAATTTGCAGAAGTGTTCACCTTTTGTACATGCAGTAAAACAAAACAGATGAAACCCACATATGAAACTTAAAGAACAAAGAGAAGAAAGTCAACGATGGTTCATTAACAGCAGTTTTTTCTTTATCCTGTATTTCAGGTAATGAGTAAATATGATGTGCAGCACAGGACGTTAGCATTTTTTGAAAACAAATTATGAAGTTAAAATAATCTTGCCAAATTGAATATGGCGTCTTTGAATAATGCATTATTTCCAGCATTTGTATCACAAATAGATATTTCATAAAGCACAAGGGACATACAAAATATTCAATATGACTTTGACTTGAGTGTAGACTTGCATGAATGATGTCTTTAAGTTGGCCTCAGCTTTCAGTTCGATAAAACATGCATTCATCTGGTGGACCTTGACGGCTCATTTATAGCTGGAGATAGTGACACCATTGCAGGCAGTCATAGCCTTACGATGTGGCATCGCATTGGCAGATCTTTGGGTTTCAGAGACACTCAAGTATTCACCAAAAGAATTATTAGGATCTCCTTTACAAATTCATGTATATTGAGAAAATTATTACACTTTTATAGATATGTAAATATATGCAAAATTCAGTGTCTGTATATTCATTTTTGTTCATGTACAAATATGTACGTTCAACAGACATTGAAATCAGAGTAATGAATTTTTTAAACGAATCGGAATTCATGACAGACCGTTTTTAGAGGAAAATTTAATCCTTTGTACTTGTAGCTGAAATGACTGAAGTGATTTTTTGTGAGTTTATGATATTTGTGCATTAAGATCAGCGATCGTTTTATAACCTTAATGATCTGAAACGACTGTATTTAACAACTGATTTTGAGTCTCCTTTGAAGATATTTCACTTCTCAACCGAAGTAAGGTCCCATTAGGTGCTTGTCTTTCAAACCAGTTCAGGAGACTTCAAGGGTACCTTGGGAAACTTTGATCAGACAAGCAGCCAAAGTGATTCTGAACAAGCCTTGAGGGGCCCTAGAAGATACCTCCATCAGAATCCTGAGCAACTGTCAACAAGCCAAGCAGGCTTGCATAACAAATTCCGACCTGCCCTCCCCCCTACCGGCTTTCAAAGCCAGCACTGGGTCTGGGGGAATCTTTCCTGGATTGGCTATGATGTTTGGTTAGGTGCTGTGCCATCGGTACAGGAAATTGTCCTTCGACGGCTGACCGTTTGGTCTCACCTCTAATTATTTCATGTGCATGCAGCCAGGTAAGCTTGTCTGCTGGACAGTCACGATGATTCACTTGAAATTATGAGAAACTCAACTATACTGAGTGAAGGGTATATATTTAGAGAATTATCTCCCAAGAAAGCAGCATCTCCTATAAAGTTTCAGTAAAATTAATTTGGAATTATTTGGCAACCAAATTAAATTTCAACCATAATTTACATGCCTAACGATAGTCTAATATCTGAATTGTTGTTTGTCAAATGATAGATTACAATTTCTGATATCTCAGAGTTCTGTCAATTACACTGGGTAAATTGATTCATGTGTAATCATGTAATGATGACCGGATTATAAACATGCAATTACAATTTTTCTCTTCTTTTTTTTTGGAAAAATTGGCAATCACAAAGTGCCTCCAGAGGTATGCCTCCAACATTTTTGTCCAAAGCAAATGATAAAGCTTATGAGAGTCTATGCAGATAGCAGGATATTTTACTGCAGTACGGTAAGTGCCATGTTGTCAGTGAATCTCTTTGGGAGCCTATAATCTGGAGGTACACGTTTCCTAATTCGAATGGACAAATTTACTTGGAGAACTCATGATCTCCTCGGTGTGTGTATATATAACATATGACAGTCAACTCTGAGGGGACCTTCAACACTTGTTCTCCTTCTCCACGAGTCTGCAGATGGTGTCCCAGTCCTGTGTGATTCTGATGCCAAGAAAGGGATGCTCAGTTCACATATCATGAGAACCTTTAAGTGGCAGGTCCTGAAGCTCCAGACCATATTCTCAGACCACCTGTATCTCCTGCAGTTTGTCTATCAAGCACCCATAGGTATGGACGGTACTCTGATCTACATGCTCCACAGACCCTGATGCTACCAGGCACCACAATCAGGGTCATGTCCTTGAACCTCTCCAGGGCCTTTAAGACATTCAAGCCTCTCTGACTGCGGAACAAGCACTGAGAGGTGCAGTTTGATGTCCCCACTGTCTCCTGATCATGAACTACTTGAGTGATAGTTTGTGAGGCTCCAGAACTATGTGTCAGACATGGTGATGAGCATCACCACAGCTTCCCAGAGAACTGTCCAGTCTCCCTTCCTGTTCTCCATCTTAATGACAGCTTTCCAGTACAACAGCAGCTCAAGCCACCTACAGACTGCTCCATTGTAGGGTGCATCGACAATGGAGATGAGTCAGAGTCTAGGAGGCTAGTGGAGAACTTTATCTCGTGGTGCAGGCAGTTTGACATCAGCAAAACATATGAGCTGGTGGTGGAATTCGGGCATGCCAAGGAGCCCCTGAGACCAGACACCACCCAGGGGGAGGAAGTGGAGGCTGTGTAGTTCTACAAGTATCTGGCTGTTCACTGAAGCAGCAGACTGGACGGGGCAGACAGTACAGTACTTCAGACAAGAATAGATTGACCAGGAACACGAACAGGCAATTCCAGAAAAGAAGATGGTGGCAAAATTTGAGAACATCATAAACTATTCTGCCTATCCCCTCCAAGGGGTGCTCTCTTGAAGCACATCTAGGTATTGAAAATGTTACTGGGGATCTTTTCATCCCACTGCTATTGAATCTATACTACAAAGCTTCTTCCTGATGACTGGCCTCGCCCCCTGAAATAACACCTGGCAGTACAGCATTTAATCACAGACTATATCATCCACAACAAACTACATCACTATGCCCAGCTAAGCTGATTTTATGTGCACCTCAGTTTATATAAGGTGAACTCAGGTAACCTGGGGCAATTCACAGACAGTACACAATATTCACATATTCATATCTATCTATCTATCTATCTATCTATCTATCTATCTATCTATCTATCTATTGATGCTATGCATAAGTAATGTGGTAAAATTCTGATTTAGCAGAATCTGCTCTGGGCAATTAATATGACATGAATTAATAATTGCAGACACATACCATTAAACTGCATGTCACGATTCCGAGGGCCGTCTTTTATCTTTATCTCAGGGGTTGCTGACCTCAGATGCCCCTTTGAAATATGCAAGTTTTTGGGGTGCCTCTTACCAGGTAATTTTCTGATTTTATTATCCTTATCGACTGTTGGAAGTGAAACTGAAATTAGAACTTACATCATGCAGAACAGCTTATAAAATGGACAGAAATTACTTGTGTAATTAATGTAATTGACTAAAGTAATTAACTTAATTACTTGTGAGTGGATATAAACATATTAACTTGGATAACTTACCTGCAAGACAGCCATCCCTGTTATAAATTCTTATGCAGACAGCGTCTCCTGCTTAGAAATTCGCGGGCCGCCGTCTTGCTTCGTGTCACACGTAACGTGCTTCAGTGTGACTTTGGCTAAACTGTGGAGAATTTTGACCAGCTGTTGCTTGTCTACTCATGGAGCAAGTCAGTCAACGTAGAATGACTAAGTACTTCAGCACAGTCACTGTAAATGATAACCAGCGCCAGAATTTCAGGTCCACAGACAGCTGAAATTAATGCTACCAGCACTATTTTAAATGGGCATTCATTCATTCATTCATTCATTCATTCATTTTCTGAACCACTTATGCTATTCAGGGTCATAGAGCCTTAAGGCACAAGGTGAGGAACACCCTAGATGGGGTGACTGTGCCTTTTTTTACTGTAAAAATAAGGTGGGGTTGGTGGAGGCAGAGTCAGGTGAGGATCCTGCTCGTTCCATGTACCTGTTCCTCATGTTCGATTCTTACAGTAACTTCCATTCTCATTTCTTTAAGCCCTAGCCTTCGGCGTTCATAGCTGGTGTACACATCCATTGAGGCAAGCCCTTTTAACTCAAAATTTTTTGAAGAGGAAAGGAGACCCTATTAAATTATCATAATTAAGGAACTTATTTAGTTCTCCTAAAAATTGTTTATACAAGCGAGTTGAACTTTAAAACCTGTGCCTCCATCATCTCCCAAGCTAAACTTGTAAAACATAAAAAAAAAAAAAAATTTACATTTTTTTTAGGTTTTCAAAATGTTGCTCATTAAATTATTTATTAGTGTTGGCGTGGCTCCAGCCAAGAATTAACACACATTTTGAAACAAAGTGAGCAGACTGTTAATAAGGCAGGTGTTTATGTCCTCGGGAAATTGGGGGTTTAAAATCTCTTACCCATTATGCAAGAAGTCCATAATTCAGATTTTGCTCACCTCTTATTGTGTCCTTACTAGAGCCAGAGGGAAATCCACAGCTGTTGTGTTTACCGTCAAGGATTAGGGACAGAACAATTAGAACCGTTAGTTAAAATAACTCAAACGGATTTCGTATTTTCATACCTACACACTGAGTAAAATCAAATAATAATCTTTTGATTACTGTCTTTTTTTCTTATTTTTCTGGTCGGGAACATTCCACCTGATGTATGATTAGAGAAAATTCCAGATGTAATGACTTGTTTTACAGGGAAGTGAATAAACGTCTTAAAAACAGTGCCTTGTTTAAGCAGGTAGAACTCTTGGTTCATTACTGTAAGACAGCGCCACGCTACAACATGGTCATGTGACTAGTGTGCCACCCAAGAATGAAAGCTGTGGCCCTCTGAGGTTCCACCGGGTGACTTTAGGGTGGCGCTGGTGAGGTTTCAGACAGCCATACTGATGAGTGGCAGCTACATACACTGCATATGTAACCCAGACAACAATAAACCACGTCAACCAGCTAGCTAGGTACCTGCCTTTAGTGAACGGACAAATGAGGCTTCAATAGTTCAGGATACTCACACCCACCACAGGTTTTGAAGCCTCATTTAGCAGCAGCATTGATTGGTTCATTCAAGATGCTCCCACACAGCACGGGTTTTGAAGCCTCATTTAGCAGCAGCATTGATTGGTTCGTTCAAGATACTCCCACCCACCATGGGTTTCGAAGCCTCATTTGTTCCATCAATACCTACCTTTCCCACCTTAATGCAGTCTACTGGAACTTGAGTATGTTGCTCTAAACTGTACATCAAAATGACATTAAGCATCATCATAACAACATATTCCTGAAAATCTGTGAAAAGAGATCAGTTTTGCAAGCTAAATTATAGTTGGATTATTGAACTCTGGGGTCATGGGTTCAAACCCACAACCTTCCGTCCATGTGACATAATCTCCTTCATGACAGGGTTGACCACATAACACAATTTTCCAGTGTCTGCTTTACGTATTTGATATAACTCCTTAAGTTGCTAACAAAGTATCAGTTGATATGCTGGAATAGTTTGTACAGCGATAAAAACCATTTCATACCCAAACACCTACTCGATAAGGGTTTGATTACACTGCATCGCCATTCATCGGCTACAACCTCACTGAGCCAAGGCTGGCTCAATATCAGGCACAGAGGATTATTGGTTTTTTTTTTTTTTTGAGTCTAAGGCCGATCACTGGTGGAAATCAGTGTCAAATAAGTACCAGACGTGGTCCCCACAAGCAGAGGGCATATGTGTCTCTCTGTGACTCCATGGAGACATCGATGTGTCGTATAAGAGAAGAACAAACAAGTACAATTCCAGTCCTCCTGCCTAAAGTTAACTCAAAAAGACCCTTCCTGCCCATCTCCATGTTTTCTGTTGCTGTGCCATCGAGAGCCCAACAAAAGCTTTTTATTTCACTCACACTTTTCCTTGGCTTTTCATTTTCTATTTCACTTATTCTGAAAAAGTCACAAACCCAAACCCTTTGCGCAGTGAAACACCAGTAACAGGTGTGCAATTTCCATCGCATTTCATAGATCCCAGTTGAGGGGACGCGTGGTGGTCGTACAGCATATGTGGCGTTTGTTTATTAACAGGGGAGTGTTCCTCGGCAGTCAGAGGAAGACTTTTTTTCCCCCCTCTAAGCTCTTTCATGCCGATATTGTCTCCTAGAGGAAACACCTTTAAATCCAGACAGTGGCACTCGACAGCTGTGGCCGACCGCCAGACACGTGTACGTGACTGTTTTTTGATGGACCCTAGTTAAGCAGCTGGTCTCAGCCCACCAGGCCAGCATAAGAGCATGTAATAGGGACCTCCATCTCCCCCCCTGGGATTTTAATCAGAGAGGCACATCAAAACACGTCGGCAGTATAGCCCTCACCATTTAAAACAGAAGTCTGAAGGAATACATACATTTACAAGACATCGCATTCAAGTGAAAAAGCACATCTATAACAGTGCCAAGCTTCAATATTTGAGTACAAACATTAATAAAGGATCTCTCCACCCCAATTTCATGCCCAGAATACAATGACTTTCCTACAGTGTGATTGGGTCGAGTATTTTAAATAGAACTTCACTTGTATGGGCTCTGGCTAAATATGACTACACACCTAGAGATGGAGCAGTTTAAGACCAAACAGAGGAGACAAAGAGTCAGGAAAAACAACCATTAGCTGTTTCCTTAACCAATCACAATGTTTTTGTGAGCGCATCAAAGTGGCATTTCAAGCTAATGTTAAGAATCCACCATAACAAATGCTGACTCAGTACTCAATATCACAGCTGGGGGGCTCTGGGTAAATCAAATTCCTTTTGAAAGAGCTTAATTCAATGGGGGCTCCATTGTTTAATTCTGATGACAGATCTGTTCAGACAGAATACACTGAAATCAATCTGTATTATGTCCTTTATTCTGGAAAATGAATGCTTTCAACAGAGCTTTGCACTGGGAAACCAAAGAATCACAAAAAACAAAATCAAATAATGTAGAGGTAGCCTTGGTCGGGGGTGGGGTTGTTTGGGTTTCTGTGGGACATCTAATTGGACAATTTTAACCGACATGTGTTAACTCCTCCTCCTTCTCTCTCAGGGCTTCACTGTAAGAGCAGTTATTTGACCCCTCCCATAGGACAATTTTAACCGACACGTACTGTATTAACTCCTCCCCCTTCTCTCTCAGGGCTTCACTGTAAGGGCCATTTGACTCCTCAAAGACACTGAGTCAGAGTATTGATCCATGTATGACCATCTCTAGGCACCAATGTAAACTCCCACGCTCAGACCGGGAACAGGCGTGTCTTGACATTCAGTTAGCTTAAAAAGTGATCAATTTGAAGGGGTCCATCTTGCCCAACAGCTTGATGGCCCAACATCTTATTTGGTGAGAGACAGAGATGTCCAGTGTCGGCTGCATGGTACACTGCCAGATTTAGCCCCAAATTAGGCTATTTGTTGAGAACCTAGGTACTGTATGACTGATCATCAAACTGCTCATACATTACCGATTCTAACTAACAGTACGTTTTAGCCTGCAGCTGTCCTCCAATATCCTGTATTATATACAATAACAAAAGGCAAGTCGAACGAAAGACCAAAAATATGGGGCTAGTAAGAGCACTCAGATTAGACAGTAAGAGAAGAACCATGAGTCTGGACTGATCAGAAAAATGGTCACAACCACAATCGACTTGGTTCATTACAAGAACGATGGCTTAAGATGAGAGAGACAGGTTAAGCGTCTTGATCTGTACCCATAAGGCTAGGAAAACAAACACACACACACACTCTGCAGAGATGGAAATTACTAGAAGTAATTCATGCCTCAATTAGAAAAAAAATATATATGTATATATATATTTGAGTGCAATGAGCATTAAAGTGAAAAAAATCTATTGAGAATATGACAGCATTTGACATATCAGCATCAGCAAATAAAAATTGTTTTTGCTCAGATGAAAAACCGAGGAAACGACGTAATACAATCTGAAAGAAGTCAGCTGGAAAGGGCTCTGCTTTGAAATTACAGTGGAAAGTTACGTGAAGTTTCACGGCATGATAAAAAAAACGAAATGTGAAAAAAGGGTCCTTTGGCATTGTAGTTAAGGGGTTAAAAATGAAAAGGCAGTGCTACTCTGGCATGTATACATAAAAACCCTCCACCAGAAAAGATGAAGAAAATAACTGTAATTAGCTGCTGGTGAGAATTCTGTATAAGAACAAAAGCCTTTCAGCCAGCGGAGATACTGAATATCTGCGGTAATGAAATGCACGAGCGGACTATTTTCTAACTCCCAAATGGGTGTCGTCAGTGGGCGTTGCTGAGCAACTAGGCCCAGAAGGCAGGGTAGTTCACACAGTTGCAGCCGCTCACAGGAACTGAAGGACAGAACAGAGACAAATTGAATGTTGCTGTATTGGGAGGGTGAACTCCACCTAGACAGGCCTGTCTCCAGTACTTTTGTAGACACTCAAATATTGACAGGGAGGGCGTCTCAGCTGCCAGGTCAGCGAATGGGCATGGTGTCTGTGAGATTTCTGACCAGAAGGTTGCTGGTTCAACTCTCAGGTCAGGACTGTCTGACGAATCTTTAAATTAGCTATTTGAACTGTGTTGTTTTTGAAGTATTCTCAGCTGTAAACCAGAAAAAACTGTAAATTGATTTGTGCACAAGTTCCTATCTAGAAAATAAGTATAGTGTTTTAAAAATCACTGTTATTGGTATTTTTATTTCGAAACAAAGAAAGGTATTGTCTCTGACCTTGACCATACGAGCTGTGAAGGTATACAACACGGAAAATGGGAAAGTGAAGGTGTCAAATCAGTGTACAAGCCAGTCAGATTGTGCAGTGTATTTTAATGGCATGCTTTGAAAAAATAAGTGAAATCGGTGTGTAAGGTGGGCACTTCAGAAGGAAACATTTGAATAATAAATAAAGCAAAAGACATCTCTCCATGGTATGGAAGATGCACAGATGGAAAGCAGTCTCAGAGCTAGAAAATGCAGTCTAATTGCTTGATAATTGTGTTTAAGGCACAGATACTCTAACATAGATCGGATCTAGATGGTTACATTTGCATGTATTTCATCAGAGTGGTCTTGGCTCGCCAAGAACCAGACCCTTGTGCCCGTGAACAAAGCCAGATGCTTTTCAGGCTTGGCATAACAGAAATGTGACACACACAAAAAAAAAACAGTTTTGAATAACTCTGCTCCCAGACTGCCAAGAAAGAGGCTCCAAATATTCTGCACCCTCCCCATGAACTCAAATTGCCAGGAAACCCGTCCACAGCTTCTTCCCATCCCATTTTTGCCTTTCGCGATTTATCACAAAACCAAATATTTCAGCTCAGTTGCATGCATCGCCACTGTATTATTCATCAAAGTTATAGGCTGTATATGCATTTCATACAACAATATATGAAGTCCAGCTATGGTTATTTATTTGCATATAATGCACTGTGGGCTACGGGAAATGCAATCAGTGACAAACTGCTGATGTCAGGCATACTGGTGCCATGCATTAAAACTTTTGAACTACACACATAAATTACAAAATGAGGGCAAATCGCAGGCTAAGCTTGGAATTGAATTATCGTCCAGTATCTAAATTGCTAAGCATGTTAACAAAAGTACCACATATTGGATGTACATAGAATTATAAGCCGGTATTTTCTCCTGCTGTACACCGCTGCACAGTCAAAAGTTTTCGACACGCTAAGATTTTCTACATTTTCAACGTTACTCACATAATTTTCGCAAAAAATCTAGACACTTAATAGTGTGTACGTAAATCTTGTAATTTGTCTTTGCCAACCACAAAGTTCAACTCCAGTCCAAAGGAGATTTATGAATACTGTAACGTAATAAAGGTAATAAACCGTAATAAACTGTAATAATGGAATGAACCTACAAAGCAATATTTAATGTCCCTTGAAAGAATGCCCTGAATCTTCTCTGCTGTTGCAGCTGCTAGAGGAGGCTACTTTGATGAACCAAAGATATGACCCATTTTCTTGCTAATAAAGGTATTCAAAGGACACTGAACGTGGATGTCTTATTTTTTAGCAATGAATATTGAGGGTCCAGAATTTTTTGTGAAAACTTTGTGAGTAACATCGATAACGTAGAAAATCTTACTGTGTGTGCAAAACCTTTTGACAGCTTGTGCATATGTCTTGTAGAAAGGGCTCCCAAACTTTTTCTTTGCAAGGACCCCTTTAATTATCATTTTACCTAAGGACCCCCGACCTACCAAATATACATACATTTATGCCACAATAACGCAAAGTAAATTCAGTATATATGACTTTAATAATCAAACGTCATCTATGCTGATTTTCTTACAAATTAATGAAACAGTACCCACATAATTAGATGGATGACCTTGTGTCCTCCTACATAATTACTCAATTTATTAAATAATAAAAAAGTCTTGCGAACCCCCTGGCACATTGACACAAACCCCTGGGGGTTTGTGGACCCCAGTTTGGGAACCTCTAATTGTAATGTTTTTTTGCAATGTGGTAAAACTGAGTCACATCTGATAGCCATGTGTGTTGTATAAATACAAGTCCGTCTGCGGGACAGCGTATATTAAAACCCCTTGGCTTGAATTTTTGGGTATTAATGGTTATATTTTCAGGGTCATGGCTGCATTATGTGCTCATTAATAAGGAAGGGTCTGGAAAACTCCTACTGCAAATCTCAGTGGAGGAATTCTATGAAAACTGGTCCTTTAAAGCGGTGATGGTTGCATTGTTTGAATCCTCTGGTAAAGCCCTGATATACCACCCAGGGTGTGCCCATTCTGTGCTATAAATAGAATCCGGGTTATCACATCCCTAACTTCATAATTGGTTATTCAAAAATGGATGGATAACCAAATATTGAGTCAATAAAAACTGCATTGGGGTGCACTACCAGAGGCTAACTGGATATGGAATTTCCCATAGTATGTGGCTGATTACATGGGTGTGTGTTTTTGCTCTGTGACCAACTGGCATTTCGTCTGGGGTGTAATCCAGCTTTGTGTCATGTGCCAAGCTCCAGGTCTCCTCCCCTAACCCTCATAAATAGGTGGAGAATGGATGGATGGATGGATGGATGGATGGATGGATGGATGGATGGATGGATGGATGGATGGATGGATGGATACATTTTTTGGACTCTCATGTTGGGTCAGAAAGTAAATGTGGCACATTCTTCTCTTGCCTCCTCTTAATTTTAGATGTATAATTACCCAACTGAACAGCGGGAGAACAAACAAGGGTATCCAATAAACCTTGAGCACTGGAGGCAAAAAAGTACATCAAAATAAAAAATCTATTTAATCTAAACAGAAAATGCCATGAAAACATTGATGCAAATTAACCTCCTGGGTCAGTCCTGTGCGACATTGTCTGCTTCACCAGAATAACGAGGCGTCGCGATTCCATAACCTCACTTTGTTGAACTGCTCTGAGTGACTTGCTTCAAAGATGGAGAGGCAGCTACCCTGCATACTTCAAATGTGGCTTACATTGGCTGTCACCTTCTACTGGCATCAAAACAAAATAATGCGACTTTTGGGAGGTGACGAGATGTTAATCGTGTTTATATTTCCAAAACCACAACCAGGACTGAGACTTTGAGAAAGCTCATTCATGACACTTCACCTGTGGCAGTATATCTCAAAACGTCTTTGCTGGACAAATTATGCACACCAGTCTTTAGTGCAGACATGAAAGTAATAACTATGTTGACCGTGATATTATTATCAAATTCCAACCCTACACCCTACATTTTTCTGCTCAAATTATGTTAAGATGTCCATCATTGCTTAATTGTTAACTTGTCTTGACCAGAATATGTCGATGCAATGCATGGATTCACTGTATGGGGGGAAATGACCCCATCCTGTACTGTTTCATTCCATGATGTACATTTAGACATAATTTTTTCATCGCAAATCCTCCTTGTTTACGCACATATTGACAACAGGTCTGATGTTATTTTTTACTTTTCGGCTAAATGTAGAATATTGAGATTGCCCAGCTACCGAGTGGCACGTGCGAATACCAAGGCATTGGTGCACAAACATTCCGTGCACGCGGGTAATCGAAGAGGGATGAATTATCGATAATAGTGATTTATTTTCCAAAGCCAAGTGGAATGCTAAATGATGTCATTTCCGTTCGGTTTCCAATCGGCTCCTTTTGCGGATTTGTCCCTTTCGGTGGAAACTTTTCTGTTGACAGAGCGACACGGAGCGGTAATGCACGTGCGCTCGCTAGTTTCTCGCTCTTCTTCCTCCTCTTCCTCCTCTTCTTTGGGGGACTTCATTCGGGCGCCGTAGCCCCCCGCAGTTGAACACTGACCGAGTCCCGCAGTGAAAAGCTGCGCCTAAAGAAGCTCGGAAGGCAAACTGCTTTTGGACAGAATGCGGGCGCTGTCCAGGGTGCTGAATCCCCTGCTTCTCCTGCTGCTGTTTGGATGCTACCCCTCCCTGGTGAGTTTCCCATTCTCTTGTTATGCTGATATAAATCATCCCAGTCAACTGGTTAAAAAAGTGCTAATTAAATACAATAAACGGGCGTGAGTGCTAACACCTATCAGGCTGTTTGAAGACGCTTTGGAAAGAAATCAGTACCGGCCTTTTTATTGCGTAAATATGGAAATCAAGGCATATATGCGATGGTAAAACTACTGTCAAAGGCATACGGTGGGCTCCCCATGGTTTATTAGGACACATATCGTTGAATTGTATTGCGGGATTCGTAACACTCTTTCATGAGCGTGGCTGGTGAGAGAAAAGTACAAGCAAATATACACTCACAGCGTTAGGAAAAGGAGTGATCAATTATATAGAGAGTAAGGAATTGTAATGCTATTCTGTTGAATGCGGATACACTTCATATAGGACACGTCAAGTCAAAGCAATCAGTACTGTGTGTCATCACCTAAGCTGCTTGGGGTGTATTTTTATTTTATTACCAAAATGCACCTTTCACATATTCATATATGCTACATATTTCAGCATCTTTTGCCTGCAGGCTACTTATCTTTTTTTCTTTTTTTTTATGATAGGAAACACCAACAAGAACGCGAATCGTCTAGCACTTCAGTTCATAGCCCCGGCATTCGTAATATCAGATCAATTTTTGATGCAATATTCAAGTATTCAAATGCAATATGTTATGACGCATTTCCTATCCTAGTATACATAATGAGTTGACAGTGATGTTTTAAATATTATAATAAAATAGAATATAATCGCATTCCTGCCGGTCACGCGAACATTTATAAATGCTTTATGCAAAATTTTATTCATTCATATATAAGGTAATACCTCAGAGGACAGCCAATAATTACAATCGGAAAAAAGAATTGTGGCTGATCGGTGGTCCCAAGGGATGCATATTAGAGCCATAGACAGGAGCAATATCTACAACAGTACCCGTGATGAGGTGGACAAGTTTCCTAGTTTGGTTCTTCTTCATTGCTCGCTGCTCTCCGTTCATTTTCACACGGTGAACACCTGCCATGCTCGCCAGGGATCAGACTGCACTTAGGCGACATCGCGTGCATCTGTTTTATTGTCGCCACTGTCAGTATGGTGTTGGTGTAATGGAGCTGTGCTTAAAGTGGTCCTGAAAATACTACGGTTGAACCGTGGGGAGTAAGGTGCTTAGGCATGTCTTCGTACTGATTTAGTTGATGAAGGCTGCTTTGGACGTTTTGGAAATAAGGAACTACATGCGTTCTTCAGATTTGTTTTTAATTTATAATCTGATACCAATTGTTTCTTTGCAGCAGTTGTCTGTGCAACGACTCATGCATTATTATTATTATTATTATTATTATTATTATTGGATGGAAACTTACAGAGATTGCCCATTTGCAACTATCAAAGTGGAAAACATCTAAAATAATATTATCTAATATTGTTGTATGACGTGTTGTAGATATTGTATTAAACAATGTTTTTTGCACAGTATAGGTGAAGTTAAGTATTGCTTGCTTAATGTATTTCTTTCTGTTTGTCAGGCTATTTTGTGATTTATTGTATTGATGTTGAATGCAGCAGATCTTTGTGGCTCCATGTAATGCAGCTTTACCTATTAGACAATTTGAAACTAATATCTGTTAATTGAACAGGGGGACAGAATCCTTATTGTTGCAGTGTCTCTGTCACAAAGAGGAAGACCGCACAGAGGAAGCTAGGGGCCACACTGCAAAAAGATTTGCCTGTTTCTGTTAATTCGGTGTATCAGCATATGAACGACTTAAGACAGGGTCGACTGTAGGTTGTGAAACGGGCCAATGTACATTTCAGCAGCTAAATACTGAACTTTTTGTATTTCTGCTATGGAGTTTTGTTTAGGTATGCCATCGTGCAAAATACAGTTATTTTGACGTTATGTAATAAGCAGGGACTGGTATTGGGGGGCATCATGAGCCACCTACGACTGCAGTAACAAAATAATGAAGTTCGCAGTCTGGCTCTATGTCACTCCTGTTGTGTATCAACAGGTGTCACTGTGGGAGGGCTATGATTTAGCAATATGATGATAATTATTTTCAAGTTGATGTGTTTAAGCCTAAGACAGTGACAAATTCTATCTGGCAAAAACTGAGGCTTACCAAGAAACTGCAAGTAAATTAGTCCACGATAAATGGTGGCGTCTAATACAGAATGTTTTAGGTATAGCCTATGTGAGTAACGTATTTCTTGGTACTGGTTCCTACTCTTCCTTGTTTCTTCACACAGAGGAGTTACATAGTTATTGTCGACCTTGTAGAATTAGAAAAAATCATTTGAAAGCTCCAAGGCCGGACAGGCCGGATTTAAATGGTCTCCATACTTGGTTATAATTAAATAAAGCTGTACATACCAAATATTGTGATCATGGTTGCACAACCCGTTCAAGGCTCCAACATCTGAACATTTTAATGACCCAGTCCTCTGTTTAACCACCAACAGCACTGGCGCACAGAATTTTTTTGGGTTCAGAGTGTTGCTGTTCTGATCAACACATATTTTGCTGGGGAAGAAAATCTGTTTTTGCTTTATAATAATAAAATGACAGTGATAGAGAATGTCTGTTTGTAGAATGTCATTTCACAGCTCTTTCATGGCATTTTCCTATTAAAAATGTTAACGGGCTCTAAGTTACAGTCTGTCTCTTCTCAAGTATCCACAAACGAATAGCCTGTGTAATTCTGAGATTTGTCATTTGTTTTACAGCTATTAACATGAGAAAATGGAATTAAGTTTTTTATGTGTTTCATATCAAATGCCCAGCCTTGTGTAAGAAAAAAGCAGCTATTTTTAGGTCATAAATTTCCAGCTGTCATAGTCAGTACCCGGTATAATGCAGATTGTGTCTCCAGAAAAACATTGGCACTATTATCGTATTACGTAAGTCAAGTGTTTTTTTTTTTTTTGACACGTGCATAAAGAGAATTACATTTGCTTGTCACGTACCACAGTTCTGTCTATAAACAATACCTGTTTCAGAGCACTGGAAAAATATAAAGGACAAGCATTCCCCTCATTACAGTACTGTTAGCTTGATGTATTGTTTAATAATTGTCTGGTCCCTGAGTGATGTCCCTGAGGTAATTGAATTATATGAATAATATTATAAATATAATTAATCTGTGGACGTATTACATGCTGATTAGCATGTTGCCTTTATATCACCTGTGGATCCATTCATCTTCCAACTGATTTTCCTGGTCAGGGTTACGGGGGGCTTTGAGCATTTGTCAACCGTACACCCGGGATGGGGTTCGAGCCCGTCTCAGGGTGCACGCATGCAATTATATATTTCTGGCAACTCAGAGACATGGATTAGCCTAACTGTATGTCTTAAGAGAATATGTGTCAGCCAAATTAAAGCATGGAAAGCATTGCAAACATGGGAATTCTGAAATGACGGCATGTAAAACTTCAAAGCATTCCCTCTGCTTCCTGGGAAACTGGGATAGGCTTTAGATTGACTGTGACCCAGAAGGATATGTGGATGTGAGAGACGTCCGGGTGGATATTCCCCACTTTAATGCGGATTAAAATGGAAATGTTCCAATATCCCTCAAATACTGTATTGTATGATAAACATTTCTCATGATGTTCAGGCAAAATATTGGCAAATCAAAAAATCAATATGGTCCACTGCCCAGAGTGTTTTCATTAATCTTACATTTATTTTTAATCCTAATTTTTATTTCATCTGACATCTGGCTTCCCTAATGTGAAATAAAAATGCAGTTTTCTGTTCTGCAAGATGTCACCAAAGCTGAGGAAACATGTCATGAAAATTAGTGGTGCGGAACATGAAAGTCACACGTTATTTAGCCATTCAGGTGACGCCTTCCATTGAGCAAGCATATGGGGAAGGTGTTCAAAAGAACCGTGACGGTTCTGCAGTTTGGCACAAAGTTAATACAAATTAATACTGTAGCCTGTATAGGAAATTGTACATGAACTTTCAAGAACATTTACGTTGATGATGGCATTGATCAGTTCAACTCCTTAGTGCCAGGTAATGGGTATAAGTATAGGAACTAATTGGTAGTGATGGAACAAATGAGGCTTCAAAATCCATAGCGGGTGGAAGGATCCCGAACAACCAATCAATACTGGCGATGGCCTCATTTGTCCCATCACTACTAATTGGTGTGTATGCTGTCTTTGGCTTGGAGCAAACAAGACTAAGACTTGGTCAACATGGCAAGATTACGGTCTTGTTGACCAAGGTCATAGCCAACTGCAGTTTGGACATTATTCAGTTCAAATGGCAGCCTAGGGGTGTGCTGAGTAATGAGAATATCATGAGCACCTTAAAATGGGTGAAGGTTTGTAGTACACTGGGCCTGTAGCTTGTAAGGGCAACACAATGACTCAGTGGGTATCACTCTTGTCCTAGACCTCAGTGATGGTGGGTTGACTCCTACCTCCCTTCTGGGTTCCCACGCCCCTTGCCTGTAGTGTTTGATTGTGTGTGTCTATATGCGTCTGCTGGTGGACTGGCATCCCATCCAGTGTGTAGGCCACACTTGTGCCTGATGTTGCCTGAGATCCAGGCCTCAGAATGACTCTGACCAGGATAAGTGGTTAAAAGATGAATGGATGATTGGAATGACAGTTCAGTGGGGAGCACAGTTACCAGTCACGTCCCTGGTTGGGGGTTCTGATCCTGCCCCTTTCTTTTTTACTGTGGGTTCTCCCGGTGTCACATGATTCTTCTTTCAATTAGACTAATTGGTGTCTTTAAATTGCCCATCGTATGTGTTTGTATGGGCCCAGTGATGGACTGGCACCCAGTCCAGGGTGTACCCCTGCCTTGTGCACAGTGATGGACTGGCACCTCTGCCTTGTGCCCAGTGATGGACTGGCACCCTGTCCAGGGTGTACCTCTGCCTTGTGCCCTATGCTCCCTAGTTACTATAAATCTCCCAATATCTATTGGAAAGTACAATTAAATTGCCTGGGTCTTTCAAATCAAATATAACGAAACTGACAGGCTTCATGGTAATTTTTCATATTTACTGAATCACCCCTGACTGGTTAAATGTATTCAATTATTGAGCTGGAAATGTAGAGGTGGACATTATATATCCTGCTGTGTTCTGTAACGTGACTCAAACAGATCAGACTTAGATTAACGTGAAAACACTGCTCTCTACTCCATAGTGTTCCGCATATATTTATATTATCATAAGAAATGGCAGAAATATTCTAGATAGCTTTTGCAGTAGTTGAAAGTGTATACCTTTCATAGTCATTTTTTAATTGTTATTTATTTAATCACCCGGCACAAGCTAAGTGTAGCTAAGTAGGTTACCATACTTCATGAGTAATTGTTATTTATAGAGATAATTTGCTAGAACAGTATTTTACTATGCATATATTTGGGTTTTAAGGTCTATGCCATTTACTGAGAGTTATGTCATTCTCAGTCAATCAGGGTAAGGCGTTAATTTTTTATCCCCCGATAATCCAATCATTTGGTTGGGCAGAAGCATCTGATGAGATAACAGCTCCACTATGTAGCCATGGTGTAAGCATCGCATTGAATTATCTCTCGAATCCAACCATCAATGTGGAAATGGCAGGAGGACGCTAAAATTTACGACAGAGGTGAAAACCATCAAGAACTCCTGGTGAGAGGTTGATGGAGTAGCAGGAAACATTGCCAGCACGTACTCTGTCATCGCTGGAGGCCAGAATCAACGTGTCAGAGATCCTTCTGGCTCTATTTTTTTTGCTTTCTTACAGATTTATTTATATGAAAGATCTTTTTTTTGCCTTACTTCTATAAAACGGGTCTTTACCATTCACCATATATGGAGATCCAAATTATTTTCTTCTGTTCAGTCAAGTGGGATAGTTCAGCGGAAGAGCATCGTTTGTTTATTTAGCAAACAGTTTCTGTCTTAAGAGACGTACAGCGAAGCAGATATATCACAGCATACAGCAGTAAAGAAGCTACCTAAGGTATAAATACAGCTAGTCTGAGCATCCAATGAGGGACCAGCAACAAGTGAGTTAGCACTACAGCAAGAGCCATAAGGCGTCTTCTGTTGCAAGGTAAACCTGCCCGACGGTATTTACAAATCAAAACCATGATTAAGCTCCTATTAGATGGATGCACAAAAAGGCACAAAGAAGTATTTAGCAACAAGAAAGGTCAGTCATCACTCTTTAGTCTCTAACGGTCATGTTCCATTGAATTCAAATATCTGGCCAGTTCTGCTTTCGTCAAATGGAACATCATCATTGCAGCTGTGTTTCCTTTGGTTCAGTGTCACATCTGCACCAGTACTCCGGATTCCTAAGGACTGCCTAGGTTTTGCGTGTGCCCATGTTCCTCGTTCCTCATTCGCCTTTGCCCTGATTGCCCTCATAAGTCTCACCTGGATCTTTTGTTCATTAAGCATTGGTTCCCCTCTTGTCTATGTCGAGTGCTTGTTTTGTTTGGTTCTCTTAAGTTCAATGTGATTTGCCTGGTTTGTTCTATTAGGTTAGAATCATTACTTGTCTGTGTTGTCAATGTAAGAAGCATTACCAGACCTGTTTTATTCTGCTTGTCTTATTTCCTGTTCCTGGTTTCCCAACCTGCCCTAGTCGTGTCCATTTGCATGTTTGTGTCAACGATTCTAGCCTTGTCTTGCCTAGTTTCTCACATCTGCATCCCCACCATCCTTGCCTCGTGGCCAAGTGACCCAAGACTGCAGTGGCACAGTGTTAGCTTGGGTCAAGTGGGAACAAGCAGTTATGGGCATCGAGTTTCCATCTGGAATCATTTTCTAGGCACAAGGAGCTGTGGGGAACCTCATCAGTTACTAATGAATACATCGCCAAGGCAGGCAACAGAAACTGGGTTGGCTGGTGATAGCTACAGTGATTACAGCCATATGTGGGTTTACACATTAAGATGTGTGCTCAGTAATCATTATTTACAAAAAAAAAACATTTTCCATTCATACACTATATCAACAGTTTAAGAGAAAGAAAACGTCATTATGCTGTTTTTAATGACAAAAACCGCAGTAGGAAAGGTCCGTTTTTGTAAAAGTTAAATTGGAAAGACGTTAAAACCTCATCTGGGAAGAAAAACACATAAACAAGTGAGCATCGGATTCTTTAATCAAACTGTTTCGGCACCACCAGGTGAACCCCAAGAGTTGTAGGAAAGGTGTGTGCCTTGAGCCGGCAAGGAGTATGCAGCGGGGGTGTGACTCGTCAGGTCGTTAATCATTCTCAGAAAGCTCCACTTGGTGGAATAACGGCCCAGAAGACTTTACACGATGCCTTCGGGTGAAGCATATCCTATTATTCAGTGCTTTTTGTCCTTAATACGGGCATCAAGACAACAGGAATCTGAGGGCAGTATTAAAGATGTTGTTATAATCATTGTTATGATGGTACACAACCAGGACAAAATGCTATAGGTATCTAGAATTAGCTGTGAGGCTGTGACTGATATGCTATTTGTCTGAGCCAAATGATCTTGCTCCAACAAACTATTGGTTCTTATGTGCTATTGGGGCTGACAAACTCCTCTTTGAATACGTGGTGAGGTACTGCGGCTCGGGGTGCTTTCAGGGTCACAAAGGCTTGGGCTCTGGCGGCCTCAGCCTTTTCCGTGTGCTGACAAGCATGTCTGTTTCCACAGACCATTGGGCCCCAGGAGGGCTGGCAAGTGTACAGCTCTGCCCAGGATGCCGACGGCCGCTGCCTCTGCACCCTGGTGGCCCCTGAACAGGGACTCTGCTCCAGGGATGCCAAAAGCAGGCAGCTACGTCAGTTGCTGGAAAAGGTATGAATGCATACCTGCATTCAGTCACACGCCTGCATGCACACGCACACGCACAGGCACACACACACACACACAGAGTCATATCTTTATATCATTGTAGGGACGTTCCATTCATTTCTACTGGCCTAGCCCTAATCCTAACTATGACCACCTTAACCCTTATCCAGCCCTAACCATAACCACAAGTAACCCAACAGAATACAATTCTGCTCTTAGCTCTTTTGGTTTTTTGATTACATTTACAGAATTTTATAAAATTTTCCTTGTGGGGACATAACAAATGTAAAATCAGGTTTTCACTTCTGTGGGGTACATTGTGTCCCCACAACGTGATAATGACGTGTACACACACACACACGCGCACACACACACAAATGGCACTCTGATAGAGTCACCAAGGGAGGCTCAACGTTTTCAACTGAATCATGTATGTCCTCACATTAAGACTTTCTGAGTACATATTTGCCCATGACACGTCAGAAAAAGTCATGGGTGCAGATCTAATGTTTTATGTCAATACTCAGGAAACAACTGAATCGACAAAGTCAGTTTTGGTTCATTGATGTTAATGCACGACATTTGTGTTGACACAGTCCTGCCTGCCAAGTTGCAGAAGTGTAGCCGAGTTGTGGCCCCGAAGGGTCGTAACATGTTAATTCTCAAACACGCTAACAACATCAATACAGCGAGGGCGGGGAAAATTGCTTAGGTGTGGGGATTCATTTGTTTAATCAACTGCTTAAGCTCTTAACCGAGACGGAAAACTTGCAACATACGCTGACCCCTAGGCACCCGGATCATACGCCTACAGAAAACGCCGCAGTGGAATTTCCTGCGACAAGCCTTCAGCTTCACGTTGAATCTCCGAGAGGATGCTGATCAAAGTGCCAAGTTTACGTTGGATTTGGAGTGCAGCAAATGGGCGTGCAAATAGGTTCCTGCTAAAATGAAGGGCTGAGGAAGAAGGTTTCACAGTGGGGATGGTTC
Organism: Gymnarchus niloticus; assembly: GCA_009936485.2. Classification (NCBI taxonomy): domain Eukaryota; kingdom Metazoa; phylum Chordata; class Actinopteri; order Osteoglossiformes; family Gymnarchidae; genus Gymnarchus; species Gymnarchus niloticus. The sequence goes on from JAACJT020000036.1 coordinate 4,962,598, forward strand.
TATTTCATTGCATTCAAGCTGTCACCAGTGTCACCCTTAAATTGACATGGGTGACAATGTGCTTGTAATACCCACAGGTCCACAATTTAGAAAAACGGAAAATCAGAATTATTGTAGTCTGTGGACCTTAGGCTGCATGCCACACTAAAATAAAGTGAAGTTATACCTGTAAGACCGTAATCGATTCCTATATCGTCCTATCGGATTTTGACCCGTCGATTCCAAATCAGCTTGCAGACCTGGACACGGGGGCTCTGTAACTGGAGCGGCACGGTCTCTCAGCAGGCAATGGTGACACCTTACATCTCAGGATCGTTATTCGGACTCCTGCCCCAGCTCAGTGGCGAGTGTGCATATCCCTCCGGCATTTGTGTGGCCTATCTCTGAACACACCGGTTTTGTCCTGTCATCCGAGAGCGACCTTTTCCACTTAATTGGACATCCTGAGAGAGTGAAAGTTTGCCACCCCTAAGGAATAATGTGTCATGTAGGGTGTTCCCCAAAGAACCCCATTCTTTCCTCAGAAAGCCTTACATTATTACTGCCTTGACTGAATAAGTGTATATGTTAGAAACAGACAGATGGAGAGCTTAATGAGCGAAACAGCCTTAATGTAAGAGCGTTAAATGGAAGATAAACATCTTCAACAATTCCAACAGATAACTGGAAGAAAATATAGCTGATATGCTCAAAGACTTGTATAAGAAGTCGTGAGTTTTTATAATTATCTTATAAGTAATTATATAATGAACCAGTGGGGTGGTTCAGTTGTTAACACTGAACCTTCAGGATTAGGGAGTTTGAATCTCACCCCTGCTCTTTTTTATGGTCTCCCACTGCTTAATCTGGTTTGCAACAGGTTCATATATCAACATGCTTATAGTAATATTGTATTTTACAGGTACAGAACATGTCCCAGTCGATAGAAGTGTTGAACTTGCGAACACAAAGGGATTTTCAGTATGTCATGAAAATGGAAAACCAGATGAAAGGACTTAGGACGAAATTCAGACAGATTGAAGCGGACAGGAAAACTTTAATGACCAGAGGATTTCAAGTAAGTCTCTTCTGTTTTTGATTTTGGTTGCAGATACATTATTGTCTTGAATGGCCTACTGAGATAATCGTTAAAATGTTTAAGACACGTAACTGTGATGTGGTTAGCTAAGATTTTTTTCCTGATAATTAAAAAGAAATTTAGCACAGTGAATGCGATAAATATGAGAAATTTCAGTTGTTGGAAATATGATGACTAGGTTAATCTAATCTCAACTCAAGATCATCCGCCTGACTTCACGGAGAAGCAGTAGAATGCAGCATGCATATTTTGCTCTCTGAAATCCGTGGAATGGTGCTCCATAGTGGCATACGACACTAACACTACTGAACAGCTGGGCAGCCTAAAACTGCTAAGTCCAGCTGGAAGACACACGTCGTGGCCCACGAGCAGCCGACCACGTTAGCTAGCAATGGGACAAGTAAGGTTTCAAAACCCGTGGTGGGTGGGAGTATCCTGAACTACCAATCAATGCTGGCACTAAATGAGGCTTCAAAACCCGTGGTGGGTGGGAGTATCCCAAACTAACCAATCGGTGTTGACGCCAGCCAGCCTTAATAGGTAGTTCGGGATACTCCTACCCACCCTCGGTTTTGAAGCCTCGTTTGTCCCACCACTAGCATTAGCCTTGTCTTGTGGGCAGGAGCTGAAGGAGAAGATGGACGAGCTGCAGCCCCTGATCCCCGTCCTAGAGCAGTACAAGACAGACGCTCAGCTCATCTCACAGTTCAAAGAGGAGATCCGGAACCTGTCTGCCGTGCTGACGGGCATCCAGCAGGAGATCGGCGCTTACGACTACGAAGAGCTCAGCCAGAGGGTTCTCAGCCTGGAGAACCGGCTCAGGGAGTGCATGAGCAAACTCAGTGAGGCCTCCGCTTCTGTCTTTCTGTGGGCTCAGGTGTCGAAGCGCAACTCAAAGTGCATAGCAGCTTCATGCTAAATTAGTATATAATAAAAGCTACCAGCTGGCATTCACAGTCCTGTTAGCCTGCATGCTATTGAAGCATGCTAAGACCAAAAACATTAATATTGATGCGGAATGGGCCCAGCTCTCTGGAAACAGATGCTATTATTGAACAGAGAGAAGTCGAACCATCTGTCAGTATACAAGCAATACAGCATTTCTGGCTGTGTTATTATACACGTGTTGTGAGAAGCAAGAATGAGAATAAAGGGATGGAGAAAATAGGCCAGAACATACCATTAAAGTTTCAGGGCAGGATTTCCATCCATATTATTGTGTATGTGGTATGCAGAGTAGACATTAAAGAGTGTCTTATGAGGGTTTGTCTCTTCGTAGCATGTGGCAAGTTAATGAAAATCACAGGACCTGTGACAGTAAAGACATCTGGGACAAGATTTGGGGCATGGATGACTGATCCTCAAGCGTCTTACAGGAACAATAGGGTATGCTAACGTATGTCTTACTACAACACATCAGTTTAATCTCGATTTTCTTTTATCCAGTCGTAGAAGGTATTACTCATTTAAGCAGATTGTATTTATGAACCAATAGAGAATTGAACTAATAGGAGTTTTTGCATATTAAAAGAGTTTATGAAAAATGTACATGTTAAAAAAGCTAGATACATTTATTTTGAGAGCCTTGTATGATTTTTGAATAGTTTAATGCTTCAAAGGGCATTAAAATTGAATATTTATTCAATTTCATGTAGGTCTGGTATATGGACAGTTACACCAATAACAAGATTGTCCGTGAATACAAGTCAATGGCAGACTTCATTTCTGGGGTGGAGTCACGAACCTACAACCTTCCTTTCAAGTGGGCTGGGACCAACCATGTGGTCTACAATGGCTCTCTATACTACAACAAATACCAGAGCAACATTATCGTCAAGTACAGCTTCGAGACAGGCCAGATCCTCGCCCAGCGAGCCCTGGAGTACGCCGGTTTCCACAACGTCTACCCCTACACCTGGGGGGGCTTCTCGGACATTGACCTCATGGCTGACGAACTGGGCCTGTGGGCCGTGTATGCCACCAACCAGAACGCCGGCAACATCGTCATCGGCCAGCTGGAGCCCACCACTCTGGAGGTTCTGAAGACCTGGAACACGGAGTACTCCAAGAGGAACGCGGGCGAATCCTTCATGATTTGCGGTACGCTCTACATCACCAATTCCCACCTGACTGGTGCCAAAGTCTACTACTCCTATTCCACCAAGACGTCGACATACGAGTACACTGACATTCCCTTCCACAACCAGTACTTTCACATTTCCATGCTCGACTATAACGCGAGGGACCGGGCACTTTATGCGTGGAACAACGGGCACCAAGTGCTTTTCAATGTCACGCTCTTCCACGTCATAAAAACCACCGACGACTCCTAAGCTGATACTCGGAGAAGATTGCCTGGAGTCCCTATTGAATTTGTATTTATTTATTTATATATACACATTTATTTTATTTATTTATTTTCGGTTTTCCTCCAACATGAGATGCATTCTAAAAATAACGCCTTTTGTACACTTGCTTCAAAGGGCATTAAAACTGAATAGTAAAAAAAAAAAAAAAAAAATGCAATATATTACAATTACAGAGAGAACTCTACACATCTACTGTTGTTTTTTACTCAGTGCTTTGAAATGTCGCCTTACTGCTTTTTGTTGTAGAGACTTGATTGCATGAATGTAAAAAAAAAAAATCATATTATCAGTTGCAACTATAGACATATTTCTGTTATATTTGTTTACTTATTTATTTAACTACTGCCAAACTGAGTAAATAACACGGATGATCAAATAATCTTTGTCAGAGTTTATTTAATAACAAAGACCATTCATATATTTTTTAAGTGTTGAATGGCTTTAAAATTTCGGAAATAGCACAAGGTGTTTGTGTGTACTTTCCATTGCAAGGTTCAGTTAGTTTCTTTTCAGAATATATTTTTTTAATGTAAAAACGGTAATACTTTATGTGAATAGATGTTGTAAAGCTCAGTCAGTGGTGTACTTGACTTTAAACTGACAGTGTAACCCAAATTACTGAAGTTACAAGCACAGGAACCTGGAAAAAAAAAAAAAAAAAGACCGTAATGTGAAATGTCTTTATTCATTCTGTTTCTTAACTTGTAATTTCGTTCATATGGTTATCTATTATACTTGAAAACAAACAGGGTCAAACAGTCTCATTCGCTGTGTTTTATTCCCAGCTCTTTGTTGTGGAATCCACTCATCGTTTCGCTGTATACATGAATTACAGAGGCCAAGTGTCACATTACCAAAGTTATACAGTAAGGCACACAACGTTTACTTTAGCAGCTGTGTAAAAAATTCCCTTAATCAGGCTTGCACGGTTTTATCAGTATTCCGTTCTGGAGATCCCGACGTAAAACAGTCTTCTTCAGACCACAGATATCTGAATGTTATTGGCCAGAGACCATTACTCTGTATACTTTAATCATTAAACAGCATATGTTATTAAGTGGAGCTGGCTGCCATTTAGTTATCAGGAAAAAGTTCTGCAATTTTACTACAATACAGTCCTAAACAATATTTATTGTTAATCTGATTGTTAAATCAACTATGGATTTTGTTCAGCGACCTCCCAGCAAAGAGCAACAAGTGATTCCAACTTCCATCCATGGCTCTTAATTTGACAGTGATGGAACAGGAAATCTGCATAATAATAATAATAATAATAATAATAACAATAATGTTTGCCAAACACCAAGCTCATTTGCGTGTCCTCACAGTAAAACAAGTCATTTGTAAAGAGCTTCCTCTACTCAGTTTGTCTTCTTTAAACCCGAATCTAATGAAACGGTCAAATATTTGCTGTGCCTAATGTCTTGTTCGAGCTGACAAGCACCCTCTTAAGAAGACCCTTGGTTTTGGAATGCTGGAATAGGTCTGAGAGATGAAAAATAGCTACTGCACCCACACAGCATCTAATAGAGTTCTAAGGAAGGCTATCTGTCAAAAAGTACAGTGTATTATCATCCATTGCTTTAAGCTTTAACTCCTGCTCAACACCTTCTGCTTCTTCCAGGGGACAAACTGGACAGGGTAGATTTTCAGGTAGGTCGATTTGCATTTCAGGTAAACGTTTCAGTAAATTCAGTGTGCCAAAAAGGTAAAGCATAACAAACTCTTTAACTAACCCTAAAACACAGCATTATAAAAGCATAACATTTTTAAATCAGTTCGATCAATCGGCCAATTAACTTTTCATCCTTGCTCTACCATTTTAATGCTGCACAAAGACACAACCTTGCCCTGCTTATATGAAGAAGACAATAGAGTGAGGTTAAGCAGTAAGTGTGGAGTGAGGATAGCTTCAAAAAATCAAAAAGATTCGATGTCAACGCAGGGTGGCAGCCCATAAAATTATTCACACTGTGAAAACAGACTGGAATACATTTATAAAAACCATCCAAAAATTTGACTTGTCTTGACTTTCCAGCTGAAATGATGAAATCACGATATATGTACATTTCATAGAAATCACATTATTTAAAAAGATATTATAATGACAGCTGTGATGACTGTGTCTATAGTATATTAACTATGAATTAGCAACAGCAGGATACTAATTAGCTTTACTGCATGTATTGAACTTTATTTTATTTGAGACTTGTGGATAATTAGTTTTGTCTCCATTCCAACCGTAACGATTTATACAATGCAGGCGAGCCTCGAACCTATCGCAGGCGGTTCAGGGAACAGCCTGGGCACGACGCCAGCCCATCATAGGCCACGCAACCCACAAGAGATACCAGTTCAGCCAAACTACACCATGTGTACTTTAGAAGGAAGCCAGAATACCCTGAGGAAATACCAAGGAAGTGAGGGAGAAGATGCACAAAATTACAAAGAGCTGTTGTGGGATTCAAACCAACAACCCTACAACGCACAATACTGAGCTCCCTCACCACTATGTTTTAAAGTGAATTCCTATAGGTTTCTACAAGTTAAATGTACTTCTTCCCCCTATTCACTTCTCACAAGTTCAAATTCGTTTTATGAGGATGATCAAGGACATAACCACGTATACGACTGCCATTTACCATTTTAAGGCTTAAGATCTCTAGAGCCAATCGAACTGAATTCTGTGGTGCTAAACTCAAACAAAGCTGTTTATGTTGATAAAAAGGATTTACGTTTTCTTCTTTTTTGCTCCATTTTCTGGTGTTCTTCAGTTCTCACTGGCTGAGGGACTGTTATACAGTCAAAGTACCTCTACTGTGTAATTTAGAACTGCTATCTGAATATTGTCATGCATAATTTTGAAACGCGTTTACACTTTCAATTAAAAATACTATTAGCATTTTGATATTTACAAGTATGTTTTTAAATCTACTGATCACAAGAAGTGGGATTAACGCTGTTGAGAATATAGAATTTAATTATAAAGTTATTAATTTAGATCCTACTATTAATTATTGAATGTGTATAGATATTTTACTCTGAAGCAGGGATAGGACAAAGATAACAGCATTTGTCAGGAACTTCCTGTCTTATTAAGTTTGTTGATAGTAACCTACTGTAGCAGACACTGGTGGAAAGATCCAGTTGTAAATAGCATTTCTCTGAGTCCGTTTAAAGCAGCACTCAAAACTGCAGCTATATTAATATCAGTCACCTGGAACAGGGTGCCATTTGTATCTAGAAATGTGTTCCAAAAAACCCAGAAAGGCATACTGTACTGGTGGGATGTAGTCTGATACACTTACACTCCCCATGGGCTGCGAACCATCACTGAGACATTAAACAAACGCACAGCATCTTTGTAATGAGTTTTTGGTCAATTTAACTCAACCTCAATCAACATCTGGTGAGTTTCATTTTTAATTAAGGGACGACCCTGGGAATGTGGTGCCCATTCTGTTAGGATGAGCGATTCACAGTAAACCTTCCCTGAGAGAGAATGCATTAGGCGAGCCCTAATTTATAACGCAAATTCAATTCCGTTAATATTCGGTTGTTTTTAAACCTCTGCCTCATTCTTCAACAGCGTGTTTGAAACACTTCCCTTTCATGCTCTTTTTGCCCAAAATTACCTGCTTCTATACTCCATATTAGTTTGGTGCTGGACAATCAAGGCTGCACTGCTTTTAAGAATGAAACATTTAAGAAACAAATTGCATTTTCATTCCACAAAAGGGCATTTTTGCCATTTTCGTGGTTCATTTTTCAGGACTTTGGCATGCTGATCATTAGTTATGCAAAGCTATCATTTGGGTCCTTACAGAACAGCAGAGGTCAAATAAGAATGTGCAGCAATAATTTCACTTTTTTTAATAACATTCGACATTAATGCATTTGAATTGAAGGTTTTCTTTCTCTGGTCTTTGTGTTTGTACATAAAAATGTATTTTAGATTACAGAATAGTCTTATCTATGGTCATGCATACATTTCAGTTTTACAATTATACCCATTTTTTTAGCTGTATGTTGCAAAAATATTTTGAATTTTAAATCTACCTCAGTCACATAATGAGATGCAGACCCCTTCAGAAAACTCAGCTGTTTTAATATAAAACGAAGGTCTTCCATCTATCCATTTTCTTTTCCTGATCAAGGTTGCAGGGTAACACAAGCATTTAAATTTAGATGCACTCAATATTAATACATTATAGATGTGTTGGATATTCAAGTCTAAGTATGGGCCAAACAGAAAACGGTAATTAAAGGCCATTAACGTGAGACAGCATGCAGAAATGTGCGAATCCCTGTTATGTTGAAATATACATATACATCTATGTATTTTGCAAGTAAAGTCAATTAATCACCCACTTAATGAGCAGATGCACTTTTCCATACCTATAGTCATATTTTAATGCTCAGGGCTAAAATAACTAAGCATAATTTATTGAGTTTTAGAAGGGCCCCAGAAACAGTGGCAAAATTTATTTGGTGCTGTGAATTTAAATGTAACAGCATGGGGCTTTTCTAATGTCGTATTTTATTACTGTCAGGATTACATACCGCCACAAACACCAAGTGGCAACGACACAAGTTGTTGAAAATTTATTTCCAATATTGGGTTTAATACATCACTGTAATTTCTGATATAATTTCCGGTTCGTTTTACCTGATTCGCTTAAATGTTTTAATAAACCTTCTGCACTGTTTCAGGGTTTTATCAGTCAAATCAAGTCATATATTGAGTATGGAGCATTTCTACAAGCTCTTTATAGTGATTTACAGAAAAAATGGAAGGGGAAAAAAACATTTCAAGAGGATACTGGAAAAAAGAAAGAATAAAAAACAGAAAATTATATCCTCACCTCGGTGAAGCCAATTGTGTAGCGCTCCTGAAAAATAGTGATAAAAAGCACAAATAACAAAAGCTTTTGTAATCATATATAAAAATGGGTTGATTGTAGAAGTCCAGCGACCCTGCTAGACACACGGACAGACATTGTGCACACCGTACCAGTAAAATAAGTGGCAATCTGGCTTTCCGAGTTGATATGTTAGCATGTTATCCTACTGTTGATGTGTTAGCTTGGAACAGAATGTTTCCATGGCGAAGGGCGCACAGAAAGCCAAAATGAGAAATGGACCGAGGACCATGCTGATAAATAGTTTTGGATATACGTACCGTTAACCAAACACGATACCAAAAAACGCTGGCGAACTTAAATACCACAGCACAATTAAACAATGACACGTTTGTGGGAGATTGCTACAGGTGTGAACACCAAAGTAGGCCAAGTAACGGCTCATAGCGGCAACCACATACATTGTAATGCTGACAGCACTGGATATCCAAGCTCTGGGGTCTCGACCCAACCTCTGCTTTTAACCTAGTCGCAATCAAATACATGAGCTGGTAGACTATTCCATAAACCGGATCTGTGTCGAGGTAGGCTGCGCTCTCAATTTTGGTATGACAAGATAATCGGCATCTCATTAACGAAGTAATTGGCCTGGGGATTGCAGGATGCAAGAGAGGTATATTCACTGCTGAAGTCAGTGTAAGGCTTTTAAAGTGATTAGCAGTGTTTTATATTCTACTGTAAATCTGAGCCTCCAGCACAGAGAGGCAAGTTGAGGACTCAAATTCTTATGTGCGCTAAATTTTGAGCAAGAACCGTCATGGGTGTGTTGTGTGTCAGCTGAAGCCACACGGCGCAGTGATCTAGTCTTGAAACACTGAAACATATCACAGACAGTGATGGATGCGAGGAAAACAGAATCCTCTAGAAAAACCTCTTTCTAAAATATCAAAAAGAAACCGGACGTACAATAGATCATTCAGACTCAGTTTTGGGTTCCTTGAGTGGGAGCTTAATAACAGCATCCTAAAATGACATTGAAACATGTACTTTCAAATCTGGGGTAATATAAAAACAATACTCCTGACATTAATAGTCTTATTAGTAATCAATAGCAAGACAGAACCAAAGACATGCACAAATAAACCAATGGGACTTCCATTTCTTGGAAGTCTTGTGTATATTACATACGTGCTACATGTAAGAGCAGAAGGTTTCTCCCTAATTTATTCACTTGGTAATACCTCTTCCAAGGGATTGATTCCTGTCTGTGTTCCACTGCTCCGTCTATGAGTCATGATCTTCCGAGGCCATGGTCAACCTTAAACTGTTGACCACAACTCGATGCTTTGAGAAGCAGAGCCAGTCTGGCACAGAGAAAAAGGCGCCGTAGGGGGGACAGGGTTATGCCCCAGTGCTCTCCGATGTCAAGCTGTCTACAACAAGTACAAGCTTACACTGTCAATCGGGGGGGAGGACGCCAATCACAGAATGCTGAGCTGTCCTCAAAACTATGGTTTAGGCCAGATCCAGGTCTAAAACATCGGTGGAGAGTTATTTTTCATGGAGGGCCCCATGAGGAACCCAGAATGCTGATGAGGGCCAAACAAATTCTACCATGCCATGACTATTCATCATATAACATTCCAGTAGTCATATGTCTGTCATACAAAATACAATGTTACGACATATCATCTGCATGGCTGAGGGTGGAGATTCATGCTGTCGGCCCGGTCCTCTAGTCGGACGGTGCTGCATGGTTCAGGTCACGTCATTTTGCAATGGAAAAACATCATTAGGGAAGAAAAGAAAGTGTTTGATTTGATGCTATGGACCTCTATGCTAATGCAAACAGGGCAGAATAAGGGTATGAATCAAGACTGAGAAACGATTAATCGTGCAGCCCAATTTGTTATATAAAATGGTGGGTTTGTCTGGGACCTCACACGGACCACTCAGAACCAGCACAAGGTTGATCTAAAATCAAGACATGGATTGGGCATACCCCTGCCTCAAACACTAGGAGGCATCATATCTTCTAATAAAATGGCTAAAAAGTTACCATGTCAAGTGAAATAAGGAACAAGTCAAGACAATTATGAAAACAGTGCACCTGTTATTAGGTAAAGGACCCAAGGATGTAAAATGTGCTGGTTTTTCCCAGTTAGTGTGTGTTAGAGATTCCCAGGACATATAGTGAGAGGATTTTGACAAGTATGAGTCTCACAGGAAGATCCAGGAGAGCAGCAGACTTGTCAATCAAAGAAGGCAATTGAGAGCTTCTTGACGTCTTGGGATGCTCTCCAGGAAGGTGTTGTGAGTGAGTTAAGGTACCAGTCGGACTCGTGGTGAAGTGTACGTTACAGCAGGTGTCACGTCTGCAGTGCGTGACTCACATTTCAGAAGAAACTCGGGAAAACTGGAACTTTCCATCAGCGAGGGTTAAGTGTAAAAGCCAAAAGTCTGACTGAGGCACCGTGAACACAGACAGATAACTCGGCACCAATTAACAAAAATAAAGAATCGATAACCCGTCCTGAATGCAATTACAGATAAGATTTATCACAATTCGGAGGTATGTATCTATGCTCAGAAATTCATTAACGAATGACTCGAAGCAGGTGAATATTTTCATGTTTTGACTAAGAAGCTGTGAATCTCAGCAGGATACGGCTGAGAAACTGAAAGATTTGTTCAGAAGGCCGAGATCAAAGGGTTATTATTTATTTATTTATTTATTTATTTAGCTTTCATTCTAATTTATACACCTTACCATTTTTCCGAGTCAGAATCCATGAATGTGTAGCAGAGCTCAGCATGTGCGGCGGCTGGCAGGTACGCTTTCCACCGTCTTGGAGAAACGCAGCAGTTGGCACCGCTTGACCGTCCTAGCAAGGGGACCACCGCCAGGGGGCGTCGCACCGCAAACCGCATGGGCGACCCCAGGAGGGGGAAGGGGAGTCGCTGTCAGGAGTCCTTCGAGCTTTTCGTCCGCGTCTGTCTGTTGTGCAGACGAAACTGCAGTGGGCTTTGTCAGTCTGCCTTGACTCACCCGGTACTCATTCATTATGCTTCCATCGCCAAGTATTTACAGACGTGGTGCTGCAGTCAATGAGCTCTTGAAACATCACTTTTAAACAAAGCCTCCATGTAGGAGTAAAGCCGGCCGCCCCGACTCGGCTCTTCAGGGCAAGACCGTGCCTTGTTGTTACTGGAGTATTCCACGCCTGCAGCAGTTCTGCTCCTGTCATGCGTCCTCTCTATCCTCTAAGACACCGCTTGAAAGAAAACAATATTTATTTTTGTCCAGCGACCATTAAACTCGTCAACGGGGTTCACTTAAATTAGCTTAACTCCTCCACAATCCTGTACAGTGTATGTATGTATATATGTTTGTTTGTTTGTTTACCGTCTGAAACCCGGAGCGTGTTATGTGAAAGACGCCCTCCAAGGCGTTCTGACATGTACAGACTGCGAAAATCCCTAGAATGAAGTGTCAGTAACTAACACAATGTACAAATTGCCCTGCTGTGTGTAATCAGTTTCTGGTTAATTTATTATTATTATTATTACTTTTTTTTTTTTGTCGTGCACCTACTATCTCTGTTTGTATACTCTTGCAAATGACAGCCTTAATGCCTTGGAGCAAGAAAAACATGTCTAATTAATAGGTTTCTGTAGACAGAAATCAACTAAATTATTATGATTTTACGGCATCCCTTTGAAGTCACCAAATGTAATCTATCAGACATATTTTCTGCTATATTCCAATGTAAATGTTCATAAGAGTACATACATCTTTTGCCTCTAGATGTGAACATTTTCATTTAAAAAGCAATTTCTCTGTGTTGTTTTGCAGCACAGAAAGAAGCTATTCATTTTATCATACATAAAAATCTTTTCAGTAAACATCAGTGTCAATCATTTTTCCCATCATCACCATTCAGATCATAATAATTTCCCAGCCTGACGTGTCATATGATGGCGTGACAGTTCCACAAAGACTTATTGGATGACAGAAAGGAAGGTATATATGGGGGGAGCATCACACTTTTGTTTGTGTTTTGTTCATGTAAACATAAATACAAGGATCTTAAAATAGCTTTTCAAACATGACCATGGTTATGGTTAAGAACAAATGTACCAGAAACTGGCTGTTGCTGTGTGAACATTGCTTGACCCATCTCACGCTATCAAACCCCCCAGCTGAACCCGGGAAAATAAGTGATCTAACACCCAAGAAAAACAGACAGGGGCCAAACGTGCTTTTGACGAATCCCATTACAGCATGTTGAGTATGGACCATATATGGGTTGGGCATGGCACCTTCCAGCTTATTGACGAGCCATACCACCAGGAACAGCTGAACAACGGCTTCTTGGCAGAGGCTGGTTGCTGTCTTGGTATCAGAGCTAGAAGGAGGTTTATGAGCGAGAGACAAACCAGGCCCAAAAAAACGAGACCTGTAACCGGACCGCCCCTTCCCAGTCCCATCTTAAGATTCCATCTCTCCTGGGATCCAGCAGAGACTCACGCCAGCTTTACCAGGCTTTTGTTCTTCAGTCATTGTCAGTACTGTAAACAAAGGAGAGAGATTTCTTCCTGGATGGGGCTGGCTGTGAAGAAGGCAAACTCAATTCCTTCACAGTTTGCTCTGGTTTCTGCTTTAAGAGGGTCCAGCTCCAGTGTTTTGTCGCTGTTTGTTTCAGTCCTTTATCTCTTCTCTTCAGCTGCAGGGAGAGTAAAAAAAAAAAGTGGATTGATGTTCCCTGTGTGGGAGAGCATGACTATGCTTCATGAAGACGGGGGCGGGGTTCGTTTAGTCTCTTTGATTGTATTTTCTGTGCCGTGCATGTGTGTGTCTGTGTTTAAACATATGAATGGCACTCAAGGGGTGAAACATTTGAGTCACCATGGAAACCTTGAAACTGGGTTTGTCTCTTTTCATCTGTGAAACTGGAATATGGTCGCCATTGAGGGGGAAAATGAGGATTGTTTCATGCCACGTTACATTAAAAAATGTGTTTACAGCTCTGCGTTAATCTCACGTTGGTTTCCTGCTTTACATCTGCAATTTTTCCTGTGGTTCTGTTCTGTGGCATTTTAATATTTACTTGACAGTGTGAGCAGAGGTATTAAAAAGTGTGCAAATAACAATTTTGCATAAAGAGATTCCCAACTCTTTGACTGAAATACAACACCGTAATTCGCCTTCATTGAGCCGACTCCAATGCAAAAAGATGAGGACACTTTATAAGTGGCTACTCACATGATTAATATGTGGTTCATTATTCTGGAAAAAACTGTTACCAAAATTACAAAGCATTGATTATAAAAATACTATAACCACAGAACAGAAATTTTATTTGCTCCACATAAGGCTTTTCAAGGATTGATTTGCAATATAGTGCATCCCCACCAATTTTAAAAATCATTTCAATTATGATTATCACAGTCATTCCCTCATTAACACACCTCATTTGAGCAGATCTCATTATGCTTCCTGCCGGTCCCCATTAGGCATGCACTGGATCGTCTTTTTTAACAAGAGCATTCCAAGTTCAGGATGAATCACTAAGAGCCTTCTTAGAACTAGCAACACCAAAGAATGAATAGTTTCCCACTACTTCTGGGTATGTTTCTGTCTATTTGCTTGTTGACGCATTTGTTACATTTTTAGCCATTAGCTCTCTTGCCTGTATTAATGTTACTTTGTCAATGGTGTCGTACCTCCATTCAGTGTTACCTGCAATTCTTTTTGTGGAACAAAAACTGGAGGAAAAAACAAGCATCGCCTCTGGTTTGCTGCAAAACTAAATAATGAAGAGATTTCTTATTTGAAACTATCATAGCATACAGCATATTGATAACATTTAGCTTATGTGTAGTCATTATGTGTAATTATGTGTTACAGTTTAAGAAAGAGAGTTCCACGTCTCTTGGGAAGAGTCTTAATTGAGTGCGTACCATTTAATTAGAATATTTACTCATTAAGTCTGAGTTCAGTGTCGACCAGATGTCTAGGACAGTACAAGTCAAGGCTGAAAAACCGCAGCATTTGAATCTACTGTATTTACATCCCCTCTCCTGAAGGAGGCAGCATTGTGCATGAAGCGCCTACCGGAATGCCTGCATACGTTCCCATCTCTCAAACGCTCTCTGAATCCAGTCTGCTTTATCATGAACCTGGCAGGGATGCTTGTGTCACCACACTCATGAGTGACATTGCCGAGCGACGTATTTTCCAGGATTTCAATGCTGCGTCTTCAAACGCCACGTTCAGATTTTAGTAGCGAGGAGTGGGGTTGTGTGAGATGGTGGCACGCGTCGTAACAATGTTTAATCCCAAGCAAACAACAAAATAATGAGACGCGAACGCATACATAGGTGACAGGTCTGACTATAAAAACACATTTACTGTAATATTTTGAACACAATGTGCGTTATCATGGACGGAACCACAAAAGCTTTTAGATTATGCGGAAAAAAAAACCTTCCTTTTCCTCCATGCATGGCACATATAATTCTGCGTGATGCTATAATGTCAGCATGAACACACAGCCAGGCAGCCATAATAAAAAACATTATAAAAATGACCTCTTCAAACATGGGTCTATAAAAACGGCTTCTTCCTACTCAATGGCAGTAATTTTTGAAGCCTCATTTAGTCCCAGCATTGATGGGTTAGTTCATGATACTCCCACCCATCATGGGTTTTTGAAGCCTCATTTAGTGCCAGCATTGATTGGTAATTTGGGATACTCCTACCCCCCACAGGTACTGAAACCTGGTATTGTCCTATTACTAATGTTTCTGCCACTTTCTGTATACTAGATCTGCTGGTTTTGAAACGTCTGCTTGTTTGACGGTCTACTGTTTGCTCTATGCTCATTAAAACTTTTGCATAATCCTTTGCTGTTTTGTATAAAAGGATCAAATTTTGCTTTGAAGTGTTATTTTCTAGGAACAGAATTCTCCTTGTATATCCTTATAAAAAGATCAAATTGATTCAGATTAAAATCGAGTGTGCTGAAAACAAACTATACTATTAAAGATAACACCATTAATCATAAACAATCATTTTAAGGCTATTTTTTCAGCACAGGTAAGACTACTGCAGTTTTATGAGGGCAGGGACTTACTCGTTCAGAGATTACCACAATGCATTCATACTGATAAGACGCTAACTGCAAACCATCAGTTAAATTATTCCATCACACTATCTTTTCCTTCCTTGACAATGATAGCGGTGTCACAGCAAGGTTGCGACTGGTGTCTCCATAAGCTAGCATGGAAAATGTAATTATGCCCTGACACTTTTGGAGTGATGACTTGGAGAGGCAATGAATAAATGCTTCAACAGGACCATGCAGCTTCCTGTGTTTTAACCTTTAACCCTAACACATAGCAAATTTAAAATGCACAGCTAAAAGCAAAACGACTGACTCTCGCTGGGGCGAAACCACATTGGGAACAGCTTCACTCTCCCCCCAACGGTCGTCACGTCTCAGTTCTGTCCCTGAAAACCTTTTGACTTATGCAATGTGGCACTACAGCTTGTTAAAGGCTGCCGCAGAAGCTGAAGCTATCTGATCTATACTGAATCATGCCGATCGTCTGTTCTGTTTCCTTAGAGTTGGAATGACGTCTTCATGGAAATGTGAACACAGATGTCCCGCCGGCTTGAAGGATTCAGGTCGAAAAGTACCCTCAAAGGAGTTCCAAAGTTTGATCAGGCATCAGGAAGCATTATTTACTTTTTTTCTCTATAAATATAGTACATTTTTGACAACCTTACCTAAAACAAAGTGTCTCTCTGTTGGAAAACCTTGTAGGGATATTAGTCTGCTCTGAAACTTGACAGGCTGTAAAACATCAGTTCAGCCACAAGGGGAACACACACACACACACATATATATACGCACTAACAAAGTTATTAGCTACTGATGAGGTCCACTCTTGTGTGCTTTTAGAAGGAATGAACTAGAGAGTTATACCTACCATCCAGGGGAGTACACATGGTGTGACCTGTCAACTCGTAATATGGAGACATACTGTTGTCCCTTGATGACCGGGACAATGCGATATACGCAACACTGGAGATCTTGTTCCTTCCATAGTGCTAACTGTGTACACTGGATATCAAGAAGGTATGTTTAACAACTCACTAATGCATGTTTGGGTGCCATGATGGCCTCACACTGCCAGGACTGTGGTTTTGAATCCTGCCTCCACTGTGTGTATGTGGAGTTTGCACTTTCATCTCGTGTCGTGTGGGCTTCCTCTGGGTATTCTATTCCCTCCAGCAGTCCAAAGCATTCGACTAACTGGTATATCTAAATTGCACATAGTAAATGACTGTGTATGTGTCCAGTGATGGACTGGCATCCCATCCAGGTTGTACCCCAGCCTTGTGTCCAGTGATGGACTGGCATCCCATCCAGGGTGTACCCCAACCTTGTGCCCAGTCCAGCCTCAAACAAGCCCCAAGACCTTTTCAGACCTTGACCAAGATAAGCAGTTAGAAGATGGCTAGATGGGCTGATGTGTCTTTAATGGCTAGTATGGGTTCTGCTATACTGAAATATAACAAAAAGCATAATCCTGGCTGATAATTTGACTTTTTCGTCCTTAGTCTTCAATGATCCCCACAGATTTAGGGTTGTTGGATGGCAGACAGCAAACTAAAAGGTTCTGTTTTTTGAAAAACCTTATACAAAACATGTAATAATTTATCCCGGAAAGCCAGGAGGTCTATGTTCAGCTCCTAGGGCATATTAAGGGAACTTTATAACCTTCCATTACACCCATAATGCTCTGCCTGAGCCATTGGAAATATAAAGCCATAATTCAATTTCTTTCATACTTGTTTTAACAGTAAACACTGCTACCTTCTCATAGAGCGAGGGAACATAACAGCACATATCAGACAACAAAAGCCAGTCCCCCCCATCCACCACTGACCCAGAAAACATTCTTCCTTTTACAGAGAAGTTCTGTAGAAAGGGTTCTGGTTACATGTCTGTGATATTCATCTCTGCAGTTCCTGCAGGTGGTTAGAGGACCAGTGACTCTCTGGTTAAGTCTCTAAGCCATGTCCCAAAGCTACATTGTGGGAGATGAACAGATTGCCAGTGTTTTTAATATCTTGACAAAAAAGAAACAGTAGGCCTGCATTTATTTAATATATTTCATTTACAGGAGACACTGCAGATCTAATACTGTGTTGAGGTGTTTAGCCATGCATCATGGAGCAAGGTTAATTCAATTTAAAATTTCTCCCGGCTGAAATAAAAATAAATGAAATGAGGGATAGAGCGACATCATTTAAACAATTTTCACAGTAAAATTGCAAATTTGGCATGTCGGTTGTGGGGCACCTTGGACGCAGTTGTCTTTTGCATTCCTCATCGCTGATGTCAAGTCCCCACCTCAATTCCCTCTCTAAGGTGGCTCTTTCTGGCCAATTTAACACTCGCAAGTGGAATGCGATTTGAAAGATACAGGGATCATTTCACAGGAATGAAAGCCTGTATACTTCCCGCTGACCGAGAGAACAAACCGGGGGCCCCCTGCTTTACCAAGATAAGTTTTTGGTTTTTGGCAGTGGTAGTAGCGCTGACGGGCAGTGTCATTCTGTCAGTACATACTATTTCCACTTCGAGGAATCAAAAACTTTCTGTTTCAGTTTATATAATCGTTATAATTGTGGCATATTGCCATACCATAATAACAAAGCACAGTGGCAGTACAGTGTACATTGGTAAGAGACTCCCTGTGACAGATGTGAAATTATGCCTAAATGTAATTTTAAATAAAACGCTTTGTTTTGATAAATCACGCACTAACTTTGTTGGGACTTTCAATCAGACGAAAAATTACACCTCTGTGTTATTGCACCTAAGTCAACTGGTTAATTTTTGTTTGTTAACAAATAACGCTAAGACAGGTACTCCCTCCTGGTTGCAATTGCTGGTTACTCGCTATAAAAAACTAGTTGTGGCAGGTATCAATTATTTTTGGTGGCCCATTGCCAAATGAACCAAAATTATGATTTTTTTTTATTTATTGTTAAACGTTTTTTTCAGACTCCAGTGTGCAGGCAAATTCATCACTGGGGTGCAAGTAGGCCTAACCAAATTGGAGGCCAGAATGCGTAACCTCAGTAATTTCTTAGTTCCTTCAAGCTTTCTGGAGAACAATATCATATGTGTCCAGTTATTTTATTTTATTCGGACAGCGACACTGTGTAGTTTTAGCTTTAAGCCGACTGTGTTTTATGTAAGGGCATTACTAAAATGTTCACATCGTCACCTGCCAGCTCTAATATAATACTATTGTAGCTCAATAACTATTCAGCATTGCATTTACCTACCAGAGAATATAGTTTAAACATCAACACTCAGCAAGAGATTTAGAAGAAAAATAAAAATAAATCACACTCGAGAAAAGTCATTGGTGCAGGGGTTTCTTTACGGTTTTCTGAAGGATCCCCAGCTTAAACACATTCGTCAAAGTGTAATGAGTGTTGGCAAGAGCACTGATTAAACCTGGTTGCAAACTTTACTACCGTTGAACCGTTTTGGGGGTGAGATTAGCAAGGTCCCTCGACTCCCTTTTGTAATGAGAATAATTATGTGCCAAAGTATTTCTCGTCGACATTCTTGGCTGTTTCGAAGTTTTTCCTAACAGAGCTGCTTTCTTGTTTTCTCCCTTCACATTACAAACTGCGCTGTCAGAAGAAATGGAGTGTGTGACGTCATTAGCCAGCAGCGAATCGGCTGAAATAAATGTACAAACACTGCATTCGGTATTAACTGTCTAAGAATGACATTAACCGACTCGAATAGCAAAACGACAAGAAAGTAAATGGCCGATTTTAACAAGTGTGTCCAAGAAAATCAATTTGTCCTTTTAAAATAAAAATTCAGAGGATTATAGTTATGGATTCAAATTAATTAAAATAGGCCTACTTTTCTTTTTCTGGATGTATTTAAATGAAATGGTAATTTGCACTTTTGCTTGAGGTTCGCAAGAAAATTCATTCAAATTAACCAGATTTGATTTTTATTTGCATGAAAATGGACAAGCATTTTTGATTCAGAATCCAGTTCTCCTCTGCATGTCCATCTCAAAAACCTAGCTTTATGACTGCAGTAGAACTTGTTTCTACCCTGACTATCTTATACAACAGTCTTGTATCGCTATTATACACAGTAATGTTACTTCTCTAGTAGCTGACTTGCTTTACTAGTTCTCAGAATTGTTCTTTCTGCAATGAGCGAGTCAAATGTATGCAGTTAATTAGGCTGACTCTAGACAGGATGCTGATCAACCATAGGGTTTACAGTCACTGGAAAAGTCAGCAAAAATCTGTTTAAACAAGGGGACTTGGGCCAAAGAGAATAGGAACCAACAACCTTGAAGTTGTGAGGTTACAGTGCTACTCAACCAAGCACCATGAAAACAGGCAACTCTTCATGAATTTAGCTCTGGTTGCACATATAGAAAAACTGGACTGAAGCACGGAATATTAGCATGGCTCATATGAAAGGATGCAAAACTAGATTTCCAAGTTAATCAATGCTTGTATGGTTATTGGACAGAATTTTTTCTGTTTAAAAATACCCATGCAGGGTTAAACTGGTGTGTGTGTGTGTGTGTGTGTGTGTGTGTGTGTGTGTGTGTGTGTGTGTGTGTGTGTGTGTGTGTGTAAGAACAAAAATTCCCGGTAATGAAAAGCAAACCTTATAACAAATAGAAAAACTTCTGTACTGTTAAGATTAAAGGATTCTTTGAAGAAGGGCCATTGGAACTTGGAGACACATTAAAAATGTTAAACTTTGTTGCTTTGTGTAATTTTCAATTGTTAGTTTAATTTTAATTATGGTAATCTGATTTTTTAGATGTTGATGTCTGCCCAAGACTCGTAAGAAACATTGCATTAGTCATAATCAATTAACGCTGGACTTTGCGGCATTGTAGGTGGAAATATAATTCCTTGCTAACAGATGTTAACTTAAACAATAGCAAAAGTGTTTTACGATTTTCTGCCATCTCGTGGCCAAAAGTCAATACTGTCTTATCGGGAAAAAAATCATTTAATCGTTTGCCTGTACAATGCTACTTTGACCACAAGGGGGCCTGCTGAGTTCCGGGTTCAAAGCGCTTTTCATTATCCAGTGCTAATTTTCATCGTGTTGCATGCTGTATTTCATAATAGTCCTCAAAGTAGCCAGTACTGAGTCCAGTTTGATTGGTACAGTATGTAATTTCATCATGCTACTAATGAGATTTACTGGCATCTCCACCTTATGTAACTGGCATAATTAAAAACAATGACTAATTCGTGGTTTTAGGCAAAATGATTGCATACAATCTAGCCAAACTAATCAAATATTTAAAATATTCTTATATATAATTGCATTGCACGACAACCTTGAAGAAATACAGGCCTATTTAGATTCTGTATATTTGGGCAATGCATGAACATTTGATGATCCTTTATTGTTTGTACTTTCTGGTCAAGTCAAGTGAAGTCAAGTGGGGTCTAATTGTCATTTCAGCTATATGCACAGTACACAGAGAAACGAGACAACGTTCCTCCAGGACCATGGTGTAGACAGGACACGGCTACATAAGATACATACGTAAGTACAAGAGATATCACAATATCAACAGATATCACAATATCAGCAGATATCACAATATCAAGATATCACAATATCAGCAGATATCACAATATTAACAGATATCACAATATCAAGATATCACAATATCAGCAGATATCACAATATCAAGATATCACAATATCAGCAGATATCACAATATTAACAGGTATCACAATATCAAGATATCACAATATCAGAAGATATCACAATATTAACAGATATCACAATATCAGCAGATATCACAATATCAAGATATCACAATATCAGCAGATATCACAATATCAGCAGATATCACAATATCAATAGATATCACAATATCAGCAGATATCACAATATTAACAGACATCACAATACTTTTAAGACAGGACAGCCTACAGTAGAGTCCGAGGAGAAGTAGATCAGGCATACAGTGACTTGAAGTAAATAAAGTACTAATGTGCAAAGAGAAAAATAAAAGTGCAAAACTGCATGGCAAACATAGTGAGGCATGATTGTGTTGCACACATGATTACAGGGTAAATAACAGCAGTATTATCTTAGGTTATAGAGTATTTAACAGCATAATACAGTAAAAAGTTATTGCATGGAAATAGCAGCACTAATATAAAATGAATATGTAACAGAGTATAAATATAAATATGGGGAGGGGTGGGCTGGGCTGGTAGTCAAGGTGTGAGGTATCAGGAAGGGTGTGTGTGTGTGTGTTGTATATAGTCATGTTTTACTGTTTGTTGGCCTGGTTTTTCTCGGCTTGGTTTTTTCCTCATAAGAATCAATACATAATCATGATTCTATGGATTACCACGTCACTTTTTTTGCTCTATAATCTCACAATAATTGGTTCGTAGTCAATGACTACTGGGCAGTACTTGCCGTCTAAGCATTTCTGAGTAAATTAACTGGAGCAACATTTTTTCTGCCTAGTCTGGGAACCAGTCCTTATTTATCCATCGAAAAATTCGTTTATAAATGCTTATCTCGTACAGGGTCGTGGTCAGCCTACTTCCTCGACCTGGAGGCACAAGGCAGGGGTCGGCAACAATGGGAGGTCGCTCCCATGTTCTTGTTTTACACGACAAAGCGCATATTGATCCACACACGTGGGACAGATCACATATGAAATGCATGTTAGATTGATTTTACTGTGCAGCACTCTTTGAATATTTTAGACCAGGTAATCGATCTTTCGTGAAGAAGTGAAGTGAAGAAGAACTGAAGAGCCTCTTGTTGAAGGTGAAGGAAGAAAGTGCTAAAGCGGGCCTGAAACTCAACATTA
>JAACJT020000036.1:4984950-5005774 GCA_009936485.2 Gymnarchus niloticus
ATCTTTCATAAATGCATTATGACATGGGGCGTCTTCTGTAAACCGTGCATTTCGTATTTCTTCGCATAACTCAAATGCGTAAGAATTTTGGCGCTATTCTTTTTATACCTTCACGCGATAAATTTAACCAATGAAACCACCAAATTAAAGCAGGACGGCTAAAATGTATATGTATAATCACATATACTGTCATATAAATTAATAACTACGATATAACTAAATATAAACGCTACATTTAAATGTAAATATTCTATTTGCCTAACTTATTTGTATCCAATGCACAGCACGAGCCACGAACAGCAAAACAGACAAAATTGCGCCGAAAGCTGCCAGAGGCAAAGCGGCAAAAAAACAGAAGCAGCAGCCAATGATTTCTAAAAGAGGAAAGAAACTAAATTTAATGATAGCCAATTATTAAAATAGTATGTTTACGAAGCACATTGAAACCGTTTCCTTCGGTATTCAGTTAGACTAACCTGGGATTTCTCTCCTGGCACGATGCCAAAGCCTCGAGGCTTTTTATCTGCACCGTGATTTAAAATATTAACAGTTGCCAGATTAAGCAAAACAGATGCGATGGATAGAAACCCACCAGAAAGGTCCTCAGGTGGGGAGAAACTAAGTTTGCTGCAAATAGTCTTCTTTGAGTGGGGAAAACACCAACATCAAACAGGCACAAGGTTACACATCTTACTTCCTCAAAACCACGACATCTCCTGGTCTAAACATGTACATTTTCTCCTCCACGCCGTAGTTGGCTAGCACGTTTTACATCTATTCTACAGTTTAAGGAACCCTTTTGCCCCATAAAATGGACTGATCTTATAGTTAACGAGACCGATTACATGAGTTGGAAAATGTTGGATTGTTCCTGGGGAGCTAATTGTTTCTGGGCACCACTTAACCCATTTAAGTTTCATGTCATGAAGTCCTGGCCTTAGTCCTTTTGGGCCTCAGAGCAGACATTTGTTTGAGGGGCCCATGGTTTGGGCATCCTCAATTATTTACATACACACTAAATCAGACTTGAGTCAAAAATCTTCATCATGTTTTCTGCTGTTACCCTCAAGCCCTTTCTTTTTTCAGCTCTTGATAAAAAGTTTTTTCAATGTCATATAGAACCACTAGCTAAGTAGATTTAGAACATACATGTTCATCTGACTGCGCTTCATGCATGAACTAGCGACCGGGAGGGGGTTCCCCCACTAACAAACAGTCCGAGTGATGTGTGAATAAATCGGAATCAGGAAATAACCGTACGTACTGACAAAAAGTGTGTGGGGACGTTCAAATGCACAGTCAACATTACTGGTTAGGGTCAAGGTAGTAAACAGATGATTATGTCATGTTAAGGCTGCATTTTTCCCCTTTTGGTCATTTTGACAATCCATTACTCAACATGAATTGTGTTTGGAGACTTGAAATGAATCTGTCATGTGATGTCATGAGTGCAGACATCCATCCATTTTCTATGCTGCTTATCAGTCAGGGTCGCGGGGAAGCTGCAGCCGATTGCAGCTGACTTCGGGCGAAAGGCGGGGTACGCCCTGGGCAGGTCAGAGTACAGACATGACATCCCATAATATATCCTTGTAAAACTGACGTTCAGTTTCATCATAATAAAACGATATAAAGACTTGTGAGAACTTAATCTGACCTTGTACTGTACCAGTTTTCCCAGGGTTCACGTAGTAATCTGTGTTGCTCCTCTGCTTGTGGGGTGCAGATGCTTGGCCTGAAGGTGGAGGCAGAGTTGGGTACCTCAACCCCACTGTCACTGCTTCCTGGTGCCACCCCGCTGGTCCTCCACCCGCAGCGTCTCCATGCGCTGCTCCCTGAGTGGCCTGCACTGCAGCATGACCTGGGATTCGCTGCCAAGGCCTTACACGTCCACAGCACCACCCTCCACCCTGTCCATGTGGAACATGAATCCCAGGCCGGCATTTATAATGGATTTACATTTCATTCCATTTCATTAATAAACCTTTAAAATCCCAAATGTCATTGGATTTCAGCAGATTCATATCACAGAATGTATTACGTATGTTTTGGCAGGTATTTTAAATGTTTCTAACCATTTTTGTTTTAATAACACCTACATTAGGAGAAAAAATTGATTTAAAATTCTTTAAAATTTTACAATTTGAGGTTATTGATTTTTGTATTGGTTTAAATTTTCTTGTAGCATTTATGTCAAATAAAGCTTTGTGAAAAAATTTACATTCAAGTTAACTGTTAATCGAAACATAGGTACCTATTAACAGAACATTTGTGCCGATTTTACTCTAAAAAGACGTGAAGACATAAAACAACCTATTTCTGAGGTAAAATTAACCCAGCATTTTAGTCACTACGATTCAGCCGCTAAACTGAATTGTCAACCCGGGTTGTTGGGTTAAAGCTACAACCTGACTTTTTTGGTTAAATTACACCAGCGTGTGTTCAGTCCAATAGTTACCCAGCAGTGTAGCTGAAAGCAACAAAAATGGTTAAACTTGCCACTAAATGGTAAAGAATAGCGTCCAAACCGTGTAGCATTTATTTGATGTGAAGAGATGCTAAATGTCAGAACATGCTGCTTTTCACAAACGGCACCGTGTATTAAGAGTTTGTGAAGCGGTGGATTCTCTGTGCTTTTGTTCTAAATGCTCCAGAGCCACATTTTGTTTAAT
This sequence comes from Gymnarchus niloticus, assembly GCA_009936485.2. Taxonomy (NCBI): domain Eukaryota; kingdom Metazoa; phylum Chordata; class Actinopteri; order Osteoglossiformes; family Gymnarchidae; genus Gymnarchus; species Gymnarchus niloticus. The sequence continues at coordinate 4,987,623 of JAACJT020000036.1, forward strand.
TTCAAGAGATGTCTTCCTTCCCTACTGATGTTAAATTTGTGTCAGCGCTAATTTAGTGACTATGCCCATAGAAACTGCGAACTATGTAGGTTAGCTCCCTCACTGCGGAGAAGAGAAGGAAGCCCCCCCATTGCTCGCTGCTGAGCGGAGCCTTTGGGTCTGAGGAGGTCGTCCAAGATCCGTCCAAGGCTCCGGAGGAACGGGAGCGCCAGGCTGAGAGCACCATGAGCAGAGTCACCTTCTTCGAGGTAAAAACCCTCTTTTCGTGACGGTGGCAGGGCTGAAAGGGGTGCTTTAAAATCAACTCTGGATGGAAGTGTCCCACGGTCCCCATCTCTTTATCAAACAGGAGTCACTAATTCATTGCTTAGACCACAGCTGGGTGGCAGATGTTCAATCCTGCTACTCACGCTACAGATATTACAAAACGAGTATTTTCAAGTGTTTCTCTCCATTTGTTAAATATCCACCAGACCTTAAGTTGTGTAACTTAGTGTTTTCCAGCTATGATAATCAAGTATTTTCCTCATTCTCGCGTTTGAAAAAAGTTCTGCTTGTGCCAAAGGTCGTTTTGCTCATGTAGAGTTTGCAGAATTGGGGTCTTTGAATAAAAAACATTGATTATTATACGCATTCCTAACGTTTCAATTCATACATATTTATGAAGATGCTGCGTTGAAAGGTTCGCCACATTAAAAAGTTTTTCTGACAGCGTCGTTCAGCCAACATGTTTGCATACTACTATGTAGGTGAAAAATAAAGAACAGAAAGTATATATATTTAGTTAAAATATGTTACAGTATATGCAGGAATACTGGTCCTGAAATCTCCATTTGATACAGTTCTTCAGCCAATATTAACATTGCCAACATAGTTGAAATATTCATATTATTAGTGTTTTTCTTTTTATAGTGCACACTTGTTAACACACTTACTCCCAGGGTCATGAGCAGCACATGGGAATGCCAGTTTCCGAGGATCTGCTTTTAATTTCCGCGGGACAGAAGAGATCACACATTAAAAAAGGTTTAGGACATGCAGCCCTAACGTTGTTGGTTCGGGACCCTGCTGTTGGATATATGCTGTATCTGTTATGCTTTGCCTGAATTTATCCTTCACTGTACTGTGCTGTGCTGCATGTTTTTGGGCTGATCTAGAAATCGCCTTGGACACATTTCAGCAAAGTAATTGCTCTGTAATTACGTACTGTAATTACCTAAATAAGGTAAGACACCGCTTAAGTACAGCTGTCACATTTTAGTGTTTTACGTATGGTATTTGCTGTATTTCTCCTGGTAAAACTTGTGTATTTGTTTGGTGAATGTGAGACTCCATCAGGACAGCCTTGAAGATGATTGTGCCAGAAATCAATTCCCAGCATTTACAGATTAAGTGGGCTATTTTCCTAAACTGCTTGCTTTATATTGCTGTCTTGGCAGTTTGAAACGGCAGCAAAAGATGACCCGTGCTTTAATTTTAGTCGTTTAGTTTTGGAATTAATGGGCAACCTGTGGAGATATTAAATAGAAAGCGACCTATCGATCCAAAAGCTGGCACAGAACGTCAGTGAGGCACTGAGGAGTGTGAAAATGAGCAGGACAGCTTGGGAGGTTATAAAGCTGAGTTTCTGAATGCACCGAACGAAGCTGAGGGTTCATAAAATGACTCGGAATAGAATTTACTGCCGCAGTATAATAATACTGACAAACTGCAGCGGACACCAGACGGAGAAGCACAGACGCTCTGTTCAGCAGCACCAGAATGTTACTCCACTAGAAGAGCCCATCAATCGGAAGATAACCTTCTAATGGTGGCTTTAGATACCACATTGGACTGCAGAAGCAAGCGGTGGCATCTGTTCAGTCTTACAGTTCATGGTTGTAATGCAGGTCACCCCAAGTTCATCAGGAGAAATCTCAGTTCCCTACCCAAACCCCAACAGGGGTGATTTCACTAAGTGTCTAATGTGCTGCACTAGTCTTTGACCTGTGGGCAGATGGCTGTATGGCCACATTCTGGTGAGCTCAATTAAAGAACGTTAGTCATTTGATCTCTCACCAATAGGTAATGGTTTTAAGCCGGTGAAATTAAGTCATCAACCATATATCAGTGTCAAAATAAAATGTGCAATTTTCTGAGTCATTTACCAAAGTACAAAATCACTGCGCTTAAGATTATTCAGATTTTTATTTTTTCACCCCATGCCTATTTAATTGGAGTATCAATGACTGTGCTTCCGTCATAGGCTAATCATGTGGCTGTGGTCCGAATGTCACTCATTTATGAGGAGTTTGCATGTTCTCCTCATGTCTCGCAGGTGTCCTCTGTGTATTCAGGTTTCCCTCCAAAATCCTACGACAAGCACATTGGTTTACTGGTACCTCTGAATTGTCAATGGTGGATGGTTGCGTGTGTCCCCAACTATACATATGTCCTGTGGTAGACTGGATTCCCATTTATAGTGTACTCTAGCCTTGTACCATGTACCGCCTGCCTGGGAGAGGCTCCAGGCCCCTCTTTGACTATGACCAGGATAGGCAGTTAGAAGATGGATGGATGGATGGATGGATGATCTGAATAGAGATGGTGATGTTTTGTCTCCAGAGCAATACGTGTCTTAAAATGGCCCATGGCTGGAAAGGCCTGCCATTACCTCTGAGTGACGTCTCACCTTTCTGTCAATCTCTTGTGTAAGCTTTCAGCACTCATCATTTATTCCGTCGTGAGGGCTGCGGCATCAGCAACGGAGGGTTTCACGCTCGAGGGAAGGCGGCACTTCAATCGAAATGGCCGGAGTGTTTTTTTGGTCCTGGGGTTCAGCGGGTGCTTTAGGCATCTATTAGAAGAGTATTACACTGTCCATCAAACGAGCTGCTTAGTGGATCAGCAGAACTGTCAGGTTTAGAGTTGGTGCCTTCTGAGCAAATTGCTACTTGAAGCCTCGTTGCGAAAGCTGAGCATGATTGTAAGTAGAAGCTACACAACTGGCTTCTGTGGAAGGATGAATTGTGACGGGGTCCTGCCAGCTAGCCATTTTACATATTAAATACGTCTCAAATCTAATGGATGTTTTTAATGAGATTAGTTCTCTCGTCGTATTGACCGGCAGTGTTGGGGAGGAAAAAACTCCTTTTTTGCCTGATATGTGAAATGAGATGGAGTTTTGTGGTCTGTTTTGAGGAATTATGCTCCCTATTTGTGTGTGTAAAATGTGCATAAGGATTGTGCTCTGCCACTTTCTGTGTGATGAAGCATGCTGGGTAAGAAAGGGTTGGGGGTGTGGTAAGTCAGCCAGCCAGCCAGCCAGCCAGCCAGCCAGCCAGCCCAGCAGTTGACAGTCATGATGCATCAATGGTGTGGTGGTGACCACAATAGGCAGGATTGTCCAATCACAGAGCTGCATTCCGACACGCTGTCATGTCTTCAAATGCCAGCAAACTAAAGACTGCGGTGATCACCATCAACACATTAAAACATGGCACATTTGTTACAGTAACGAATATCTTGGATATACTGATGCTTCCTGGTTTAACAAAACAAAAATAAACTGATATAAAGTGACAAACTATGAGACTGAGGCTGTCTCATACAGGTTGCATGATGGGTTCTGCTGGCTTTTTTAAACATGACTGTTCCTGATTATATGTGAACTCATACAGAGATGCATGCACTTTAACCACTAGAGGGCGTCACTCATTCTGTCCCTAAGGAATCAAATGTATCAATATGTACGCGATGCGTATCGGTTCACGCCTCCGTCTCACTGTACCTGCTCTTAGATGACAGTTGAACAACCAAAATGACAAATCACCATCCATTTTGTCAGAGGTAAATTTAGAGCATCCCCTTAGTTATTGCCAAGGCAAGTGGACAGTTCCAGACTAGGGTATCGTTTTTCCTTCTTATGTTGTGCCTGGGCCCACATTGATGAATTTTATTTACTTGTTGTAATCCAAGGATATTTGCATAGCTTAAGCTTTCTCTGTAATTATACAGCTGGGTCTTCAGAAGAGAGATTTAATAGCAAGTTTTGAGCCTATAGTTTTCTGGAATAAGTCCAAGACTACAAATACCTTCCCTTTTTATCTGTTTTGCCTCTGATGATTTTTTGGGCAATAATAACAATTCAGAGGGCTGTTGTCACCACAACTTCCAGGAACCATAGGCAACTGAATTGAAGGCCTGAAAGAAATCTATCAGAAAAGCATGTTGCTCAGCGTAATCAGAAGACCAGTGCTAATCGCAGTAAGAAACTTTTCTATGACTGCAGGAAATAACAAATTAGGAGTCTCCAAGGGATGCCAAGGGGCAGGACAGTTAAAGAAATGGGCAAATCGATGCACAGTCATTTGCTAAACAGCTCAAGGGATTTGTCCGTATTTTGAGATGCTTCTTGGCAATTGGCTCCTGAGTTTGAACTTGAACCAAGTGTGTGGCAGCAGGTGGCATAACGGTTAAGGACAACTCATATTCAAGCTTCCAGACAGGCCCGGCTGATGTACCCTTAGACAGCAGTCATCGTATATAGCATGTAACCTTGGATAAAAGTGTAAAAACACAGTGGTTTTGATTTGTGGGATAGTTGGTCCTCACTAGAAAAAAGTAAATAAGCTAATGGTCTGGCTGGCACGTTAGTTTCTCGTACTATTGCATTTCAGTCTTGGGTTGCTGAAGCTGATACAGTGGTGATGTCATCGTCCGCATGTCAACACTCTTGGCGGCCTCCGAGCGTGAGGCAGCCCAGAGAGGTCATCCTTGGCCGCCGCAGTCCGCGGGTAGCGCTATGGGCTCCATGCAGCTGGACAATCTGTTTACTGTAGCTCACTTCATCAAGGCCCAGTGTGAACACGGCCTCAAAGCCAGGGAACTGAAGGATAAAAACTATGTTTTCTTTGAGGTGGAGATTCTGGATTCCAGAACCAAAGAGCAGCTCTGCTTTCTGGATAAGGTGAGCTCCTTGTTTTCACACACGGATCTTAGGGGCGATTTCTTAAAAGCTTAAAATGAGGAACCATCCTGGTGGCTTAGCTTTGAGCAACAGAACCACAGTATGTTCCACTAAGGTACTCTGGACTAGCATTAAAGAGAGCTAGAATATTAATAATTCACCCTTATGTTTTTTTGGATCTGTTTTAATGTGCATATTAGTAAACAAATTATTGCAGTCTGTAGTCTCAAACTACACGTACCTTACTTACTAGTTCATCTCCAACTTCTTTGCTTGCCAGGTGGAACCGCACGCTACGATTAAAGAAATTAAGTCTCTGCTCTACAAATGCTGTAAGTGTTCCGTCACTTGATCTTACTTTGACAGGTGTTCACAGTCCATACAAATTGTAAAGAAAATGATTGAATGTATAAAACGATTTTCTCCAGGAAGTAATCGGCGTCCTGGTGGCAGATGTTTGGTAAACTTATTTTACAGTGCTGTGTTATGCTAGTTCTACGTTCTAAGTCTACGTAAAGAGAACCTAGGCTGTTTCGGGGTTCCAGCGGCGGCCATGTTGGCATTTTCTTCAGTTTCAGATTCCACCTCACTCTCGCAAGACATGCTTGGCGTTTATTTAAGCTGCAGATGTCCAAGGTCATGGCAGCAAAGGTGCTGTAATTCATGATGAAAATGTCTATGTTACACAATGAAGTCGGCCCATCTCGTATATAAAGCCTGCATATGCAAAAAAAAAAAAAAAAAAAAACAGCCACAATCTGCACAACTTCCCACATGAAATTTGGGATTAATAAAAGAAAATGTTACGTGAGAAAATGTTACGTGCGTATATTTACAGCAGCTTGGGGGCTTGCTTACGTGACATTTTTGATAAATCAGGAAAAGACTAGACCCACTGAAATGCATGGAAATACAGGTAAACCGGCTAAATGACCACGTGCATTCCAGCGATTCAAGTCACCAATCCACTTTTTAATGTGAAAAACAGAAAGTCTAGAAAAAGCTAAGTGGGGTTTACTGATTTTCCGTTGATTTGAGCAATCCGATCGCTGTATTCCCGCACCAAGTTCCACAACCACCACCAATGAGAGAATTATTTTGCGACGATAAAAGCATTACATTCATCGTCAATAACTTTTGTAAACGTAGTTATTTGCATCCTTCATTCATGTGTAAAATTCCTTCACCTGGCTGTTCTGCAGTAGTTTCATACTCCTCATCTGTGTCGCCTGCCTGCTCTGCCATAACGCCACGTCACGAGACATCCCCTGTTGTAGACGCCACGTGCATATTGAAGGGTGACAGTGCAGGTGTGGATTTGCCCCCACCAGCTACAGTTGGACTCGCCCTGTACACAGAGAGTCATTTCCTTCCACAGTGTGCTGAGGAAATCACCAAGGTTTGACAAACGAGAGAATCGGCTCTCAGGAAAACTAAACCTCAAAATCAAGTATTTATCCTGAGAGCATCCCAACTGTCTTGGTTACTGTGTGTATGTAAGCAAAATAAACCATATTCTCCACCAAGACCACTTCTTTTTTAATTTCAGGTATAGTGTGTTTTTGTAAGCTGACAACATCGTCAGAAGTACCAGCCAGAAGCACTTGATTTGCATATTATATGAGCAGGACATTCATTAGCATTGACCGTTTATGGTTATTTGTGGGCAGCAACTGGGCAGCCTCTCATGCTCATTCACGTACGTGTGTTTACAAGATAGATCGGATTTATAATGGGGAAACGGAGTTGAAAAGTTTCATAAATAAGACTCCAGGCGTGTTTTTCTCACTTCACAGGATTAGTAATTGCTTGTTATTCAGACTACGTGAGATTGCTGCATACAAGTGATAGAGTTGGCTAATTCTTGACCTTGAATACAGTGATCTGAAGGTTTTAGCTGCTTTTCAATCTATCCATCCCCTTTACTTGGTCAGGATGGTGGGGGTGCCCGGAGCCTGTCCCAGGTGGCACGGGGTAAAAAGCTGGGATACACCCTGGATGGGACGCCAGTCCATTGTAGGGTGGGGTACCAACACCTAGCCAAAAAGAATGACCTAAACTACTAGTTGAGCACAAGAACAGGAATTTCCTAGCCTTAATTCTGCGGTTGCACTGATGTAAAAGGAATGAGCTGATGCAAGATTATGATTTTTCTTTTTTTTTTTTTTTTGCAGACCCCAGGTTGTACCCAGCTAGACAGTGCCTCAAGCTTCACCCCAGTAAGTGTCCTGTGTGTCGTGGTACTGCTCTGATCATTGTGATGAAAAAAGTCACTTTTGTGGTGGGTTAAAAGATTAAATCAATATAGTCAATACCTGCAGGCCAACAGCAATATTAAAATACTGTAGTACATTATTAATTAGCCCCTTAAATAGTTGAGGTGTAATTATTCAAGAAAGCAATTAAATCAGTGAACAAACCATTTTACCCTAATCATTAATTGAAATGATGAATTTTGAATGGTTTTGTATTCATTACATGCAACAAAATCATCATTATTTGTCACTCCTGCTGGGTTTTCCCCGTGACACCTGATGAATCCAGAAATATTTTAATTTAAATTCAAGGATAAACAGGTCTACTGGAGCAAGACCCTGTTTAAAAGATGTCATCAGGACCTGGTACCATACAGTATGAAAAAAAAGACAGCTGCTTCATGGGGGGGGTTATCTACATAAGTCCACGAACCCCTCTTGGCTTTCCCCAGCCAGGCTGCAGTATCAGTTTCATATCTCTCATTTGGTGCTGGTTTCTTTTATTTTTAGCACTAACTGGGGTGCCAAGGTAGTTTTAACGGTTAGTGAGAGAGCACTTGTTGACAAGCTTTGAGGTGCACCGTGCAACGCCGGTACCAGATTTCTTAATATGCATGCGAAAGGCTTGTCGGGGACAGATCTATCACCTTATGGCCATAGTCTATCTACTTAGTCTGTTATATTGTCATTTCCCTCTACCAGGTTTTCGTTTAAAATACGTTAGATATCTTAAATTGACCCAGTGACAGGTTTTACTAACGCAAGAATTTGAACCGTGCTTGTGTGTGTCACTCTAAATAGTCGGGTGAGCAAAACGTGCGGAAGCTCCATTTGCAGCTTTTGTTTTCTGGATATGGTTGTTAAACTCCAGACATGACTCAACCACAGATAAAAAAAGGCTCAAAGAGGCAGCGGGGGGGCAGCCAGGCCATGGTCTTATAACTGACATTTCTGAGCTTCTTCAGAACACCTGCCACCAAACACCTCAAATCAGGATGGCTCCTACCAAAAGAAACTTTGGTACCTGGATAGATTGTACGCTACTTTATACGTGCTGATAGTTCTGTGTGCATAAAGGTGACTTTTTTTTTAAAAAAAAAAAATGCTTTCAGAGGGAAATATGCTTAAAGATGATGAAATACTGGAAAACCTACCAGTTGGGACCACTGCAACGATGTATTTTAAAGACCTCGGGCCCCAGTTAGGATGGACAATGGTGAGAACTGCTACATTGTTTATGGCCGTTTTCTGTGCGCTTCTAGAGTTTCAAATGAATTACATGTATTAGAGAGAGCTGTACCTGGTTGTCATTTCCCAACTCTCAGTGTTTGGAGAGACTTAATTTTATATTTTGTCCTTTGCAACTCTAAAGCCAGTGAAGCCTTGAAACACAATACAGATGCCTCCATGCTAATTCAGTTTTAAGGCCAGACTTTTTGTTCCTAAAGATACCTAAAATGCATTGGACATATCCACAGTCTCCAGTTTATCTTTTGATCAATCAGTATCCTTGAAAAAAGTCCTCAGTAATGAGTTGCATGCCTGATTTTTGCCTTGCCATGTTTTAAACATCGAACCCCTAGTGTTGTGGACAGCCAATCTTGGGGACTCTGCTTGCTTCCTTTTACCCCCTAAACAGGTCTTCTTGGCGGAATATATAGGGCCCCTCTTCATCTACCTGATCTTCTACTTCCGTCTCCCGTACATCTACGGTCAGAAGTACACATTTACGTCCAGCCCGTACCCAGTGGTCCCGTAAGTCATGTGTCTAACTGCCTGGCAGACTACTACAGAGCAGTTGGGAGTAAACCTTCTATAAAGCTTGGTTTTTTTAAGCCGTTCCAGTGGAGTAACTTTGTTCAAGGGCATATAAGGACCTACGCCAAGGCCCCATATGGGATTTGAACTAGTAACTGCCATCTATCCCATCATCCTTGAGGCAAATTGAATGTCTCGTTTCTCTCCCTGTAGCCTGGCCTGTGCGTGCCACTCGTTCCATTACATCAAGAGGCTAATCGAGACTATATTCATACATAGATTCTCCCAAGGCACCATGCCACTGAGGACGATGGTAAAGGTGAGGGCGAAACCTGATGTTAGTGCCACTGCTCTTGCCTTGTTGCATTTGGTGCATTATTGTGATGAATAAATCTCAGTTTCCATCCCCTGTAGGAGTTTGTTTGTAACTGCCCACTTTTCATAAACCCAGGCTGAGCTATGCATTAGTGTCCTTGCTGTTTTCAGGGTGCACTTTAAGGTTTCTAAGGCGACTGTACCAAACCCCCCTCCTTGGGTGACACTTAAAAGCTGAAAACCACCCCCACAGTGAATGCAAAACCATGGGGTCCGGGGGGTGGGGTGATATGTTCAAAAGACAGCACTGGTGAGGGACGTCTCTGGTTACAGCCTACCAGATGGTGCTGACATTAAACAAAACAAGCTGATGCTGTGTGTCATTCATGCACTGAAGAGCTCTGCAGAAATATGCTCTGGTTTGTTCACAGCCTGCTTGCAATAGCTTTAACTGAAGGGACCAACCAAACGTAAAAAGACTGATTTCTCCTCTCCAGAATTGTCTGTATTACTGGGGTTTCTCAGCGTGGCTGGCTTATTACATCAACCATCCCCTCTATACCCCCCCATGTGAGTACACAGTAGCATTGTGTTGGCCTTCCATGAGTCGTTATCTGAATGAACATTAACCTGGAAATGGCTTTTTTCGCAGCCTATGGAAGCCAGCAAATACACTATGCACTGATTGTGTTTGTGGTATGTATAGGTTTGCCTGCCACTCACACACACTTCGGTCACATTTTTTTGTCACTGAAAATATTGCGTAATCATCTTTCTTTTTGCTATTTCGCTTACAGCTCTGCGAAGCTGGTAATTTTTCAATTAACCTGGCACTGAACAACATAAAAAGTGAGGGTGAGTCTTTGAAGCTTGTTCTGCTGGCTTTGTAATGTGCATGAATCGTCCGTAATCCTCAGTGGATTTCAGGGGAAATAGACATTCCTGGAAACCAGTGCTGCATTTTTTAAAAACTATATTACCCAAATATTTTGAACGTCAAAAGGTCACGGGACGCCAAAAGATGTTTTCGTTTAAATGTACAGCTTCCAGGATGCAGATGTCTGATCCAGCGGTCTTAACTGAAAAAATTACATTGCCATCCAGCTAACTTTCTTTTTCCTCACTGAGGCCCCTCCCCTTCCTCTGTCGACAGGGACCAGGTTGACGAGATACCCCTACCCAAGCAGGAACCCCTTTACCTGGCTCTTTTTCTTTGTATCCTGTCCTAATTATACATATGAAGTAAGTCATTTTCAGAGAAACATTTTGCTCTGCATTCACTTCTACACAAGTGTTTTTGTAGGACAGAGAATGTGGTGTTAATGTGAGAAACACATTGTTATACCGCAGAAATTCTGTCACATAAGCCAGTTAATGAAAACGGTCATCAAATATTACTTAAATATGATTATTTTGTTGTTAACTTCAGGTTGGTGCTTGGATTGGCTTCACAGTCATGACACAGTGTTTTCCAGGTAAAACGAGGTGACGTTTTTGGAATATTTGTGTGTGATATTCCAGCTGCCTTCAGAATACCTCTGACGTGTTGCTCATTGTGTTTGCAGTGGCGCTCTACACACTGGTGGGTTTTGTCCAAATGACCATCTGGGCGAGGGGAAAACACGAAACCTACATACAACAATTCGAGGACTACCCAGGCCTCAGGATGGCCATCATCCCACTCTTCCTCTAACCTTGTTCTCTGCCCATGAGAGGCGGGGTTTTTAGAACCTTCTCAGGGCCAACCCAACGGCGCCCCCTTCCTAACTGGCGAAGCACTCGATGTTAAGATCTCCAATCTGAAGGTACACCTTAACATCAAAGTCAAAATGTGACTGGCAAAATGCAGCAATATCATCAGTAAGGACAGCTGGTTTGGAGTAGTGAACCAACACCTCAGGAGACCTCAGGTTAAACAATGTCTTTAAGAACAGAGATAACCCCTATTTTTATAAACACAGACCCGTAGTGCAATGAGGACTTATAAGGAGTTTTGCAGAGCACTGAAGTAACTTGTTCCTATAACATCAATAGAGTGCAGTTTGTTTAATCATTCCTAGCGAGGATACCCGTGATAGCATCGCTCATTTAACTGCCATCACACACAATTACCTTCAGGTAACAGCAAAAAAAAAAAAAAAATTAAAAAAATTAAAAAAATTTAAAAAAAAAAAAAAAGCTTGTCTGAAGTAAAGTTGGTTTCTGATCCTGTGCAACTGCTGTTAAATCAGGAGACAAATGACATGACATTTTAAATACTTGAAAGAGGCAACAGCTGAGAGATGGTGGCATCATTTTCTATGCCGTCGAATAGAGCAGAAGCCTGTCTCCATGTTGTAAATGAAAGATCTCTAGTCAAAGGCTTAATTAAAGATGAAATGATTATGTTTACCTTGTAGCAATAACATTAATGCACTAATACATTGCTCTACCAAAGGCATGGCATTTTTAAAAGACTACCCTTAAACCACAGTCACCACACCATTGATTGGTGCTTATGTACATGGAAACGTATGTAAAATAGTTACCGAGCACAGTTTAAATGCCATTAAACTCACTGTGGACAATTTAATTGCAAGTCTCATGGCTGTTTCTTGAAACAGGCAGCGGTGCAAAAGGTTGTCATCAAATGAGAATTACAAATGATGGTCAGTATGCTGCTGTGAGGTCAGGACTGCCTTAATGTGAGAATGCTTTGTGTGTGACCCTGACCTGGCTTTGTAACACAGGGTGGAGTTGCCATGTTCCTTTTCAATAAAAGCGCGAGTTATTTCAGGCACCGTCGATTCAGTCCTTTATTTTAAAAAGGCTTGACAAGCTTAAAGGAACGGTGTCATTTTTAATTGTGGCTTCAGTGTCAACACGACCTTGCCCTGCTCTTGAGCATACAGTGAACAGGGACGCTTGTCTGGCATAATAATTTGTAAAGCCGCACCGACCGTCGCTGCGGAGGATAACAGTTGGTGTAAAATTAGCATTCCGTTAGCATCGTCGCTGTAGGACTCGAGTGAAAGCGCAGTGCAGTTCAAGTGTTTGTAGCTCAAATTAAATTTTAAAGCAACTTTTCAAGGGCACATGCGACACGTGCAATGAAAATTTCAGAAACCTTGAAATGTGTGATTTCTTAAAGGTTAGGGAGAAATTGGGTTAAAAAAAACAAAAAAAAAAAAAACAAACTCTCATTTTCAACCTACACAGCAAACAGTGATTACCTCAAAACACCGGCTTAAAAATTGTGTACAAATATGATTTCACACTGACGTCTGAATTACCATTCTTGTGTGTGTGTTTCGGCCTGATTCCACTTCACATAAAAAGATACATCTGACTTCGGAAAACAGACATCTTACTCCACCACATCTACAGTTCTACTAGATGTAAATAACAGCTCATCACTTAGACGTTCTGTCTTTTTTAAATTGGAATCCTCTTTCAATGCGGATGTTGCTTGCTCACTGAGGGCATTTCCTCTTCCTCTGTTAACGAGGGTCCTTGTCCTCGACACCACGTAACCATTTCTCCAAATTCTAGCTGGATAGTTACCCTGATTTAGGTCGTCTTTCCTTTCAGTGGCACGATCTTGGTTTCTCGGTGTCCCCCTGCCGCCCTTGGATGTAATGCCAAGTTATCGTCATCTTCTGACTGCTGTTTGGCAAAGTTTACAAAGACCTGAAAGGGTAGGAGTTTGTACACAAAAAAAAATAATATACAACAATCAGTATAAAACGATTTAAAAAAAAGCTACCTCTCCATAGAGATGGCAGCAGACGAGTGGAGAGGGTCGTCTATTTTTCTGTACCTGATCGAGCGTTGTCTGGGAGATGGAGCAGTCCTCGATGTTGAGCTTCTCCTTGTTGGTCAACACGAGCTGGAAGATGCGGGCCAGCGAGGAGGTGGAGACCTCATACTGCAGGGTGCCCTGGTGCTTCTCCCTTTGCACACAGCCCGGGAACGAGCTCTCCATGAAGGCCTCCGTGGGGTTGAGGTCTGGTCTCGCCCCGGCTTTGCTGGGCCGGATCTTCATGGTGACCACGTAGCCGTCACCAAACCTGTCCACCGGGAGAGACAGACTGGGTCATGGGTGGAGCGTCTACAGCATGGGATGGACAACCTACCACATCAAGAGGAAAAATTCCAACTGGAGTAGTAGAGGAAGTTGTATCCTGTCTTTATAGAGTGAAATACGCCCTCCTGTACCTCAAGCCTTTACCATAATAACCAGCCTTGCCGACTCGTGGACATACTTGTATTTAAGGTGCTGGATTGTGCCGAGACATTTGAAGGTCCCATTGACCATGATGGCCAGGCGGGTGCACAGAGCTTCACATTCCTCCATGCTGAATAAAGCACCGTGAAAGGGAAAGAAAGGCTACATTAAGAAGGAAGACAGACCCCCCACACACACACACAAACACTGCATGATCTGGAAGGATGCCAGCTTTGCACATATTTTTCAGGCATATGACCAGACGCCTATTAAGGACGGCTTCTGTCAATGCAAGTGACCCATGAAGAACAGACAAAGTTAATGTTTAAGAAGCTCACGGCCCATCGTTTTCATCGACTCTGGCAAGTGGCCAGAGAGTAGCTTGTTAACACATGACAGCTGGGTGAACTACACACGCGTGTAACATGTAACATACAAGGGAAACAAGCGCCACTTGCCTATGTGAGGTCAGCACCACAGCCCTGCGGTCCTGAATGACACTCAGGATAGCGTTCCACAGGAAGCGACGAGAATGTGGATCCATTCCTGTGGTGGGCTCGTCCTTTTCACACAAAGACACACACACAGGTCTATTTGAAAGGAAAACAGCTACAATGTAACCCCTTCCTGCCCAATGATTTAGAGGCCACCTACCAACAGGACCAGAGGCGGACAACCAATCATGGCGATAGCAGCTGAGAGTTTGCGCTTGTTTCCGCCACTGTAGGTCCCAGCAGTGCAGTCTGCATATTTTGATAGACCCAGTTTCTGGATGGCCCACTCTGCCACCTAGAGGACAGCCAAAGTTGCTGCAAGCTAATCTTATTACTTCTCATTAAGTGTAGGTTTCAGCAATAGGTGGGTATAAATTCCTGTCCTGGGGGCATGACTTTGAGTTTTCTTTCTACCTTGGGTAGGATCAAGCTCAGGTGGGGCCTATGTTCGTAATGTACGGCCGGACATGGTGAAAATTTCTGTGAGGGGTCCCACCCACCCTGGCAATCTCCGACTCTGGGACCCCACGGAGGCGGGCGTAGAGATAGAGATGTTCCCTGCCGGTAAGGAGCTCATCAATGGCGTCGAACTGCGGACAGTAGCCCATGTTCTGGTGGACGTCAAGGATGTTTGTCAGAACGCTGAGGGACGGTGAGACAGGAAAGATTTGCATAAGAATAGGTCACATGTAGATTTTTGGGGGAGGGGGCAATGACAGTCCGACTGCAGTTTACGAATTCTTGCAGCTTCTAAATTCTGTGTGGGTGAAATTTCGAGGAGCCTGAGAACCCTGAGCTGATACTTACAAAACAGACCACAGACCTGAGAACACTGAGCTGATACTTACAAAACAGACCACAGACCTGAGAACACTGAGCTGATACTTACAAGACAGACCACAATGAGGATTCAGATCATAGGAAAACTCAAGGCTCATTCACAGATGAACACAGCTTAGAAAATCTGATGACGAACCTGTAACCGGAGACTGAGGCATCCCCGGAGCTGACGTCTGTGTCTCCCGTTAGCATTTTGAAGGTGGTCGTCTTTCCGGCCCCATTAACACCAAGGAGGCCAAAGCACTGGGAAGGAGGTGCCAGATATATGGTGAGGAGTAGGTTACCAAACCTTGGCAATTGGGACCATGGAGCCATGCCAGTGATTTATGGGGCTAAGTTGTATCCTGTATTTTTCTTGCAATATATTTACCTTTAATATGCGTTTAGTGTCCATTTTTGGCCTCTAAGACTTTTATTAAACTTATGCACACATTCAATTACCTTTTGCGGCAGGATTTCTTTTTTTGATCCTAGAATAAAACTGTTTACTTCCCCCATTTGTCACACAGGGTCTGTTTATCGTAACAGCGTAGGTTAAAAAAAAGGTTCAAAGCCGCACAATAGACAGCACACCCCAAAGTACCTCCCCCGCAGGGACCCCCAGGCAGATCCCATCCACAGCTGGCCTCATCCTCGTCTGTCCCACGTAGGTCTGCAGGGAGGTAGGAGATGGGTGTGAGTTCATTTGGGGGAAGGGATTAAGGTGGTGTGCCCATGCACCGTGGTGCCTCACCTTGGAGAGGTCCTTGATCTGTAAGATGTCATTCCTGCTCTTGCCGCTGTAAACCCTCTGCCGCTCCTGGGTCACATCCTCATCTTCATCTAATTCGATGGGTCCCTTTACGTCTGACACCCTGGACGATACAAAATAAACGTGGACGGAAGAGTTGACTTTTTCCCGTTTTTTCTTTCCACACCCTTTTTCATACCACTAGCTGTGTTCGGACCATTCTGTTGGCCAAAGATCTGCTATTACCACCTGTCTCAGAGTTTTTAAATACATTTTCTTTCAGCAAGTATAAAGATGGACCAGGCTAGGATTTGTTTGTCTCGTAATGTGGAGGTGTAATGAAACAAAAAGGCATGAAAAACAGAGCTAAGAGTTAAAATTTTGCTTCACGAGTGCTAAATCTGCAGTCTAGCATCCCAATAACGTAAATGTAATAGGTGTTCCAGTGAAGTTAGGGCTTTTTTTTTTTAAACCTCCATCAAGAGTAGCCTAGCTACCCAAATAACACTAACACAATGGGAGAAAATACATTGAATGAAGAATGACATTACTCCCTCATAGTTATGTTGCCATATATAGCTATGTCAGGGCTCTTGGTGTTTGATTGCAATTACTCTGCTGCCTTAAATTGCTGCTCTGCTCATTCACATTCTCTTTCCCCCACACCCGCCTCTTTGGGGTGCTTCCCTCGGAGGTTCAGATTCAAGAGATCCCCGTATCGTCTGCTGGCCTACCGCAGCCTCCCTCTGCTTCAGCTGTCCACACTGACCTTGACTTGCTGCCTTCTGAGCCACCGAACCTGCTCTGATCACCTAACTGCATCCTCCAATACCCTGTTGTCCTCCTGACTGTTGCAACATTGTTGTTCTTATTTGTATTAATGAATTTGTCCTGCCCGGTGCTGGCCAGAGGAGGATGGGCTTCCCCCTTGAGTCTGGTTTCTCCCAAGGTTTCTTCCTTTTGAGGGAGTTTTTCCTTGCTGTTGTCACCATTGGCTTACTCTCTGGGGACCCGGGGCCCAGGTCTATGTATGGTGCTTTGTGACAATGTTTCTTGTTAAAGGCGCTATATAAATAAAATTGAATTGAATTAAACCTATGGGGATGTGACATTAACGGCTACCTCAATCTAGAAACAGTTTATTTCGGGACAGCTGCAGAACTCCCCTGCTGAAACAGATACAACTGGATTTTTCTACTGTATATTGTGTCATATCTGGAATACAAATCATTTGTGGCACGACTCGACAATGGAAAAATCAGCAGCGAGCGACGGTAGCTGGGCATCCAGATGTAAACCCCCACAGATCTGGTGAGTGACTCACCAATGGTGAAGGAAGGAGCAATACTGGACCAGGATATTTACAATAAAGTAGATAAAGCCCTCCACTGCCATAAAAACCAGATTCTTTCCCACGAAATCCCAGCTGAAGGGGTCTGGGCTGCGCTGCTCACCTGAAGGAAGGAGAAAGCCAAGCGGAATAAGGCAAAATTGAGAAATGAAATAACACAAAGCCTCAAAAACCATGAAGCATATATCAGTCACTCCAGACATTCCCCCCCCAAGGCTGACTGTACCCATAGATGTTGGCAGACTCACCGAAACGAGCGTAGACGTCGGTTACAGCCTGGTTCATGGCCATGTTGATGAGACCCCGACCCAGGCAGAAGTGGGGAAACAGCAGGAGAACCTTCTTCAGCAGCTCGTTGAACCTGAGGAGAGCCTGGAGAGCAGCAGAGGGAATGCCGGCTGATAGAAGTTCTTTGACACGCTGACCACTACAAAAATATGGTACCATCTAGTGATAGGACAAATGAGGCTACAGAACTCATGGTGGGTGGGTGTATCCCGAAGCACGAACCAATATTTGGGGATACTTCGAACTGCCATGGGTTTTGAAGCCTCATTTGTGTCATTGCCAATTCTATTGCCACACATAATCCTAAATCGTCACTGTGGCATTTTAGCTTCCGGGGTAAGAGCAAGATGATAAACAAGCCAGAACTCCATGTCATCTAAATCCTTACAGGACAAGCCATCCTAAAATCGATGTCTATCTGACAAACTTACCATACCAGCACGATGTTTTACAGAAACCAATATACCGATTTAAGCTTTTATTTAAAAGAAAAATCATTACCTCACTAGGAAATCAACTACAGATCAATCAGCTGATTAAGAAACTCTTTCCTCCACACCTGGTTATTCTCAAAGAGCTCCAGGATGAAGGTGAGGGCGCTGCTGTTAATTCCGATGAACAGGTTGATGCAGGACAGCGAGACGTAGGCTGTGCTGGGGATGCTGAAGACGTATGACACTGGGTACATCATGGGCGTTACCGACCACCTGACAGGAAAAAGCGGCGGGAAGCTGACTCGGCCGAAACCACTCGTTCAGTTTATGACCCTGGGACTCTCACTTTCCACTGTAGGTCACGGGTACAGCAAGACTTCTGTGCTGCATTTTAGCATCATAACCAAATACAGACTGTTGTACCCACAGATCTCAAGTGATCTGTAATTCAAATTACATCACTGAGGACCTGTCCTGGGGCGTGAACTCAGCAGAACTGGCAAAGAAGGCTCAACAGAGACTTTACTTCCTG